>CAMPSB010000121.1:0-107861 GCA_946959425.1 Argyrosomus regius
GTTAAAAGATAGTTTACAACCAAAAGCAGCACAGTATTGTTGCAACAATAGATTTATTTAAAGCTCAGTGTGGTTCTATCACAGGACCGTTACAGAGAGAGAACACAGAGGTTTCTGACCTGCATGTCCTTAGACAGTGTTAAAAAAACAAGAAAAAACCCACACAGAGGAAACATTCAAATCAGACTCATAAAGGCTTCAGACTGACCTGAACCTAAGCCCTCCCTGTTATGAGATGGCAGTATTTACCACTGAGTCACCTGAACACCAAGATCTGAATTGAATTTTTTGTTACAACTTGCATTTATTTTTCACCTATGTATATGTATACAATAATCATATGTATAATAAATGCATTCACATGGTAATCACAAACTTTAAGCCCCTATGTGTAGGATGAATATGTTTTAAAATCATCTTTCATGATTGTGATGACATAAGTTATCATTTGTAGAAAGATGAGATAATCCTGGAGAAACTGGTGTATCCCAGAGTCTCTGGGTCGATCTGTGGGTATAGCCATGCACACTGTGGTCTGTTATTATACAACTAGACAAGACTACAACTCAAAGTAAGAATTGTTCAAATCCTACACAAAGGGGCTGTTTTACACTAATGTATCAAATAATGAAAAGAAAACACAAAATAATAAACTCAATGTAACATTTGCTAGGAACCATGGATCTACTATCAGATTAGAAGAATAATTTTGATTATTTGTGACATTCATATTTAAAATGTAATGCAATGTGATCAGTTGATTTAAAATATATTCACTGACAGCAGAATGATTTGTAACAGTGCTCAGTATACTGCATTTACTGTGTAAAATAATTCATAAAGATTTAACAATACATTTTTCAGGTTGAAACATCACAAAATAGCAATACAGGTTTACCTCTGCAACAAACATTCAGCATTTCTACAAGGTGTACTGATATTACTTTAATTATTACCGACAGCCAATGTTATCAAATAAAAATGAAAACTTTTCACTCAACAGTCAGTACCGCCAGAAAGCTCACAAATGTCACTGATTACTCAACTTACTTAACTAAATTGGAGCATATCTGAAACATTCCTGATTTTTTTAAATGTATTTGGTATGTTTGTCTTTTCAGAGGAATCTTAATTCTGAATGTACATAATTATAGTTACATAATATTTACATAAAAGTTTATAAATCTCTAGATAGCCCTGGTAATCCTGGAAAAGAAGAGACACATATTCATATTTGAAGCTAATGCAAAGGTTGCAGGAGGCACATAAATGGAGGAACTACAAAAATGCAAATTTAAGCCTGAAGCTGCAGTTGATTTTGGGATTAACAATATGTTTCTTTGCATATTCTCCTCTGAATCTGAAATAACATGTACACGTTACCTAATGTAACCTCTGGTTTACATTGATTCCATTGGCTCCCATTGCAACTCTCACTCATCATCAAGAAAAGGGATGGCGTCCATTATGGCTTTGAGCTCATCCAAAACGTTCTGCAACTCTTCTGCAGCATGCCTGATGGATTGGACAAATTTCATGATCTCAGAACATGGTGTACCATCTGCCTGTTTCTGTCTAATTTGGTGTATCTCTTTAGCATCCATGGCAATAAAGAAGATATCTGCTGCCACAAATAGACCAGAAAGCACACCACCAGCTACCTCTGCCACTCGTACCACCCTGGATGCTTGTGCTGCGATTTTACCAATGCTTACTGCCTGAAGTAGTCGAACTAGTTCAGAAATGCCGCCTAAGCCCCTACCTACCCTTGCACCGAACCTTACACAGTTCTCTTGATTGAAAGGGCTGTTTTCATCGTTGGGTATATCACCTGAGTGATTTGCATTGAATGCCTGTAAACTGTTGCTAAGCTCCTGGACCCAGAGGGCAATAGCATTAATTTTCTCATTGAACTCTTTAATGATGCTGTCAACCGCTTTGCGATCGGAGGACTGGTTGACCATGTTTGTGATATTTGAGGCACCAGCAGTGGCCCCACCAGCCACGGCCACCCCAACTCCAACCCCAGTTACAATTAGTGAGGCTCCCAAAGTGAAGGGGGCCAGAATAAGGCCCACTATGGATGTGATCCCTCCCGCTGCTCCAATCACTCCTCCTGTCAGACTGCCGATGGTTGTGCCTGTATGTACACGTTCCAAACTGTCTGCCACTGATCTTAGCTTCTCCAACTGAGTCTGAAGGTGGTCTGCAGCTGTTTTGTACTATCCAAAAAACATAGTAAGTGTCAGAGATACAGAAGTTCCAGTTGATCATGAGACATACAACTAATACATATACCTATTCTGCAGGATTTATGACACACAGGTTAGGATCTGTGATAGTGAGAGAAATTCTTTATTTCTATAAAGTATCAAACCTTTCTTAAGAGAGAGTTTATAGCAATGGGACGCCCCAAAATCTCCAAAGCTGTAGGTCTTGAGTTAGGATCTTTTTTCAACATGTCAGCCAAGAGTTCATGTAACTCTGATGAGTACTCCAAGAGACGTGGTGCAGGACCAGAAATAATCCTGGGGATGAGACTGACTGTGGTCTCCGCAGAGAACTAAAGAAGAATCATTGTTAGGTGTTGTTAAGGTGGCTGTAATCAGTCACAAGGAAAGTAATATGAATGCAATTACTCATCACAGTTACCAAGGAGTGTAATCCTGTTACTCGCTTGGCAAGAAATGCATTCATTTGTGATGACATGCACATCTCTTGGCAACTCACCGCTAACTGCTGAGTACAGAGCTCATAGAGTATACATCCCACTGACCAAATGTCACTACAAATGAAGAAAGTATTATTACAAAATAAGAAAATGTACTACTGAGAAGTCTATAGTGAAGCAACATGTTAACATTTAGTTTGCTTTGAGCAGTACAGACATGAACAGATATGTTCTATTCTGGTATGAAGCTTTTTACCTTTTAGCTCCATACGTTGCCCGTGTGAAGACCTCTGGTGCCAGATAGTTAATTGCTCCACTTTCTCCAGTACTCACATTAGTTTTGCTGTGTAAAGAACAAATACAACATGAATCCATCTTTGTATTGTATTTATTTATACTTTTTATGTTTATATGTGTAATTGAAATAAAAGTATACAGTACTTTCCCTGAATTTCCTGAAATCCATCCAATTGCAGTGTTCCAAATTTGGTGAAGAATATGTTCTGAAAAAGAAGAAAAGTTAAAAATTTAACTTACAGTTACACTTCCAAATACAGTACGTGGGGCTTATTTTACATTTCAGGGATGGACAGTTACCAATCTATAAGAGCAGTCCTGCAACCAAGCTGCTGTGTAGTTTACACTAGAAAGAATAAAGGTGGTGGTAACCGACTACTGTCCATCTTTGATCTGATCGCTGATAGCTTTAGAAAGTCCTGAGTAACAAATTTAATATCTAACCAGGTTTTTGATTGTGACATACAATAAGCTTTCCATATGTGCTTTGATACGGATTGAATCAATGGGGAAATAAAACAGTGTGTGGCTATTACTATTTATGTCAGAATTACTTTTTATGTATTGGATCACGTATTTAATACTATGTTTTTATTGTTTTGCTGTAAAAGAATTGATGTGTACATTCTGTGAAAACACATTGATCCATTAATGTGTGCTGTACCTCTGGCTTCAGATCTTTGTGATGAAATCCTCTTTCATGAATGGTTCTCAGCGCCAAACAGATTTCAACAATCCAGCTCATAATCTAGAAAAGAAACAATGATACTTCAAGAATAGTAATATGCTGTTGTATATACTCGTGTTTATTACTACAGAAATGAAGCACTACTGTTCAGTTGCACATAGAGACACAGAGATGTACTTTTTGATGACCTCTAACCTGTATTCATGCAGAGTTTGGATGCCCTTATGTAATACATTGACACATTAAAATAAGTTTTGCATGAGTACCTCAGACTCAGATAGACGCTTCTCTCTGATCTTTTCTGCAAGGCTCTGTCCCTGACAGTACTCCGTCACCACATAGTAAGTGTCCCGATCTTCTTCTTCATGACCAAAGGAAAAGACAGTCAGTTGTTATCTTCAAAGTCATCTGCAGCTTTCAATCACATCGACGCTCTAAATAAGCTTGTAAGTGGACCTTGAGTTTAGATTATTTTATCATTCTACTATTTCCAACTTTGAAGCTAAAAACATGAAATTTTCCTCTCGGCTCATTTTTTTTTTTTTTGCCGTTACCTGTATCAAAAATTGTGTTTTAAATGAAATAGTATTTACTTATTGAAATAGAGCTGCAGATTGGCTCTTGTCAATGCAGCAAACAGACTTGTGATGTGTGTTGAACTGCTGTACTGAAAACTCTCTCTCTCTCTCTCTCTCTCTCTCTCTCTCTCTCTCTCTCTCTCTCTCTCTCTCCCCATCACCATTACCACCACCATCTGTAAACATACATGTCTCATTAATGCATGTTACTAACTAAACTTCTTCCCTTTCTGTGCTTTCTCGTCCAGCAGGTTCTCATGGATCGTGACTGCTGCTGTGGTCCTGCATGATGTCCACTACATATATTATTACTGTCATTACTGCTACCATATCTCCATTACAGTTTATAGTTAGTTAATGATTTGCTGCTGCTGTGCATCTGTGTCTCTCTAGGTTCCACTGCTACTGTAATCATTCTATCATTCATTGTAATTCATTGTCATTCTATCATTCATTGTAATTGTACAATATGTTTGTGTTGATTTGTTCTGTACACGTGACATCTATTGCACCTGGGAGAGGGATCCCTCCTCCGTGGCTCTTCCTGAGGTTTCTTCCACCTTTTTTCCCTGTTAAAAGGGTTTTTTGTGGGCAAGTTTTTCCTCACTCGAACCGAGGGTCTAAGGACAGAGGGTGTCACACCCTGTACAGATTGTAAAGCCCTCCGAGGCAAAATGTATTTTGTGACTTTGGGCTATACAAATAAAATTTGATTTGATTTGATTTGATTTGTTGACTGTCATTCCTTCCATCCAGTCAGATTAGCAACATTTTCAAACATATCACATCTAAAATAATTACTTTCAAAACTCATCATTGCCTCAGAATCATTGGTCTAATACTCTACTTTTAATATTATAACATAAAAAAATACTTGCATCCAGAATTTTGCCACAATTTCAGGAGACTGACATTTAAAACTGATCTTTGAAGACTTACCTCTGAAAGATTTGTTGGTGCTCATGATATGAGGATGATTTGTTGTGTTGAAGTTTTCAATCTCTGAGATTAATGCTTCATTTGTGGAAATCTGTTAAAAATATCACTGTTTATGAATGGTATGATCCAAATTTAGATCAGCCTTGCACTCCCTCCACCAACTGCATGCAACAATTGAATATCGGATGCTGTCCAATGAGGAAGAAACTTCAGTCTTCTGCTATTATATGATTTTTCTTTTCACAGATATTAATTCTAGAGTTATTCTTTCTATATAAAAAAGACATCAAAAAGAGGTCAATAAGAAATTAATAAGAAATCTTGATTCATTTTACTTTTCAGCATTCTGTCTGTCAGTCAGTCACATCAGTGAGTAACTTATTGAAAAAGCCACCAATCATCCAGTGTGGCTTGGTTTTCAAGCTGCTTTAGTAGCTAGTCAGACAAGGGGTAACCTCAACATGTGGATATACCAAACTGAAAAAGATTATTTCATGTATTGAATTTATTTTTCATTTACTTTGAACAAATGTTCCAATTGGAAGAAATTGGTGTTTTGGAGAATGGGTGAACTTGGTCACACCAATGTTTAATGTGAGTTGAAGTAAACAGAAATGAGCTCAGCACTTACCCTGACCGTTCTTACGAAAAATCTGTCACCACCCTTTGTAACTATAACTCCATTTTTTGTTTCTTCTTCAACTGTGTAGCCTTCCCTCCGAAGGATGCTCTGTTCTTGTCCCATCTTTGTTGTCACCTACAAAAAGAACACACACATATAAAGCAGTCATTGTAGGACTGCATGTATATACTGTATAAGGAATTATTTGTGTCAAATGTGTGGCCTGAAATGTGTTGCTCAGTATTTAGAAATCTAAAATATGAAATGATCATTTATATGTTCACAACTTTGGAAAACAATAGCTTACTTCAAAAACCAGTAACACTAATTGTTTTTGGCATAATCATTTTGCAGCTGTGATCACTGTATACTTCTGTGGAAGAAGCTAATCAGATGATACAATTACTGTAAAACAGAAAATGTATCAGAATAGAATTAAATATACATATTCTCTGAAAATTACATTAAAGCAAAGTTCAATGTAAAAACTCACTCTTGCTTTTGCTTTCTGTCTGAGTCCGGGCTTGCTAAGACACGTTGAGAAGGTGGAAGAACAGCGAAGTCACAATAGATGTTACACAGGGCAGGGGTTGCTGAAGAATTGCTCCCTATAAGTAACACAATGACACGTGATCTCCTACTGTATGATTTTGTGTGTCTGTGTGTGTGTGCGTGTGTGTGTGTGTGTGCGTGTTTAACAAAGAACCTGATTATATAACTAGAAAACCGCATTTCCTGCCGAATTTGCAAAGTGCACCTTCTGCTGAAACACCTGATGCCTGAAAATAACAATGAGATGAAAAACAGTCTCAAAGTTAAACTGTAATAATTCAAAAGCTGCAAAAGATATTAAAAAGTCGAATACAAATATAGATTTGGCATCCACACAAATTACATTGAAGCAAAGTTCAGTGTAAAAACTCTTTCTTTTGCTTTCTGTCTGAGTCCGGGCTTGCTAAGACACAAATCACAATAGATAGTCTGATAAAGCATGAACAATGCTCAGCAGGTGTGTGAATTATTAGTGTGGATGCCTAATAGGTGTCCACACTATTGTTCTTCAAATCTTTATTATTTTTCTTCCACCTAGGTTTTTTGGCACCAAACTACTCCCACATACTTTGTCCTACAGAAGCAATTCAAATATCACAACATTCAGCTCATTTAGGACATGATGGCTATTATTTTACTCATTCATACCATTCAAACTTTTTAAAAATATTTAACTTTTTCCACATTCAAATTTTACATTAAAATGAATGGCACAACCTTTAAATCTTTCTACAAACCTTCAACACTTTCCAGTTCCACTACTTTTCCATACTTTCAGCAACAGACTTCATTCAACTTTTTAAAATCTTTTACAGCTTTTGAATTATTACAGTAAACTTTGATGCTTTTTTTTTTTACTTCTGTTTTTCAGCTCATTTCACATTTTTTCATCGAGCATTGAAGCAGAACTCATCCCCACTTCCTACGGAAAATGGTTTTCTAGTTTGCTACTCAGGGCAGAGGCTGCTGAACACAGTTGCTTCCTATCAACACAGTAACACAGACATAACAAAGACACAAATCTACCACACCTGAACGAAAACAATCAATGAAAGCTGGAGAAGTTAGTTGACTGTTGCTTCTCATTCCCAGGTTGTCAAATACAGATGCTTTGGGACCTGCAAATTGATGACGAAAAGTTACATATTGCTGCCTTAACAACAGATTACAATGTCACCAATTATTCATCCTTCTCTCTGAAGATCGAGTACTGGGTTGCAGAGAGAGATAGAGCCTTGGCACCAGAAGAAAAGGTTCTTGTACTTACCTACTTTTATTTTTCTTATCTTATATTTTAAGGCTGTACATCGTTATATGACAGATAGGTCACTGTTCTCATACAATCCAGTTTGTTCTTGAGAAATAATGTCTTTAGAAAGGCTTGCGCCTTATGAAATTTATGTCCAAATATGATCTGTATGTCAAACTTTGTGCTTAACAAACTATTGGGGCCACATTATTATTAGTGTGCCTGATAGCGCAAAACACAAGGCAAGATAATGTTAGATACAAGGCTGACTTTGATTAACTTAATTGAAGTCTGAAATTATTACTCATGCACACACACACACACACACACACAAACTGCTTTATCTCGCATACATGACGGGCTATTCTGATTTTGTCCTCTTGCCTGCACAGACACTCATCAAACAAAATCTTAACAAGAAACTACAAATGGCTGTGGCTCTGACTGTGAAGTGAAGCCTATTTGGAAATGCTCACCTAGCCTCACCTTCGGGCCCATATGCATACATGACCAAAAAAACTAAGGACATCCTGAGTAGCCAACATCGCACCAGGCCAGGTAAGGTCTTTCACAGTGATCGTCCAGACACAGAAACATGGTGCATGGTGTGCCACAGTGCACACTGCCCACCAACATTGTGGGTATACAGAGCGTGGACCCAAAATGATATGAAAAAGGCAGTAGAGAGTATTTGACACCCCAAAAGTAACCCTGCAGAATGCCTCAGATGTTTGAGATTGTTGTATAGAAGTTACAGATGTAATATGTTGAAGTAAAGTTAAAGTTAAAGGATGTCTGAGAGCGATGTTAGACCTGGAATCTTGTCTCGTAAATTCACAAAACATACCCATTCCCTTTGGTGAAGGAGAATATGACAATTGTGTGAATACTGTTCTAACTGCAATCCAGAATTATATCACAGGAAGAGCTGATTTGACAAAGATAGCAGAATGTATATGTACAGCTAAAAAATGCCAATTTAAATGGGCTAAAGCCACCACTGTCAGGATTTGTTAAGAAACATCTAGCAGGATGTAAAAAAAAAAAAAACATGCTGTACACGCTGCTAAAGTGTGACAGGAAATAGAAAAGAAAAAAAGTACTAAGAATACAAACATGAGTGATGGTGTACATGTGGTTTATAAAAATGTTTTTTTTCTCTGACAGGTGCTACCAAAATAACCAAGATAGAGGCGTCCCCAGAAGACGAGGCAGTGGCTGACTGAAAGAGTCAATTCAGGTCATGCACACACACACACACACACACACACACACACACACACACACACACACACAAACAAACAAAGGCACAGAACACAGACACAAGTGAGGAGGAAGAGATTCTAAATCTTACAGCAGATGACATGCTGCTCCGCTACGAAACCAAACTACTCTCACAGTAAATGGGAAAAAAGTAACGTATGCAGAACTGTAATAATTTCTAAAGATCCCTCGATGCCTCTGCCCATATCTTATAAGGACGTAGATCAGCTACGGGACACATTCGCCCCTCTTCAATTCACATTCACCTAGAAACAAACAGAGCTGCTAAATGGCCAGTGGTGATATCAGATTGTTGTCCTATTAACTTGTTGATGTTCTGACAAAACTAGGGATAGGAGTTATTCCAACATCAAAAGGCATGCAGGTAAGATCGTGTGGATCTGAATGTGATTGAAGGAGCAATTGAACCACCCGGCTCGGTGACCTATGATTTAATGAAAATTACAAAAGCTAAAACCTCTCCGATCGCACAGACACAAAAGCCTGAGAACATGCATTGTACCATGTTCTACAAACATACTCCAGGCCCAAGTTCAGACTATAAAAACAAATTCTTCAAAATACCCTGCTGTAAAATGAGGCTCACTGATGTCTATTGGAATAAATCTGGGTACATGGGAGTAGCTTACACTTTATTACCAGAGGAAACAAAGCTATACATGAACCATAAAGCACCACATATTTTATTGACACACACTGCCTGGTTGGTAGATGTGGGAGCATTTGTGACAAGAGCAGAAGAGTCAGGAGAACCCTGATGCCCGGTAAAGGGTCATCCAGGTACCTTCCTACTACATGTCTCTCTCTGTCTCAGCGGGTTAGGGTTAGAATCAGCTACTGCACTTTCACAGTTGCGGTTGCTGGCACTTCTCTTTCTGCCTTTACACCCCTCTCTGAGAGTGAGGTATCTAAACTGCTGACATGTGGCCGTCCTATTACATGCTCGTTGGACCCTATACCAACATACCTACTTTAATACATTCACCCAACCATTGCCCAACCATCACGCCAGCTATCACGCACACTCATGCGCTAGTTCAGCAGATCCTGTGGACAGTTGTCCACATCTTACCACCTCACCACAGGTGTGCCCCTTTCTCCATCTGAACCTCTCTAAAACTGAACTGCTGGTCCTCCCAGCCAAACCTGCTAAACACCATGACATCAACATCCAAATCGACCCCCTATGTCTTGCCCCCAGCAGGGTAGTGAGAAACTTAGGCGTTATGATTGATGGCCAACTAACCTTCTCTAATCATGCCGCCTCAGTTGCCCCGTTGTGCCCTTTTGCACTTCAAAACATAAGAAAAAATCAGGCCTTACCTAAACACGCTGCTCATTGAGCTTCACTTGCTACCTGTAGCAGCCCGTATTAAATTCAAATCGCTACCTGCACTTACCTACTTGAATGTCCTCATACAGGCATATGTTACCTCACGACCAATGAACGACGCCTGGCTCTGCCACCCGTACACTCATGGCAATCCAAACTTTGCTCGTCTGTTGTTTCCCGTTGGTGGGACGTCCTATCAGTTCCTACCAGATCAGGGACGTACCTCTCTACCTTAAAAAACCTCCTGAAGACCCAGTTCTTCAGAAAGTCCCTCCTCTCTGCACTGTACCATGATTGTTCCCCTTTTTTGTAAGTCACTTTGGATAAAAGCCATAGACATATTCTCAGAAACCAAACTGGTGCACGTCTGCCGTAAAGTCAGTACACATTTTAACTCACGTTACCTGACATTTTTTCCCTCACCTCAGAAGAGGAAGAGAAACGGAAACCAGATGGTCTAATCTTCTCACAAAGTAATTTGTCCAAAAATTCTCCACCCAAAGACAGCCACATAGTGCTTTCTGTTGATGATATTTTAATCTGCTCTGAGAATCAAGAACAGTGTGCTCTATTGAAATTTATGTTACAACAAGGCCCGTATGTTATGTTGTATTGCAGTTTGCTACTTATTTGCATTCTGCTAATCAGCAGTTTACTGTTATGATAATAAGACTGAATCTAATTTAATTTGCATATCAGAAACAATTGCATTGTGTATGATACATGTACAGGATAGGGGAAATCATGCATCTCCTAGGTTTTTCATTTTTATTATTTCATTTCATTTTATTCTTGGTATCATGTTTTTTATGATTAGACTGTAAAACCCAATGGTGTCACACACTCTTGGGCCATCTACAGTTATCTCCACTTCAGCAACATCAAGCGATCCTCTGTAGTTAAATCTTATACTCTGTGTAGGCTATTTAAAATATTATTATTATTATTATTATTATTATTATTATTATTTTGTATTTCTAATTTATTATCTTCTTGTGTACTGTTTTGATTGGGCAACTTGTTTTGTAAAAATAAAATGTCAAAGACAAAGTTATTCAGTTTCTTGTGTGTTGATGTGTGTAAATTGGCGATGCAAGACGTTGTAGGAAAAGGAAGTCTCTGTGGTTTGGCACGCTTCTTCATCTGTTGCCGTAAATGTCACTCTCAGTCAAGGGTGCATCCTACGGTCACAAGTGCAAAAGTTCACCAGGTGAAACTTATTTCTCCATCTGAGACATACATTTGCTAAAACATTTCTGCTAAAAGAGGAAGAATATCTGTTACCTGTTTCTCGCCTTTTGTCTAGCCGTTCAAAAGGTCACAGCATCAACAAGTTACCTTTCTGCTTACATTTCCACTTACATTGTCTAGAGTAGTGGCTGTACACGCTGATAAAGTGTTACAGGAAACAGAAAAGAAAAAAAAAGAACTAAGAAAGCAAACAGGAGTGATGGTGCATATGTGGCTGATAAAATGTTATCAGCCACATATGACAGGAGGCGGCCCCAGAAGACGAGGCAGTGGCTGACTGAAAGAGTCAGTTCAGTCAGCTGAATGAATCTTTCTATAAACTGGTTATGGCTCCATCTCCTGGCACAATAGCCATAGCATTTATCCTCACCCAGCTAGCTTGCCAAATCCAAAATGGTCAACAATTTAAATCATCTTCCATCACAGCATCTACCCACTGAATTTTTCTGCAGAATGCATTTTTACACTTTGATGATTGTATTTCTGTACTTAATAATACTGAATATGAAGACTTTTACTTCTACTTAGTATTTTTAGATTGTTGTTTGTATGTATATGATAATATGTATCTATAAAGTATTAGGAATTAGCTTTAATCCATTTAAGTTTTTGTAAACTTTATGATATTGGGTTTGAAATCAGACAAGTACAAAACAAAACCTCTCTGTTCACTCAATCTGTAGAATAATAATTTAATCAGTGACATTATGGGACAACAAAAAGTCTCCACTCAAACCTTTTTTTAACCATTTTTAATCAGTTCAACATCATTCATTTTCTGCAAGTACATACATAATATATACAAAAATAACTTTGTTGCATCACAATGGCCTATTTTTATTTAGTTTTCTCAAAATTATCTTATTTTTCAAAATAGAGTTTTACTAATTCATAACTACAGAATACATAAAGCTGCATTTAACATAACCGATGTAATTAATAACTTTATACATGAGACAGAGACGAGAGCCAAAGCTCAGTACACACGAGGGATTAGAAATGACAGCAGGCTTTTAAGCCGATTACTGCAGTGGTTCAGTGGTAAAGTGTTTCTGATACGAGGAAGAAAAAACAAAACAAAACACAAAAACACAAAAGAAATGATATCTACGGTTGTATAAAATATGAATACAGCATGGTACAGTAGCTACAACTGCACAAAAGGCTGCTGTTGAGGTGTTAGTGCTTCGTCAACAATAAAAACATCTCAACTGAGCAAAAATGAACACACTTCTGCAAGTTATTGGCTGACCACTGAGTCACCTGAACCCCGAGATCTGACTTTAAATGTTTTTGTTACAACTTGCATTTATTTTTCACCTATGCATATGTATACAATAACCATATGTATAGTAAATACATTCACATGGTAATCACAAACTTGAAGCGCCTATGTGAATATGTGATAAAATTATTCTTCAAATGATTGTGATGGCATAAATTATAATAATAATCCTGGGGAAAACTGGTGTATCCCAGAGTCTCTGGGTCGATCTGTGGGTATAGCCATGCACACTGTGGTCTGTTATTATACAACTAGACAAGACTACAACTCAAAGTAAGAATTATTCAAATCCTACACAAAGGGGCTGTTTTACACTAATGTATCAGATAATGAAAAAAAGGAAAGAAAAAAAAGCTAGCAGCCATGGAGCTACAACCAGATTAGAAGAATAATTTTGATTATTTGTGACATTCATATTTACATTGTAATCTGCCAGATTGTTGTGTATTGTGATCAGTTGATTTAAAATATATTCACTGACAGCAGAATGATTTGTAACAGTGCTCAGTATACTGCATTTACTGTGTAAAATAATTAATAAAGATTTAACAATACATTTTTCAGGTTGCAGTGAAACATCACAAAATAGCAAGACAGGTTTACCTCTACAACAAACATTCAGCATTTCTACAAGGTGTACTGATATTACTTTAATTATTACAGACAATCAATGTTATCAAATAAAAATGGAAAAGCATTATGACACAGTTCATCATCATACAGCATGTAACACATACACATACATTGGATCATTTGTTTGTTTGAAATTTTTTATGTCACAATAGTCTGATTCTGGAAATAAAACTACTATTATTGATTAACTGCTAAAACTGTGGGGTGGCAGCGTAATTAGGATTTTTGCCTTATTAACTAACTCATTACAGATTACCTTAACACCATCTGAAAAACCTGATTTTATAGTTCATCCCAGGTCACTACCCGGACACACCATGAAGGCGACACAGGGAAGGAGGACATGCAGACTGTGGCAGTTAAAGGTAAACAAGTTAAGAACACCATGGCAGTGTAAGGCATGTGGTGTACATCTCTGTGTCATAACTCTTTTGAGGTATCAGTAGGGACACTTTTGACTCGACAGTCAGTACCACCAGAAAGCTCACAAATGTTTACTCATACATTGGAGCATATTTGAAACATTCCTGATTTTTTAAAATGTATTTGGTATGTTTGTCTTTTCAGAGGAATCTTAATTCTGAATGTACATAATTATAGTTACATTATATTTACATAAAAGTTTATAAATCTCTATATAGCCCTGGTAATCCTGGAAAAGAAGCGAAACATATTCATATTTGAAGCTAATGCAAAGGTTGCAGGAGGCACATAGAAATGGAGGAACTACAAAAATGCAAATTTAAGCCTGAAGCTGCAGCTGATTTTGGGATTAACAATATGTTTCTTTGCATATTCTCCTCTGAATCTGAAATAACATGTGTACACGTTACCTAATGTAACCTCTGGTTTACATTGATTCCATTGGATCCCACTGCAACTCTGTCTCATCATCAAGAAAAGGGATGGCTTTGATCATTGCTTTGAGCTCATCCAAAACGTTCTGCAACTCTTCTGCAGCATGCCTGATGGATTGGGCAAATTTCATGATCTCAGAACATGGTGTACCATCTGCCTGTGTCTGTCTAATTTGGTGTATCTCTCTAGCATCCATGGCAATAAAGAAGATATCTGCTGCCACAAATAAACCAGAAAGCACACCACCAGCTACCTCTGCCACTCGTACCACCCTGGATGCTTGTGCTGCGATTTTACCAATGCTTACTGCCTGAAGTAGTCGAACTAGTTCAGAAATGCCGCCTAAGCCCCTACCTACCCTTGCGCCGAGCCTTACGTAGTTCTCTTGACTGAAAGGGCTGTTTTCATCGTTGGGTATATCACCTGAGTGACTTGCATTGAATGCCTGTAAACTGTTGCTAAGCTCCTGGACCCAGAGGGCAATAGCATTAATTTTCTCATCGAACTCTTTAATGATGCTTTCAACCGCTTTGCGATCAGAGGACTGGTTGACCATGTTTGTGATATTTGAGGCACCAGCAGTGACCCCACCAGCCACGGCCACCCCAACTCCAACCCCAGTTACAATAAGTGAGGTTCCCAAAGTGAAGGGGGCCAGAATAAGGCCCACTATGGATGTGATCCCTCCAGCTGCTCCAATCACTCCTCCTGTCAGACTGCCGATGGTTGTGCCTGTATGCACACTTTCCAAATTGTCTGCCACCAATCTTAGTTTCTCCAACTGAGTCTGAAGGTGGTCTGCAGCTGTTTTGTACTATCCAAAAAACATATTAAGTGTCAGAGATACAGAAGTTCCAGTTGATCATGAGACATACAACTAATACATACTGTATGCCTATCCTGCAGGATTTATGACACACAGGTTAGGATCTGTGATAGTGAGAGAAATTCTTTATTTCTATAAAGTATCAAACCTTTTCAAAGAGAGAGTTTATAGCAATGGGACGCCCCAAAATCTCCAAGGCTGTAGGTCTTGAGTTAGGATCTTTTTTCAACATGTCAGCCAAGAGTTCACGTAACTCTGATGAGTACTCCTCCGAGAGACGTGGTGCAGGACCAGAAATAATCTTGGGGATGAGACTGACTGTGGTCTCTGCAGAGAACTAAAGAAGAATCATTGTTAGAAAAGATTTAAGGTGGCTGTAATCAGATTACTAAGAATCATAAAGTCACAAGGAAAGTAATATGAATGCAATTACTCATCACACCACTCAATTGTGATGACATGCACATCTCTTAGTAACTCACCGCTAACTGCTGAGTACAGAGCTCATAGAGTATACATCCCACTGACCAAATGTCACTACAAATGAAGAAAGTATTATTATTATTACAAAATAAGAAAATGTACTACTGAGAAGTCTATAGTGAAGTAACATGTTAACATTCAGTTTGCTTTGAGCAGTGTTGGGAGTAACGGCGTTTAAGTATAACGGTGTTATTTTTTCAGTAACGGAGTAATCTAATTAATTACTTTTCCCATCGTTGCAACGCCGTTATCGTTACTGAGAATGTAAAGTGGCGCGTTACAACAAATTGGTTGAATGAAGCGCGAGGTGTCAAGCTTTGGCTACATCAGCTGCCTGGAGAGAGCAGGAGTGGGGATGATGATGACACCGTTGCAAATGCGATGATGATTGGCTGGGTGGGCGGATGCCCTGCTCACGCTGTCTCACTGCACGCTCTGACTTCCACCTATGACTACCTCTGAACACACAGGACAGCGACAATGGCGACGAGCCAGGGAAATTCAAAGGTAGCGTTCTCCAACTGGAAGTACCGGCACTACTTCTCCCTCGTTGAAATTAAAGGCAAGAATGTATCATGCACGCTATGCCCAGGAAAAAAGATTTTATCCACGTCTGCCGCAAGCAACTCTAACCTTATGAAGCACGATATGGCAGGCTGCAAATGCAAGTTCAAATAAATACCAAATGTTCTAAAATACTGTATATACTGTTTTTATTCTTCAATCTGTTAATATAAAGATCTTTGACGTTAAAGATGTTATAGAACGTAATAGCGTTATAGAACATAAAAAATAACGTCACAGTTACTTTGCTGAGTAACTAATTACTTTTACAGTGTGGTAACTGAGTTACTAACTCAATTACTTTTTGGCAGAAGTAATTTGTAACTGTAACTAATTACTTTTTTAAAGTAAGATGACCAACACTGGCTTTGAGCAGCACACACCATATATATATATATATATATATATACATATGTTCTATTCTGGTATGAAGCTTTTTACCTTTTAGCGTCATACATTGCCCGTGTGAAGACCTCTGGTGCCAGATAGTTAATTCCTCCACTTTCTCCAGTATTCACATTAGTTTTGCTGTGTAAAGAATAAATACAACATGAATCCATCTTTGCATTGTATTTATACTTTTTATGTTTATATTTGTAATTGAAATAAAAGTATACAGTACTTTCCCTGGATTTCCTGAAATCTATCCAATTGCAGTGTTCCAAATTTGGTGAAGAATATGTTCTGAAAAAGAAGAAAAGTTAAAACTTTAACTTCTCCCCAAATACAGTATGTGGGGCTTGTTTTACATTTCAGGGATGGACAGTTACCAATCTATAAGAGCAGTCCTGCAACCAAGCTGCTGTGTAGTTTACACTAGAAAGAATAAAGGTGGTGGTAACCGACTACTGTCCATCTTTGATCTGATCGCTGATAGCTTTAGAAAGTCCTGAGCAACAAATTTAATATCTAACCAGGTTTTTGATTGTGACATACAATAAGTGTAGTACATATGTGCTTTATATGAAATGAATCAATGGGGAAATAAAACAGTGTGTCTGGCTATTACTATTTATGTCAGAATTACTTTTTATGTATTGGATCACACATTTAATACTACATATGTTTTTATTGTTTCGATGTAAAAGAATTGATGTGTACATTCTGTGAAAACACATTGATCCATTAACATGTGCTGTACCTCTGGCTTCAGATCTTTGTGAAGAAATCCTTTTTCATGAATGGCTCTCAGCGCCAAACAGATTTCAACAATCCAGCTCATAATCTAGAAAAGAAACAATGATACTTCCAGAATAGTAATATGCTGTTGTATATACTCGTGTTTATTACTACAGAAATGAAACACTACTGTTCAGTTGCACATAGAGACACAGAGATGTACTTTTTGATGACCTCTAACCTGTATTCATGCAGAGTTTGGATGCCCTTATGTAATACAATGACACATTAAAATAAGTTTTGCATGAGTACCTCAGACTCAGATAGACGCTTCTCTCTGATCTTTTCTGCAAGGCTCTGTCCCTGACAGTACTCCGTCACCACGTAGTAAGTGTCCCGATCTTCTTCTTCATGACCAAAGGAAAAGACAGTCAGTTGTTATCTTCAAAGTCATCTGCAGCTTTCAATCACATCGACGCTCTAAATAAGCTTGTAAGTGGACCTTGAGTTTAGATTATTTTATCATTCTACTATTTCCAACTTTGAAGCTAAAAACATGAAATTTTCCTCTCGGCTCATTTTTTTGCCATTAGCTGTATCACAAAACATGTTTTAAATGAAATAGTATTTACTTATTGAAATAGAGCTGCAGATTGGCTCTTGTCAATGCAGCAAACAGACTTGTGATGTGTGTTGAACTGCTGTACTGAAAACTCTCTCTCTCTCTCTCTCTCTCTCTCTCTCTCTCTCCTCCACCACCAACATCTATAAACATACATGTCTCATTAATGCATGTTACTAACTAAACTTCTTCCCCGGAGTTTCTGTACTTTCTCGTCCAGCAGGTTCTCATGGATCGTGGCTGCTGCTGTGCTCACTCCCCGTACAGATTGTAAAGCCCTCCGAGGCAAAATGTATTTTGTGACTTTGGGCTATACAAATAAAATTTGATTTGATTTGATTTGAGTTGTTGACTGTCATTCCTTCCATCCAGTCAGATTAGCAACATTTTCAAACATATCACATCTAAAATAATTATTTTCAAAACTCATCATTGCCTCAGAATTATTGGTCCAATACTCTACTTTTAATATTATAACATAAAAAAATACTTGCATCCAGAATTTTGCCACAATTTCAGGAGACTGACATTTAAAACTGATCTTTAAAGACTTACCTTTGAAAGATTTTTTGGTGCTCATGATATGAGGATGACTTGTTGTCTTGAAGCTTTCAGTCTCTGAGATTAATGCTTCATTTGTGGGAATCTGTTAAAAATATCACTGTATATGAATGGTATGATCCAAATTTAGATCAGCCTTGCACTCCCTCCACCAACTGCATGCAACAATTGAATATCGGATGCTGTCCAATGAGGAAGAAACTTCAGTCTTCTGCTATTATATGATTTTTCTTTTCACAGATATTAATTCTAGAGTTACTCTGTTATTCTTTCTATATAAAAAGACATCAAAAAAAGGTTAATAAGAAATTAATAAGAAATCTTGATTCATTTTACTTTCAGCATTCTGTCTGTCAGTCAGTCACATCAGTGAGTAACTTATTGAAAAAGCCACCAATCATCCAGTGTGGCTTGGTTTTCAAGCTGCTTTAGTAGTTAGTCAGACGATGGGTAACCTCAACATGTGGATATACCAAACTGAAAAAGATTATTTCATGTATTGAATTTATTTTTCATTTACTTTGAACAAATGTTCCAATTGGAAGAATTTGGTGTTTTGGAGAATGGGTGAACTTGGGCACACCAATGTTTAATGTGAGTTGTAAACAGAAATGAGCTCAGCACTTACCCTGACCTTTCTTATGAAAAATCTGTCACCACCCTTTGTAACTATAACTCCATGTTTTGTTTCTTCAACTGTGTAGCCTTCCCTCCGAAGGATGCTCTGTTCTTGTCCCATCTTTGTTGTCACCTACAAAAAGAACACACACATATAAAGCAGTCATTGTAGGACTGCATGTATATACTGTATAAGGAATTATTTGTGTCAAATGTGTGACCTGAAATGTGTTGCTCAGTATTTAGAAATGTAAAATATGAAATGATCATTTCTATGTTCACAACTTTGGAAAACAATAGCTTACTTCAAAAACCAGTAACACTAATTGTTTTTGGCATAATCATTTTGTCTAAACAGCTGTGATCACTGTATACTTCTGTGGAAGAAGCTAATCAGATGATACAATTACTGTAAAACAGAAAATGTGTCAGAATAGAATTAAATATACATATTCTCTGAAAATTACATTGAAGCAAAGTTCAATGTAAAAACTCACTCTTGCTTTTGCTTTCTGTCTGAGTCCGGGCTTGCTAAGACACGTTGAGAAGGTGGAAGAACAGCGAAGTCACAATAGATGTTACACAGGGCAGAGGTTGCTGAAGAATCGCTCCCTATAAGTAACACAATGACACAGGCACAACAAAGACATAGGTACACATCTGTGCTCCTAATGGCTCCCAATTTGCAAGAATCCGCAATCCATCACTTTGTCTAAATAGTTGTGATCTCCTACTGTATGATTTTGTGTGTCTGTGTGTGTGTGCGAGTGTGTGTGTGTGTGTGTGTGTTCAACAAAGAACCTAATCAATTATATAACTAGAAAACCGCATTTCCTGCCGAATATGCAGTGTGCGCCTTCTGCTGAAACACCTGATGCCTGAAAATAACAATGAGCTGAAAAACAGTCTCAAAGTTAAACTGTAATAATTCAAAAGCTGTAAAAGATATTAAAAAGTCGAATACAAATATAGATTTGGCATCCACACCAATTACACTGAAGCAAAGTTCAGTGTAAAAACTCTTTCTTTTGCTTTCTGTCTGAGTCCGGGCTTGCTAAGACACAAATCACAATAGATAGTCTGATAAAGCATGAACAATGCTCAGCAGGTGTGTGAATTATTAGTGTGGATGCCTAATCAGTGTCCACACTACTGTTCTTCAAATCTTTATTATTTTTCTTCCACCTAGGTTTTTTGGCACCAAACTACTCCCACATACTTTGTCCTACAGAAGCAATTCAAATATCACAAAAGTCAGCTTATTTAAGACATAGACACATATATATATACATAACCAAAAAAACTAAGGACCTCCTGAGTAGCCAACATCGCACCAGGCCAGGTAAGGTCTTTCACAGTGATCGTCCAGACGCAGAAACTTGGTGCATGGTGTGCCATAGTGCATACTGCCCACCTACATTGTGGGTATACAGAGCGTGGACCCAAAATGATATGAAAAAGGCAGTAGAGAGTATTTAACACCCCAAAAGTAACCCTGCAGAATACCCCAGATGTTTGGTCCCTTTGGTGAAGGAGAATATGATAATTGTGTGAATATTGTTCTAACTGCAATCCAGAATTATATCACGGGAAGAGCTGACTTGACAAAGATAGCAGAATATATATATATATATATATATATATATATATATATATATATATATATATATATATATATATATATATATATATATATATATATATATATATATATATATATATATATATATGTACAGCTAAAAAATGCCAATGGCTAAAGCCACCAGTGTCAGGATTTGTTAAGAAACATCTAGCAGGATGTAAAAAAAAACATGCTGTACACGCTGATAAAGTGTTAGAGGGAATAGAAAAGAAAAAAAGAACTAAGAATACAAACATGAGTGATGGTGTACATGTGGTTGATGAAAATGTTTTTTTTCTCTGACACGTGCTACCAAAATAACCAAGATAGAGGCGTCCCCAGAAGACGAGGCAGTGGCTGACTGAAAGAGTCAATTCAGGTCATGCACACACACACACACACACACACACACACAAACAAACAAAGGCACAGAACACAGACACAAGTGAGGAGGAAGAGATTCTAAATCTTACAGCAGATGACATGCTGCTCCGCTACGAAACCAAACTACTTCACAGTAAATGGGAAAAAAGTAACGTATGCAGAACTGTAATAATTTCTAAAGATCCCTCGATGCCTCTGCCCATATCTTATAAGGACGTAGATCAGCTACGGGACACATTCGCCCCTCTTTAATTCACATTCACCTAGAAACAAACAGAGCTGTTAAATGGCCAGTGGTGATATCAGATTGTTGTCCTATTAACTTGTTGATGTTCTGACAAAACTAGGAATAGGAGTTATTCCAACATCAAAAGGCATGCAGGTAATATCGTGTGGATCTGAATGTGATTGAAGGAGCAATTGAACCACCCGGCTCGGTGACCTATGATTTAATGAAAATTACAAAAGCTAAAACCTCTCCGATCGCACAGACACAAAAGCCTGAGAACATGCATTGTACCATGTTCTACAAACATACTCCAGGCCCAAGTTCAGACTATAAAAACAAATTCTTCAAAATACCCTGCTGTAAAATGAGGCTCACAGATGTCTATTGGAATAAATCTGGGTACATGGGAGTAGATTACACTTTATTACCAGAGGAAACAAAGCTATACATGAACCATAAAGCACCACATATTTTATTGACACACACTGCCTGGTGGGTAGATGTGGGAGCATTTGTGACAAGAGCAGAAGAGTCAGGAGAACCCTGGTGCCCGGTAAAGGGTCATCCAGGTACCTTCCTACTACATGTCTCTCTCTGTCTCAGCGGGTTAGGTTTAGAATCAGCTACTGCACTTTCACAGTTGCGGTTGCTGTCACTTCTCTTTCTGCCTTTACACCCCTCTCTGAGAGTGAGGTATCCAAACTGCTGACATGTGGCCGTCCTATTACATGCTCGTTGGACCCTATACCAACATACCTACTTTAATACATTCACCCAACCATCACGCCAGCTATCACGCACACTCATGCGCTAGTTCAGCAGATCCTGTGGACAGTTGTCCACATCTTACCACCTCACCACAGGTGTGCCCCTTTCTCCATCTGAACCTCTCTAAAACTGAACTGCTGGTCCTCCCAGCCAAACCTGCTAAACACCATGACATCAACATCCAAATCGACCCCCTATGTCTTGCCCCCAGCAGGGTAGTGAGAAACTTAGGCGTTATGATTGATGGCCAACTAACCTTCTCTAATCATGCCGCCTCAGTTGCCCCGTTGTGCCCTTTTGCACTTCAAAACATAAGAAAAAATTAGGCCTTACCTAAATACGCTGCTCATTGAGCTTCACTTGCTACCTGTAGCAGCCCGTATTAAATTCAAATCGCTACCTGCACTTACCTACTTGAATGTCCTCATACAGGCATATGTTACCTCACGACCAATGAACGACGCCTGGCTCTGCCACCCGTACACTCATGGCAATCCAAACTTTGCTCGTCTGTTGTTCCCCGTTGGTGGGACGTCCTACCAGTTCCTACCAGATCAGGGGCGTCCCTCTCTACCTTAAAAAACCTCCTGAAGACCCAGTTCTTCAGAAAGTCCCTCCTCTCTGCACTGTACCATGATTATTTCCCTTTTTTGTAAGTCACTTTGGATAAAAGCCGTAGACATATTCTCAGAAACCAAACTGGTGAACGTCTGCTGTAAAGTCAGTACACATTTTAACTCACGTTACGTAACGTATTTTTTAACGTTTTTTTTCTCACCCCAAAAGAGGAAGAGAAACTGAAACCAATATCAGATAAACTATGGTCTAATCTTCTCACAAAGTAATTTGTCCAAAAATACTCCACCCAAAGACAGCCACATAGTGCTTTCTGTTGATGATATTTTAATCTGCTCTGAGAATCAAGAACAGTGTGCTCTATTGAAATTTCTATTACAACAAGGCAGTCCCGTATGTTATGTTATATTGCAGTTTACTACTTATTTGCATTCTGCTAATCAGCAGTTCACTGTAATGATAATAAGACTGAATCTAATTTGCATATCAGAAACAATTGCATTGTGTATGATACATGTACAGGATAGGGGAAATCATGCATCGCCTAGGTTTTTCATTTTTATTATTTCATTTCATTTTATTCTTGTTATCATGTTTTTTATGATTAGACTGTAAAACCCAATGGTGTCACACACTCCTCTTCTCTCTTCAATCTTGGGCCAATCTTGGGCCATCTACAGTTATCTCCACTTCAACAACATCAAGCGATCCTCTGTCGTTACAGTTTTTCTCAGTCGCTTTGGTGCATTTCTCACATCACTATTTACATTTGCACAACAGTTAGTTCAGCCTCCACAACATTTAGTCATTTGTGCACATCATAGTAGAAGTTTCTCATTCCTTCCAACAAATTGCAAATGCTTTTGGACATGCATCAATTGCTTTCATACAACTCTCTGCTGTTTTATAACATTATCATTTGCTTATGTCATGTCAGTCAAAATTAACTATACTTGTGAATGCTGAATAGTCATTCCATATACAACTAATAGTCCTCATTTCATTGCTTGAGTCATTACATACAAAAATGTTGAACTAGTTGTCAAAATCTGTCAAGCAAATTTTATACATTTTTTTTTAATCTTTTTTTTTTTCCTGAAAATGTCTCCTAAATTAAAACAATCTCTCTCAGCTTTCACTGATGAGAAGGGGTGTGTGAAGCATTAGTTGCAACTAATGATAAGCCACTTCTCTACAATCACTCAGAGCTGAATCCCCTAAACCCCCACTTTATAAGCATATATGAACCAAGCAGGACATAGTGTGTACCATTTCTACAATACTGTGACACAGAAATGGAAAGTCAGCCTCATGGAAGAGGGGTGAGGGTGTGGGGCGGAAGGGGAAGGGGACAAAACACACCTGCACACACAACATCTGGTGACTTTTTTAGACACTCTTTACAGGGACATAATCCCTGAGAACGAGAGGGGTCTAACTGGAGACCATCTGAACAAGCATGTTGTTGTTTGGGATAATGTGCGTTTTCACCACTCAGATGTCGTCAGACAGTGGTTTGCAGCACATGATAGGATGCTGGTGGAATATCTCCCTCCCTACTCACCATTCCTAAATCCAATAGAGGAGTTTTTCTCTTCCTGGAGGTGGAAGGTATATGACCGGCATCCACATACCCAAATGGCCCTGCTAGCGGCCATGGATGCAGCATGTGATGACATCACAGCAGAGTCCTGCAGAGGGTGGATTCGCCACTCGAGGAGATACTTTCCTCGCTGCATTGCAAGAGATGATATTCGCTGTGATGTAGATGAAACTATGTGGCCAGACAGAGAGGAACGTCTGGATGTGCATGAATGATTACAGTACTATGTATGCTGTATGTTCAGTTCCAATATATACTGCAATATTGTTTACAGTTGTGCACAGCTCTACCCAAAGGGAGTTTGTCTTTGTTGTAAATAAGGCTGTATTTTTTTCTTTTGCACAATGCTGTGAACAAATTAGAATTGCAAAGAGCATATGCAGTAAAAATGTGAAACATACATATTCAGTGTCTTGTACTCAGTTACCTCACTAAATACAGTAATGTGTAACTTTACTGTCATTTTCAAATGGCTGTGCAAATAGTATATAGTGCTGTCTTGAGCATTTTCAGGTGTACTAAACTAGATGAGGGCTATATCTCAGTGCAGCTATGATGAGCCCTGGTAACAGGGCGTCTCCTTCATAAAAAGCAGAACTATTAACGCCGCGGTTTTCACACAATATGCAGTCAGTGAACACATTTCCACAATGCTTACATTTTCTTAACAGACAAGCTATACCTCCCAACGAAATTATGGATTGTTTTTGTATTATTTACGAATGTTAACACACAACATCCCACAATAGCAAAAACAATATTCCAAACCTTAGATACAGTATAAAAACCTCTGCTTCTGCAATGATATCAGTTCAAAAACAATATATCTCAGCCGATAATACAGTTTTTTTCAATCGCTAACAAGCGCTTACCCATACTTCAGATACTTTTTCTAAACTGCTGGCTGCAGGGACATCACAGTTGATGATTGCCAAGGGTGGATCCGACATCCGATAATATCAGATGCGATGTTGATGAAAACATGTGGCCTAACCCTGAAGATCGCAGAGATTAGATACAGTAATTTTGTGCTTTTTTAGTCCCCCCCCCTTTTTATCTGGGCTTTTTGCTATGGAATGAAACTTTGAATATATAGAGTGAAACTTGAATATATGGATGAAACTTGAATATATTGAATGAACCTTGAATATATGGAATGAAACTTTGAATATATGGAGTGAACCTTGAATATATGGAATGAAACTTGAATATATTGAATGAAACTTTGAATATATGGAGTGAAACTTGAATATATGAAGACCGCGGCGTTAATAGTTCTGCTTTTTATGAAGGAGACGCCCTGTTACCAGGGCTCATCATAGCTGCACTGAGATATAGCCCTCATCTAGTTTAGTACACCTGAAAATGCTCAAGACAGCACTATATACTATTTGCACAGCCATTTGAAAATGACAGTAAAGTTACACATTACTGTATTTAGTGAGGTAACTGAGTACAAGACACTGAATATGTATGTTTCACATTTTTACTGCATATGCTCTTTGCAATTCTAATTTGTTCACAGCATTGTGCAAAAGAAAAAAATACAGCCTTATTTACAACAAAGACAAACTCCCTTTGGGTAGAGCTGTGCACAACTGTAAATAATATTGCAGTATATATTGGAACTGAACATACAGCATACATAGTACTGTAAATCATTCATGCACATCCAGATGTTCCTCTCTGTCTGGCCACATAGTTTTATCTACATCACAGCGAATATCATCTCTTGCAATGCAGCGAGGAAAGTATCTCCTCAAGTGGCGAATCCACCCTCTGCAGGACTCTGCTGTGATGTCATCACATGCTGCATCCATGGCTGCTAGCAGGGCCATTTGGGTATGTGGATGCCGGTCATATACCTTCCACCTCCAGGAAGAGAAAAACTCCTCTATTGGATTTAGGAATGGTGAGGATATATTGTTTTTGAACTGATATCATTGCAGAAGCAGAGGTTTTTATACTGTATCTAAGGTTTGGAATATTGTTTTTGCTATTGTGGGATGTTGTGTGTTAACATTCGTAAATAATACAAAAACAATCCATAATTTTGTTGGGAGGTATAGCTTGTCTGTTAAGAAAATGTAAGCATTGTGGAAATGTGTTCACTGACTACATATTGTGTGAAAACGACATGAAATGTGTGAATGGTATGGCCACAAAAGACCAATGCTGTGCTAATTGTGTTTAGAGTTTTGAAAATGTGACAACTGGTTGGAAAAACGCCTGTTAGCGACTGAAAAAAACTGTAACACACTGGCGAATGCGTGTACGGGCCAAAATCCTCCCGATAGCCCTGCCCAATACCGTTCTTCTAACGAAGAAGTTTGCTCCCTTTTTAATCGTGGCAGACCTACTACAACAGGCCAGGCAGCTGTTTATCAGGCCAACCTCAGCATGCCTTCAACCTCACAGGAGTGTCCCACAACAGCCCCCGTGTACAATCTAAGAAGGACCCAAGACACAAGATGTAAGAATAGCTAGGCTTTATGATGATATAGATCATATTCTATATCTCAGTGCAGCTATGATGAGCTCTATTCCCCACCAGTGGGGCGCGCCCCACACTTTGAGAACCGCTGCGTTAATAGTTCTGCTTTTTATGAAGGAGACGCCCTGTTACCAGGGCTCATCATAGCTGCACTGAGATATAGCCCTCATCTAGTTTTAAATAAAGCCTAGCTATTCTTACATCTTGTGTCTTGGGTCCTTCTTAGATTGTACACGGGGGCTGTTGTGGGACATTCCTGTGAGGTTGAAGGCATGCTGAGGTTGGCCTGATAAACAGCTGCCTGGCCTGTTGTAGTAGGTCTGCCACGATTAAAAAGGGAGCGACCTTCTTCGTCAGAAGAACGGTATTGGGCAGGGGTATCGGGAGGATTTTGGCCCGTACACGCATTCGCCAGTGTGTTAATCATGTCCTCATTGTTTAATATTGCTGCTATGAGATTCCGAGCGGACTGACTAACTTTTTGCTGCAGCACCCACACGTTACATAAGATGGCCGCAGGCACTGCCGTGAAGTCTGACGTCAGTCAAGTTTCATTCAATATATTCAAAGTTTCATTCAATATATTCAAGGTTCATTCAATATATTCAAAGTTTTATTCCATATATTCAAAGTTTCATTCAATATATTCAAAGGCTCACTCCATATTTTCAAGTTTCATTCAATATATTCAAAGTTTTATTCCATATATTCAAGTTTCATTCAATATATTCAAAGTTTTATTCCATATATTCAAGGTTCATTCAATATATTCAAAGTTTTATTCCATATATTCAAAGTTTCATTCAATATATTCAAAGGCTCACTCCATATTTTCAAGTTTCATTCCATATATTCAAAGTTTTATTCCATATATTCAAGTTTCATTCAATATATTCAAAGTTTTATTCCATATATTCAAGGTTCATTCAATATATTCAAAGTTTCATTCAATATGTTCAAGTTTCATTCAATATATTCAAGTTTCATTCCATATATTCAAATGATTAATTTCCTGAACGGCATATATATATATATATATAAAAATTGTATTTCTAATTTATTATCTTCTTGTGTACTGTTTTGATTGGGCAACTTGTTTTGTAAAAATAAAATAAAATGTCAAAGACAAAGTTATTCAGTTTCTTGTGTGTTGATGTGTGTAAATTGGCGATGCAAGACGTTGTAGGAAAAGGAAGTTTCTGCAGTTAGGCACGCTTCTTCATCTGTTGCCGTAAATGTCACTCTCAGTCAAGGGTGCATCCTACGGTCACAAGTGCAAAAGTTCACCAGGTGAAACTTATTTCTCCATCTGAGACATACATTTGCTAAAACATTTCTGCTAAAAGAGGAAGAATATCTGTTACCTGTTTCTCGCCTTTTGTCTAGCCGTTCAAAAGGTCACAGCATCAACAAGTTACCTTTCTGCTTACATTTCCACTTACATTGTCTAGAGTAGTGGCTGTACACGCTGATAAAGTGTTACAGGGAACAGAAAAGAAAAAAAAAGAACTAAGAAAGCAAACAGGAGTGATGGTGTATATGTGGCTGATAAAATGTTATCAGCCACATATGACAGGAGGCGGCCCCAGAAGACGAGGCAGTGGCTGACTGAAAGAGTCAGTTCAGTCAGCTGAATGAATCTTTTATAAACTGGTTATGGCTCCATCTCCTGGCACAATAGCCATAGCATTTATCCTCACCCAGCGAGCTTGCCAAATCCAAAATGTTCAGCAATTTAAATCATCTTCCATCACAGCATCTACCCACTGAATTTTTCTGCAGAATGCATTTTTACATTTTGCTGATCGTACTTCTGTACTTTTACTTTTTGAATATGAAGACTTTTACTTGTAATGGAGTATTTTAGATTGTTGTTCTGGTACTATTAAAAGCCACTGAAAAACCAAATCCAGAACAGCCTTCTAACTATGTAATTTATGGTCTTATGTATATGATAGTATGTGTCTATAGGAATTAGCTTTAATCCAGATTTGAAATATTGTCATTTAAGTTTTTGTAAACTTTATGATATTGGGTTTGAAATCAGACATTTATTATGCAGTTAATTCTGTGAACCAATCGTAAAGCACAAAACAAAACCTCTCTGTTCACTCAATCTGTATAATAATAATAATTTCATCAGTGACATTATGGGACAACAAAAAGTCTGCACTCAAACCTTTTTTAACCATTTTTAATCAGTTCAACATCATTCATTTTCTGCAATTACATGGTATATACACAAATAACTTTGTTGCATCACAATGGCCTATTTTTATTTAGTTTTCTCAAAATTATCTTATTTTTCAAAATAGAGTTTTACTAATTCATAACTACAGAATACATAAAGCTGCATTTAACATAACCGATGTAATTAATAACTTTATACATGAGACAGAGACGAGAGCCAAAGCTCAGTACACACGAGGGATTAGAAATGACAGCAGGCTTTTAAGCCGATGACTGCAGTGGTTCAGTGGTAAAGTGTTTCTGATACGAGGAAGAAAAAAACACAAAACAAAAAACACAAAAGAAACGATATCTCAGGTTGTTACTTCTATAAAATATGAATACGGCATGGTACAGTACTGCACAAAAAGCTGTTGTTGGGGTGTTAGTGCTTCGTCAACAATATAAACATCTCAACTGAGCAAAAATGAACACACTTCTACAAGTTATTGACTTTAGATTTTGTTGTTACAACTTGCATTTATTTTTCACCTGTGTATACATATACTATGATCATATGTATAATTAATGCATTCACATGGTAATCATGAACTTTAAGCCCCTATGTGTAGAATGAATGTGGTAAAATTATTTTTCAAATGATTGTGCTGGCATAAATTATCATTTGTAGAAAGATGAGATAATCTGGTGCATCCCAAAGTCTCTGGGTCGATCTGTGGGTATAGCCATGCACACTGTGGTCTGTTATTATACAACTAGACAAGACTACAACTCAAAGTGAGAATTATTCAAATCCTACACAAAGGGGCTGTTTTACACTAATGTATCAAATAATGAAAAGAAAACACAAAAGAATAAACTCAATGTAACATTTGCTAGCAACAATGGAGCTACTATCAGATTAGAAGAATCATTTTGATTATTTGTGACATTCATATTTAATTCAGTTAATTTAAAATATATTCACTGACAGCAGAATGATTTGTAACAGTGCTCAGTATACTGCATTTACTGTGTAAAATAATTAAGAAAGATTTAACAATAAATTTTTCAGGTTACAGTTAAACATCACAAAATAGCAAGACAGGTTTACCTCTACAACAAACATTCAGCATTTCTACAAGGTGTACTGATATTACTTAAATTATTCCCGACAGTCAGTGTTATCAAATAAAAATGAAAAAGCATTTTGACACAGTTCATCATTATACAGCATGTAACTACATTGAATAATTTGTTTGAAGATTTTGTCACAATAGTTAGTCATAAAGTCACTTGAGAGGCGTCTGATTCTGGAAATAAAACTACTATTATTAATTAACTGCTAAAACTGTGGGGTGGCAGCATGAGTAGGATTTTTGCTTTATTAACTAACTCATTAAAGATTACCAAAAGGAAGAGGAATCTTAATTCTGAATGTACGCAATTATAGTTACATAATATTTACATAAAAGTTTATAAATCTCTAGATAGCCCTGGTAATCCTGAAAAAGAAGAGAATCATATTCATATTTGAAGCTAATGCAAAGGTTGCAGGAGGCACATAGAAATGGAGGAACTACAAAAATGCAAATTTAAGCCTGAAGCTGCAGTTGATTTTGGGATTAACAATATGTTTCTTTGCATATTCTCCTCTGAATCTGAAATAACGTGTACATGTTACCTAATGTAACCTCTGGTTTACATTGATTCCATTGGATCCCATTTCAACTCTCACTCATCCTCAAGAAAAGGGATGGCGTCCATTATGGGTTTGAGCTCATCCAAAACGTTCTGCAACTCTTCTGCAGCATGCCTGATGGATTGGGCAAATTTCATGATCTCAGAACATGGTGTACCATCTGCCTGTGTCTGTCTCATTTTGTGTATCTCTCTAGCATCCATGGCAATAAAGAAGATATCTGCTGCCACAAATAAACCAGAAAGCACGCCAGTTGCTACCTCTGCCACTCGTACCACCCTGGATGCTTGTGCTGCGATTTTACCAATGCTTACCGCCTGAAGTAGTCGAACTAGTTCAGGAATAGCGCCTAAGCCCCGACCTACCCTTGCGCCAAACCTTGCGCCTTTATTTTGATTGGAAGAACCGTTTTCAATGTTGGGTATATCACCTGAGTGACGTGCATTGAATGCCTGTAAACTGTTGCTAAGCTCCTGGACCCAGAGGGCAATAGCATTAGTTTTCTCATCGAACTCTTTAATGATGCTTTCAACTGCTTTGCGATCGGAGGACTGGTTGACTATGTTTGTGATATTTGAGGCACCAGCAGCGGCCCCACCAACCACACCCACCCCAACTCCAACCCCAGTTACAATAAGTGAGGTTCCCAAAGTGAAGGGGGCCAGAATAAGGCCCACTATGGATGTGATCCCTCCAGCTGCACCGATCACTCCTCCTGCGAGACTGCCGATGATTGCGCCTTTATGCACATTTTCCAAACTGTCTGCCACCAATCTTAGTTTCTCCAGCTGAGTCTGAAGGTGGTCTGCAGCCATTTTGCTCTATCCAAAAAACATATTAAGTGTCAGAGATACAGAAGTTCCAGTTGATCATGAGACATACACCTAATATATATTCTGCATAATCTTTGTCAGAGTTAGGATCTGTTATACTGAGAGAAATTTCTTATTTCGATAAAGTATCAAACCTTTTCGAAGAGACGTTTTATAGCAATGGGACGCCCCAAAATCTCCAAGGCTGTAGGTCTCAAGTCAGGGTCTTTTTTCAACATGTCATCGAAGAGTTCACGTAACTCTGATGAGTAACTGTCCGGGAGACGTGGTGCAGCATCACAATTAATCTTGAGCCTGAGCCTGTCTCTGTTCCCTGCAGAGAACTAAAGAAGAATCATTGTTAGAAAAGACTTAAGGCGGCTGTAAGATTACTAAGAATCATAAAGTCACAAGCAAAGTAATGTGAATGCAATTACTTATAACAGTTACCAAGGAGAGTAATCTTGTTACTCGCTTGGCAAGAAATGCATTAATTTGTGATGACATGCACATCTCTTAGTAACTCACCGCTAACTGCTGAGTACAGAGCTCATACAGTATACATCCCACTGACCAAATGTCACTACAAATGAAGAAAGTATTATTATTATTACAAAATAAGAAAATGTACTACTGAGAAGTCTATAGTGAAGCAACATGTTAACATTTAGTTTGCTTTGAGCTGCACAGATCATACATATACTGTATATACATACATATGTTCTATTCTGGTATGAAGTTTTTTACCTTTTAGCGTCATACATTGCCCGTGTGAAGACCTCTGGTGCCAGATAGTTGATTGCCTCACTTTCCCCAGTATTCACATTAGTGTTGCTGTGTAAAGAACAAATACAACATGAATCCATCTTTGTATTGTATTTATTTATACTTTTTATGTTTATATTTGTAATTGAAATAAAAGTATACAGTACTTTCCCTGGATTTCCTGAAATCTATCCAATTGCAGTGTTCCAAATTTGGTGAAGAATATGTTCTGAAAAAGAAGAAAAGTTAAAACTTTAACTTCTCCCCAAATACAGTATGTGGGGCTTGTTTTACATTTCAGGGATGGACAGTTACCAATCTATAAGGGCAGTCCTGCAACCAAGCTGATGTGTAGTTTACACTAGAAAGAATAAAGGTGGTGGAAACCGACTACTGTCCATCTTTGATCTGATCGCTGATAGCTTTAGAAAGTAGCTTTAGAAAAACACATTGATCCATTAATGTGTGCTGTACCTCTGGCTTCAGATCTTTGTGAAGAAATCCTTTTTCATGAATGGCTCTCAGCGCCAAACAGATTTCAACAATCCAGCTCAGAATCTAGAAAAGAAACAATGATACTTCCAGAATAATAATATGCTGTTGTATATACTCGTGTTTATTACTACAGAAATGAGGCACTACTGTTCAGTTGCACATAGAGACACAGAGATGTACTTTTTGATGACCTCTAACCTGTATTCATGCAGAGTTTGGATGCCCTTATGTAATACAATGACACATTAAAATAAGTTTTGCATGAGTACCTCAGACTCAGACAGACGCTTCTCTCCCATCTTTCCCATCTTTCCTGAAAGGCTCTGTCCCTGACGGTACTCCGTCACCACATAGTAAGTGTTCTGATCTTCTTCTTCATGACCAAAGGAAAAGACAGTCAGTTGTTATCTTCAAAGTCATCTGCAGCTTTCAATCACATCGAAGCACTGAATAAGCTTGTAAGTGGACCTTGAGTTTAGATTATTTCATCATTCTACTATTTCCAACTTTGAAGCTAAAAACATGAAATTTTCCTCTCGGCCATGGCCCTAGCTGTATCACAAAATCTGTGTGTGCTTTAAATGAAATAGTTTTTACTTATTGAAATAGAGCTGCAGATTGGCTCTTGTCAATGCAGCAAACAGACTTGTGATGTGTGTTGACTGTCATTCCTTCCATCCAGTCAGATTAGCAACATTTTCAAACATATCACATCTAAAATAATTATTTTCAAAACTCATCATTGCCTCAGAATTATTGGTCTAATACTCTACTTTTAATATTATAACATTAATAATTACTTGCATCCAGAATTTTGCCACAATTTCAGGAGACTGACATTTAAAACTGATTTTTGAAGACTTACCTTTGAAAGAATTTTTGGTGCTCATGACATGAGGATGACTTGTTGTCTTGAAGTTTTCAATCTCTGAGATTAATGCTTCATTTGTGGAAATCTGTTAAAAATATCACTGTTTATGAATGATCTGATCCAAATTTAGATCAGCCTTGCACTCCCTCCACTAACTGCATGCAACAATTGAATATCAGATGCTGTCCAATGAGGAAGAAACTTCAGTCTTCTGCTATTATATGATTTTTCTTTTCACAGATATTAATTCTAGAGTTACTCTGTTATTCTTTCTATATAAAAAGACATCAAAAAAAGAGGTTAATAAGAAATTAATAAGAAATCTTGATTCATTTTACTTTTCAGCATTCTGTCTGTCAGTCGGTCACATCAGTGAGTAACTTATTGAAAAAGCCACCAATCATCCAGTGTGGCTTGGTTTTCAAGCTGCTTTAGTAGTTAGTCAGATAAGGGGTAACCTCAACATGTGGATATACCAAACTGAAAAGATTATTTCATGAATTGAATATATTTTTCATTTACTTTGAACAAATGTGCCAATTGGAAGAAATTGGTGTTTTGGAGAATGGGTGAACTTGGGCACACCAATGTTTAATGTGAGTTGAAGTAAACAGAAATGAGCTCAGCACTTACGTTGACCGTTCTTACGAAAAATCTGTCACGACCCTTTGTAATTATAACTCCATTTTTTGTTTCGTTTTCAACTGTGTAGCCTTCCTTCTGAAGGGTGCTCTGTTCTTGTCCCATCTTTGTTGTCACCTACAAAAAGAACACACACATAAAACAGTCATTGTAGGACTGCATGTATATACTGTATAAGGAATAATTAGTTTCAAATGTAAACAGTTGTGATCACTGTATACTTCTGTGGAAGAAGCTAATCAGATGATACAATTACTGTAAAACAGAAAATGTATCAGAATAGAATTAAATATACATATTCTCTGAAAATTACATTAAAGCAAAGTTCAATGTAAAAACTCACTCTTGCTTTTGCTTTCTGTCTGAGTCTGGGCTTGCTAAGACACGTTGAGAAGTTGGAAGAACAGCGAAGTCACAATAGATGTTACACAGGGCAGAGGTTGCTGAAGAATCGCTCCCTATCCAAACTTTGCTCGTCTGTTGTTCCCCGTTGGTGGGACGTCCTACCAGTTCCTACCAGATCAGGGGCGTCCCTCTCTACCTTAAAAAACCTCCTGAAGACCCAGTTCTTCAGAAAGTCCCTCCTCTCTGCACTGTGCCTTGATTGTTCCCCTTTTTTGTAAGTCACTTTGGATAAAAGCCATAGACATATTCTCAGAAACCAAACTGGTGCACATCTGCCGTAAAGTCAGTACACATTTTAACTCACGTTACCTGACATTTTTTTCCTCACCTCAGAAGAGGAAGAGAAACTGAAACCAGATGGTCTAATCTTCTCACAAAGTAATTTGTCTAAAAATACTCCACACAAAGACAGCCACATAGTGCTTTCTGTTGATGATATTTTAATCTGCTGAGAATCAAGAACAGTGTGCTCTATTGAAATTTCTGTTACAACAAGGCAGTCCTGTATGTTATGTTGTATTGCAGTTTACTACTTATTTGCATTCTGCTAATCAGCAGTTCACTGTAATGATAATAATCTAATCTAATCTGCATATCAGAAATAATTGCATTGTGTATGATACATGTACAGGGGGGAATATGATACATGTACAGGGGGGAATAGGGGAAATCATGAATCTCTTAGGTTTTTCATTTTTATTATTTCATTTCATTTCATTCTTGGTATCATGTTTTTTATGATTAGACTGTAAAACCCAATGGTGTCACATACTCCTCTTCTCTCTTCAGATGTGCTGTTGAGAGATCTGAATCCCACCTCTGCCAATCTTGGGCCATCTACAGTTATCTCCACTTCAGCAACATCAAGCGATCCTCTGTAGTTAAATCTTATACTCTGTGTAGGCTATTTAAAATATTTTTTGTTTTTATTTATTTATTATTTGTATTTCTAATTTATTATCTTCTTGTGTACTGTTTTGATTGGGCAACTTGTTTTGTAAAAAATAAAATAAAATGTCAAAGACAAAGCTATTCAGTTTCTTGTGTGTTGATGTGTGTAAATTGGCAGTGCTGCGATGCAAGGGAGGCACACCCTAAAATCTTGCCTAGGGCGTCAAATTGGTTAGGGCCGGGGCTGCGGCCACCGCTAATGACGGAGAACCACATGACTGTGTAGCTGAAACTGAAGTGAGAGTGACAGCAAGAAAAGACTTAACAGATACACAAATACCAAACTCAGACTGAGGTAGAATCTACCTCAGAATCTACTGGACTGATTAAAATAACTTCTTTCAGGAGTTAGATTGTAAGATGTCAAAGATGCATGTGAAAGTGTCAGTGAGCTCAGTAAGAGAAAGCAGTAGTTGGCTCATGCATCTTTCGTTTGTTTGTCGTAAGAAGACAGAAGGTTCCTCATACAAATAGTGGACATGGAGAGGTTTATACAGGTGACTCTGATCTGAGGTCAATGGAAACATTTTTGCCTGAAACAAGGACTTTTGGCTTTCGCCTACCATCTCTCATTGCTCTCATCTAATCTTTTCATGACCAGTTAGGAGAGCAGGAATGATTGAAGGTTCCAATACCTCTCATTGGGTGTTACACTGTGATTGTACCTGTATAATTATATGTGAAGTTGAAAGAGCAAATCTGTCATGCCCAAAGACACGTGGAAGATATAATGTTATTTTCCTCACTGTTTAGCAGTGGCGGCTGGCCAATATTGGGCGGTAGGGCGCCTCCCTCTCTGAGCCACACAAATCAAATTAAAAAATTTTAAATAATAATAATACTATTAAATCATTCATATTTTCAATAGTTGTGTGTTTAAATAATAGAATACATCCATTGTGTCTGGAGACATATTCTCAGAAACCAAACTGGTGCACGTCTGCTGTAAAGTCAGTACACATTTTAACTTACGTTACCTGACATTTTTTTTCTCACCCCAGAAGAGGAAGAGAAACTGAAACCAATATCAGATAAACTATGGTCTTATAGTGCTTTCTGTTGATGATATTTTAATCTGCTCTGAGAATCAAGAACAGTGTGCTCTATTGAAATTTCTGTTACAACAAGGCAGTCCCGTATGTTATATTATACTGCAGTTTACTACTTATTTACATTCTGCTAATCAGCAGTTCACTGTAATGATAATAAGTGTTATAAAAATTAGGTTTATACTGTGTCAGATGTTTTGTGTCATGAGTTGTGTACGTGAGTTCCTATTTCTTACATGTTCTGTTTTCACTTCTTTAATATGTGTATGTGAGTTCCTATTTCTTACATGTTCTTTTTTCACTTCTTTAATATGACTCTGTTGCTAAGGCTAGCAGGGTGAGGTAAGGTTCAGGTTAATGTATTAATAGAGGAAGGTCCAGAACAGAACGAGGGTCAGAGGCAGGTCAGAGAGGTGACACTTAGATTAGAAAGAAAAACTTGCCCGCAAAAAACCCTTTTAACAGGGAAAAAAGTGGAAGAAACCTCAGGAAGAGCCACAGAGGAGGGATCCCTCTCCCAGGACGGACAGACGTGCAATAGATGTCACGTGTACAGAACAAGTCAACAGAAACATTTTGTACAATTACAATGAATGATAAAATGACAATGAATTACAATGAATGATAGAATGATTACAGTAGCAGTGGAACCTGTGATAGAGATAGAGAGACACAGATGCACAGCAGCAGCAAATCATCAACTAAATTACTATAAACTGTAATGGAGATATGGCAACATTAATGACAGTAATAATATATGTAGTGGACGTCATGCAGGACCACAGCAACAGTCACGATCCACGAGAACCTGCTGGACGAAAGAGCACAGAAACTCCGGGGAAGAAGTTTAGTTAGTAACATGCATTAATGTACATGTATGACAGACATGTATGTTTACAGATGGTGGTGGTGATGGTGAGAGAGAGAGAGAGAGAGAGAGAGAGAGAGAGAGAGAGAGAGAGTGAGAGAGAGTTTTCAGTAAAGGGAGATGTGACTGCATCTTCAACCAATACCGTGCCTGGCTAGGCATAACCCTGAAAAGGGGAGTCCCCCGGCAGTTTAGTCCTATAGCAGCATAACTAAGGGATGACCTGAGCCAGCCCTAATTATAAGCTCTATCAAAAAGGAAAGTCTTAAGTCTACTCTTAAAAGTGTTGACCGTGTTCCACAGAAGAGGAGCTTGATAGCTGAAAGCTCTGGCTCCCAATCTACTTTTGGAAATTATAGGAACCACAAGGAACCCAGCATTCTGAGAGCGCAGTGTTCTAGAGGGGTAATAAGGTGCTATGAGCTCTTTTAGATATGATGGTGCCTGACCATGAAGAGCTTTGTATGTGAGGAGAAGAATATTAAATTCTATTCTAAATTTAACAGGTATCCAATGCAAGGAAGCCAAAATGGGAGAGATGTGATCTCTGATCTTGGTTCCTGTCAGAACACGTGCAGCAGCATTCTGAATTAGCTGCAAAGTCCTAAGAGACTTATTGGAGCAGCCTGATAACAATGAGTTACAATAGTCCAGCCTAGAAGTAACAAATGCGTGGACTAGTTTTTCTGCATCTGCTTGAGATACAATGCGTCTGATTTTGGCAATGTTACGTAAGTGGAAGAATGCAGTCCTTGAAATTTGTTTTATGTGGACATTAAAGGACAAATCCTGATCAAAAACAACTCCAAGATTCTTTACGGTGGAGCTGGAGGCCAGAGTGATCCCATCTAAGGTAACTAAGTCTCTAGAAAGAGAGTTTCTGATGTTTTTGGATCCAATTACAAGAACTTCAGTTTTGTCTGAATTTAACATCAGAAAATTGTAGGTCATCCAACTTTTCATATCTTTAAGGCATGCTTGGAGTTCAGTTAACTGATTGGTTTCATCAGGCTTGATCGATAAATATAATTGGGTGTCATCGGCATAACAATGAAAATTAACGGAGTGATTCTTAATAATGTTCCCTAGAGGAAGCATATATAAACTGAATAGAAGTGGTCCGAGTACAGAACCTTGTGGGACTCCGTGACAAACTTTGGTATGCATGGAGGATTCATCATTGACAAGAACAAACTGAGAACGATCTAAAAAAATAAGACTTAAACCAGCTTAGGGCGGTTCCTTTGATGCCAATTTGATGTTCCAGTCTCTGTAAAAGAATTTGATGGTCAATGGTGTCAAATGCGGCACTAAGATCTAACAGGACAAGTACAGTGATGAGTCCTTTGTCTGATGCCATTAGGAGGTCATTTGTAACTTTGACTAGTGCGGTCTCTGTGCTATGATGCACTCTAAATCCTGACTGAAAATCCTCATATAAACTGTTCTTATGGAGAAAGTCACACAGTTGATTGGCTACAGCTTTCTCAAGTATCTTAGAAAGAAAGGGAAGGTTTGATATCGGTCTGTAATTGGCTAGAACCTCTGGATCTAGAGTGGGCTTTTTAAGAAGAGGTTTAATTACAGCTACTTTAAAGGACTGTGGTACATATCCTGATAATAAAGACAGGTTAATCATATCCAATAAAGAAGGGCTAACCAGAGGTAAAACATCTTTGAGCAGCCTGATTGGGATGGGATCTAAGAGACAGGTTGACGACTTAGATGAAGAAATTATTGAAGTTATTTGATGAAGGTCGATGGGAGAAAAACAGTCTAAATATATATCAGGTTTTACAGCTGTTTCCAAACTTGCTGTATCAGAATGCAGATCAGCATTCTGCAGTGCCTGTTGAGGGCAAGAGGTGATGAATTTTGTTTCTAATAGTTATAATTTTATCATTAAAGAAGCTCATGAAGTCATTACTAGTTAGACCTAAAGGAATAGATGGCTCAATAGAGCTGTGGCTCTCTGTTAGCCTGGCTACAGTGCTGAAGAGACACCTGGGGTTGTTCTTATTTTCCTCTATTAATGAAGAGTAGTAGGCTGCTCTGGCATTACGGAGAGCCTTCCTGTATGTTTTAAGATTATCTTGCCAGACTAAACGAGATTCTTCCAGTTTAGTGGCACGCCATTTGCGTTCAGAATTACGTGCCTCTTGCTTTAAGTTGCGAGTCTGCTGGCTATACCATGGTGCTAACCTCTTTTGTTTAATTTTTTTTTTCATTGGTGCAATAGAGTCTAGAGTTGTTCGTAATGAGCCTGTAGTACTATCAACCAGATGATCTATTTGTGAGGGGCTAAAGGAAGCAGACAAGTCCTCTGCTACATTGAGACACGGCATTGAATTCAATACTGAAGGAATCACTTCCTTAAATTTGGCTACAGCACTATCAGATAAACATCTGCTGTAGGAGTTTCTGCCAAAAGGCTTATAGTCCAGTAATGTGAACTCAAAGGTTATTAAAAAATGGTCAGACAGAAGAGGATTCTGTGGAAAGACTATTAGATGATCAATTTCAATGCCATATGAGAGAACAAGATCAAGAGTGTGGTTCAGACAATGAGTCGGTTTATTTACACTCTGACAGAAGTAACAAAGAGATAAACGCAGTACTAAGACTATCATTGTGGTTGTCCACATGAATATTAAAATCACCTACAATAATTTACTTTATCTGTTTTAAGGATCAAGTCTGATGCAAATTCTGCAAATTCAGATAAAAATTCAGAGTAAGGACCAGGAGCACGATATACTATAACAAATAGAATTGGCTGTAATGTTTTCCAGGTTGGGTGAGTAAGGCTAAGAACAAGACTTTCAAATGAATTATAATTTAGTTTAGGTTTAGGATTTATTAATAGACTTGAGTCAAATATGGCTCCAACTCCTCCACCTCGACCAGTACTTCGAGGAATATGAGTATTACAATGACTGGGAGGAGTAGATTCATTTAAGCTAACATATTCATCCTCCTGCAGCCAGGTTTCAGTGAGACAAAATAAATCAATATCATAATCAGATATTAATTCATTGACTAAAACAGCTTTAGAGGACAAAGACCTGATATTCAGAAAAGACCTGAGTCCACATTTAATTCTCTTATTTTGGACTGTTGGAGATGTTGGTTTAATTTTTATTAAGTTTTTATGATGAGCTCCTCCTCTGTTTGTTTTATCTTTAAATAATGTAGGTGGACAAGGGACAGACACAGTCTCTATACTAAAGGATTGGGTGGGTGGCTGCCCTAATGGAGGCGCAGAGAAGCGTGTAAGACTGCAGCTCTGCTTCCTGGTCTCAACTCTGGGTTGTCACGGTTTTGGTCGACTAATAAACTTGTCCATGTTTCTAGATATGAGAGCTGCTCCATCCAAAGTGGGATGGATGCCGTCTCTCCTAATCAGACCAGGTTTTCCCCAGAAAGAAGTCCAATTGTCTATGAAGCCCACATCGTTTGCTAGACACCACCTCGACAGTCAGCGGTGGAATGACGACATGCGGCTATACATGTCATCACTGGTCACATTGGGTAGGGGTCCAGAGAAAACTACGGAGTCCGACATTGTTTTGGCGTATGCACACACCGATGAAACATTAATTTTAGTGACCTCCGATTGGCATAACTGGGTGTCATTACCGCCGACGTGAATAACAATCTTACTGTATTTACGTTTATCCTTAGCCAGCAGTTTTAAATTAGACTCGATGTCGCCCGCTCTGGCCCCCGGGATGCATTTAACTATGGCCCCCGGTGTCGCTAACTTCACGTTTCGTAAAATGGAGCTGCCAATCACCAGAGTTGGCCTCTCAGCGGGTGTGTCGCTGAGTGGGGAATATCTGTTTGAAACGTGGAGCGGTTGGTGGTGTACCGTGGGCTTCAGTTTGGGGCTATGCGTCTTTCGGACAGTCACCCAGCCTCCCGGCTGCTCGGGAACTACCGGGGGACGGCTAGCTGAAGCTACCTTCGGTGGTACCGCACTGGCTACAGGGGACTTGCTAGCTACTGACTGTTCGGTGGTGCGGTACCGTGCCTCGCCTCCAAAGCTACAAATAAACTACTTTTATTACAAGTACCGTTATCGCTAAAGGAGGACGAGGAGTAACTAAACATGAGGCACACAGGGCAGGAGAGAGCAGGAGAGGAGAGAGCAGGAGAGGAGAGAGAAGCCATTGCTACAGCTAGGCTAGTTAGTGTGACTAACAGAAACTGGTGAAACTTTCGGATTTAAAGTGTTACTAAAGTTCAGAGACCTGTTCGTGCTCAAACAGAACAAGTCTAAGGATAGTGTAGAGATATGTAGATAATCACTGATGTGAGAAATATACGTAAATCTGTTTAGGTGAGCAGAGCAGAGAGCACCGTGGCAGTAACACCGATAACCGGAAGTGACAGAATACGCTTACCGCAAAGTGTCGCAAAGTCTTCTGTTGTGGGTTTTTTCCTGTTAACCCAGGTGTTTTGTGCTAGCATACTATTCCTTTGTTGCCTAGCCTCTGCTGATAAGTTTTCTGAACTGTGAACTTTGATTAGTGTTTCCGCCAATAGCATCGACTTTTTTAAGTCACTAACCGCTGTTCTACTGTTACTTGTCAATACTGGAATTGTTATATTCCTTCTTATCCCACTCATTTTCCTGATCATTCCCCAAACATCCGACAGCTGTACCTCCCGACCTATCTTATTACAATATTGCCTCCAACATGCACGCTTAGCTGCTCTGACAGTTTTCCTAACCACTGCTTGCGACCTTTTATACTGCACTAACGTCTCCATTGAATGATGTTTCTTTAATAGCCTAAATGCCCTATTCCGTTCTCTAATTGCCTGTCTGCAATTTTCATCCCACCACGGCACATTCTTTTTACTTCTGAACCCTGATGTTTTTGGTATTGTCTCATTTGCTGATTGTATTACAGCTGTGACTACTTCCTTATTCAACTCCTCCACATCTGTCCATTCCTCTTTATGTAATTTTTCAAATCTGTTTCTACTCATTGCCCGAAAAAGCTCCCAATTAGCTTTATCGATTTTCCATCTTGGCAATCTCATATCTTCCTTCCGTTGTAGCTCTATTCCAATCTTACTATTGATTGGATAATGATCACTACCCATTAACATTTCACTTAACACCTCCCAAGCAGTGACACCAGCCATTTCATTTGACATCAATGTTAAATCAATCATACTTTCTTTATTTTGCACACAGTCATACCTCGTTCCCCTCCCATCATTCATACATACTAATCCTTTATCTTCTATAAATTCTTCTACTATTGAGCCATTTGTATCAGTTCTCTCACTCCCCCATAGAGTACTGTGTGCATTAAAGTCTCCACACCACACTACTTTCCCCTGCACTTCCCCCAACACCATATTCAGTATATCTACACTCAGTTTGTTACATGGATTATAGTAATTAATTATTGATAGCTCATATTTGCCTGTCCAGATCTTAATTATTATGGACTCACATTCACTCCCTAATTGGACAGTACTGAACCTTATTTCATTTCTGACAAAAGTAGCCACCCCACCACCTTTCCCCATCTTTCTGTCATTTCTTATAGCCGTGTATCCGTGTATTATGAAATCCCATTGTGCTCTCAGCCATGTTTCTTGAATACAAATGATACTGGGTTTATCCTGTATACCTGAAACAAACTTCTTAAATTCCTGCCCATTAGCTACAAGACTTCTTGCATTCCACTGCAATATACTTAAGACCATGATGATCCACCACTCCATATAGATGATTGTGACGATACCTGCGAGCTGTGTAAACTTGCCTTCAACATGTCCTCCACTTCCTCCCACCCAATGGCCTCAATTCCCAGATATTTCTCTGCTGCTTTCACTATTATTTTGATTTTTTCTGTTTTCTTGTCTGTTTGCGCAGTACAATTAATTACATCAACCATGAACAGTATGAACTACCTTTTCTCCACAATCAACGTGTCTTCTTTAACTCTTCTGCATCCCTCACATGTTCTCATTTCAGGTCTGTCTGCCATTTTAACATTACTGCCAATTGGCTGCTTCCCCACCTTTCTGACTGCTTCCGCGTATGTGACCCCTTGGGATGTTTTCACTCGCTGCACCTCTTCTGCTCTCTTACTAGCTTCACACCCTCTATATGCAGAAGAATGCTCCCCTCCGCAGTTGCAGCACTTGAGTTTAGCTCCTATTTCACACTTCCCGTATTCATGCTCCCCTGCACATCTCCCACACCTTTGTTTACCCCTGCATACTGCTGCTACATGCCCATATTTCTGGCATTTAAAGCACCTAAGCGGCGGAGGAACATAGAGTCTCACATCATAGCTCATATATCCAATGAACACTTTAGCAGGGAGTCGGTCCTCATCAAACGTGATCAACACCGACAGACTGTCACATCTTTGGCCCTCACGGGTAGTTTTCAAGCGTCTGACTTCCCTCACTCTTGCACCCTTCACATTTTCTTTTATCTGTTCAGTAGACACACTCAGTGGAATACCAAAAATCACTCCTCGATTGAGACCCCCACCCTTAGCAATCGTTACTTGAACTTTTTTCCCCTCGATCTTATTCAGCCTAATCGCTTTCCCAAGTTGTGCGCTGTCTCTGCAAAAAATCAGCAGTGCTCCACTGCGCAGAACTTTCGCACTTTTTACCTCTCCCACTAGACTGTTTATGCCCTTGGTAAGGAGAACCGGGTTACATTCAGCGAACGACGCACCTTCTTGTTCCAGCCTGACGATTACTTTGTGCTCTTCCTCGTCCTGTATCGCTTGCTCATTATCTGTTTCTTCTGATATTGAACTCCTACCTTTTTTCTTGCGTTTTCGCCTGGCTTTCACCTCACTCCGGTTTTCAATTCCCCCGCCACTTAGCTCCATTCCTAACTCGTTTCCTGATCCGTCACTTCCTTCTGCCATCTCCTGTCCATTCACAGTCCGGCCCCACCACCATCATATCAGGGGGCAGCCCTGCAATGAGCCGACTAATATGAATATGAAGACGTCATCAATTACGTCAAGGACGTACTAAGGTAAAGGGGGGAATAAGTTGAATATTTAATTTTGTTTCCTTCTTATTGTATGAATGGTGGGGAATATTGAGTTGCTGTTTCATTCAAACGCTATAGAAAATTTGAATTGCGTTATGGGTAATGATGTTTTTGGTGAGGCTTGTGTCTTGATAAAAAGATATCTGTAAATAATACCACCTGAGGTGAGGATGGTTTAATCCAGGTGTAGCCTTGACAGAGGTAAGAGTGTATAAAGATCAGTTCTCTTGAGAGAGGCATCTGGCGGCAGACCTCCACTGTCAGGCACGGAAGTGAGAACGTTTTTGGGGGGGAGGTGCGGAGGACATTTTGAGAGGGTCATTTTCACCTGCCCTTTAAATTCGAGAGAGACCAGCGAGAGAGCATATGTATGAAAAGAAGGAGAGTGATCTTATTCTCTGAGTAGCGGTGAGTTTCTGATTTTTTTTTTTAATTTATTATCCACAGAAAGTAAATGCATGGTTTCTTGTGTTCTTCGCCAATATAGGTGCCGTTGTAGTAGTCGTTATAGAAGTCATTAATGACGCAAATTACCGAATGTTACATGTCGGTTTGGGTTGTCGTTTTGAAGCTAAGTTAGATGACTTCAAAGTTTACTTTCACCAATGGTGGTTAGCATCAACACCTAAGGATTCTTGACTTTTTAGTGCGTAACGTAAAGTAACTGTTCGCATTTGTTTGAATGTAACGCTATGAAACATTTTTTTGTAAACTCTCCGTGCATTAGTTGGGCAGAGTCACAAAGTTGAAAACATCTCTCTGAACTCACGGACGTGATCAACACGATGCAACACACCAGGATGTTTCCACGAGCTAATTAGTGATATCACCTGTTTAAGTGCACAAAATGTGGCAGAACTACATGGCACATTTTTACTTTATTTTTCCACCTCTGTTGTATACTACAGTGTATATAAACAAAAAGAATAGTAACTGAAATGCCTCTGCACCATCAGTACTTTTATTTTTGATTCTTGAATATATTTAGTTTCTAACTGTCGAATAAATCATCGAGTTCAGTTGAGATGTTTGCTGTGGTGGTGTGTTTATTAAGGAGCATGTCGGCACACTGGTGAACTGACGGTCACAGAGGGTGTCTGAGCCAGTGAGTTGACCAGGAGCAAATGAAGAGAAACACTTTTATACAGAAAACAGCCATGGTTACACAATATGTAAATAGGGATGTATGGGCTTAAATTTGTCTCATTAATACTTGTAAACGCACAGAGGGTGACTTACAAATAGTCCTTGATTTGCACACGTGTTTTGCTATCCACAAATACAAATTTCTAACTTGTAACTTGTATTTTGGTTTTTACAAATACGTGTGTATTTGTAAATACACAATTTTCCATTTGTAAAACTGAATTGTTTGAAGTGTGACTCGGCATTTGTGGATCACCAATCACACACACGCATCTCTTTCCTCAGTTACGCATTTTTGAGACATTCTTGACAAGATCCACACAGATCCACAAACAAATAGCCCGCCCTCCTCAACCAGTAGGTGGCAGTGTTGTTGTATGCATTGATGTAGCTATGGTTTGCACTCTGCTTAAGTGGACTTTCACTTTCGATTTCGCGGTAAAACCATGGCTGAAGGTGGAGAGCAGCCACCATCCTCTATGTACAACTATTTTTTTTCCCTTGCCCTACATAACATTAGCACCTATACGATAAAATGAAAACAATTATAACACTACCGTGACTGTGGCCGTTTGGTAAGCGTCTAACAGACGCCGCGGTCTCCTGTACTGGGCCGGTTCTGCGGTTTAAGTAAATAAAAGTCGGCCGGGGTCTCAATTGTGGAGGCCGGGCCTGTTTCTATTTTCTGCAAGTTCTTGTGAATGTACAAAACCACTCAAAGCCCACACGACCGCTGATGACCTTTTGTCCTCAGATTTGGCACCTATAATATATCAAATCACTTGAATTTCAGTCATACAACTGCATACAACAACACTGCCACCTACTGGTTGAGGAGGGCGGGCCATTTGTGAATCACGACCTATTTGTACTGAGGAACTGAGGAAAGAGATGCGTGTGTGTGATTGGTGATCCACAAATGCTGAGTCACACTTCAAACTGAATTTTCAGTTTTACAAATGCCTTTTGTTTTTACAAATGGAAAATTGTATTTACAAATACACACGTATTTGTAAAAACCAAAATACAAGTTACAAATTAGAAATTTGTATTTGTGGATAGCAAAACACGTGTGCAAATCAGTGACTATTTGTAGATCACCCTCTGTGCGTTTACAAGTATTAATGAGACAAATTTAAGCCCATATATCACGCACACTCATGCGCTAGTTCAGCAGGTGCTGTGGACAGTTGTCCACATCTCACCACGTCACCACAGGTGTGCCCCTTTCTCCATCTGAACCTCTTTGGATAAAAGTGTCATCTAAATTACTAAATGCACCTATTACTCACCCAGTCTGGAGACATATTCTCAGAAACCAAACTGGTGCACGTCTGCTGTAAAGTCAGTACACATTTTAACTCACGTTACGTAATATTTTTTCTCACCCCAGAAGAGGAAGAGAAACTGAAACCAATATCAGAAAAACTATGGTCTTATCTTCTCACAAAGTAATTTGTCTAAAGAAACCGCATAGTATATGTGCACATAAATAGAGGAAGGTCCAGAACAGAACGAGGGTCAGGTCAGAGAGGTGACACTTAGATTGAGGATATGCTGACTACTGATTAAGGGAACTAATAAAACGTTTAGATGCTATATATGCAAATTGTCTGTTAACCATTTGCAGGGGTTAAGACAGCCCATTAGAGTGTAAGAACCAACTGTCAAGGCTCTTCAGGGAGCCTTTTTCTCTGTAACACCTCCTGTGTGTTGCACTGTTAAACGCTCCTTCTTGTACAAGAATAATAAATTCAACTTAAACTTTGATGCTTCGAATCCAGTCTTCCTTATTGAAGGGTCATTCTTTAAAAAATCCCGTAAGACTGAATCTAATCTAATCTGCATATCAAAAATAATTGCATTATATATGATACATGTACAGAATATGGGAAATCATGCATCACCTTATATCACACATTTTTATTATTTCATTTCACTTTATTCTTTATCATGTTTTTCAGACACTCCTCTTCTCTCTTCAGATGTGCTGTTGAGAGGTCTGAATCCCACCTCTGCCAATCTTGGGCCATCTACAGTTCTCTCCACTTCAGCAACATCAAGCGATCCTCTGTAGTTAAATCTTATACTCTGTGTAGGCTATTTAAAATAATTGTTTTTTTATTTGTATTTCTAATTATCTTGTTTACTGTTTTGATTGGGCAACTTGTTTTGTATAAAATGTCAAAGACAAAGCTATTCAGTTTCTTGTGTGATGTGTGTAAATTGGCAGTGCTGTGATGCAAGGGGGGCACACCCTAAAATCTTGCCAAGGGTGTCAAATTGGTTAGGGACACAGATACACAAATACCAAACTCAGACTGAGGTAGAATCAACTTTTTGTTTAAAAAATATACAAACCTTTCACAGTCAGCATTTGAAGAGGCAAGCAAGGCATGGTTTATATGTTTAAGTAGGAATGTAGCATTATGCTGGTTACTGGTGATAAGATTAGACCAGTACTTGGCTCTTTCGTTTGTTTGTCGTAAGAAGACAGAAGGTTCCTCATACAAATAGTGGACATGGAGAGGTTTATACAGGTGACTCTGATCTGAGGTCAATGGAAACATTTTTGCCTGAAACAAGGACTTTTGGCTTTCGCCTACCATCTCTCATTGCTCTCATCTAATCTTTTCATGACCAGTTAGGAGAGCAGGAATGATTGAAGGTTCCAATACCTCTTAATGTGCATTGGGTGTTACACTGTGATTGTACCTGTTTTGTTTTGTAGTTGGCTGTACACGCTGATAAAGTGTTACAGGGAACAGAAAAGAAAAAAGGAACTAAGAAAGCAAACAGGAGTGATGGTGCATATGTGGCTGATAAAATGTTTTCTTTCTCTGACTCATGCTACCAAGACAACCAAGGAAGAGGCGGTCCCAGAAGACGAGGCAGTGGCTGACTGAAAGAGTCAGTTCAGTCAGCTGAATGAATCTTTCTATAGACTGGTTATGGCTCCATCTCCTGGCAGAATAGCCATAGCATTTATCCTCACCCAGCTAGCTTGCCAAATCCAAAATGTTCAATTTAATGTACAATTTAAATCATCTTCCATCACAGCATCTACTTGGTGAATTTTTCTGCAGAATGCATTTTTACACTTTGCTGATCGTACTTCTGTACTTTTACTTTTTGAATATTAAGACTTTTACTTGTAATGGAGTATTTTAGATTGTTCTGGTACTATTTAAAGCCACTGAAAACCCAAATCCTGAACAGCCTTTTAACTGTCATTTATGGTCTTATGTATATGATAGTATGTGTCTATAGGAATTAGCTTTAATCCAGATTTAAAATATTGTCATTTAAGTTTTTGTAAACTTTGATATTGGGTTTGAAATCAGACATTTATTATGCAGTTAACTCTGTGAACCAATCACTTACCAATCATCATCATCTGTCTCACAGCAGCTGGAGCCAAAAGAAACCAACTTCACTACATTTAAATGAACTCATACTGTTAAGAAAGGAAATATGTTTACACCTCTTGCTTAAAGAGATGCTTGACTCCTCTAAGTGCTCCTAAAGACATTTGTACGAATTAATTTGTCATGTACCATGTCATGTAGAAAAGACCTAACGCTGTATTTTCTGTGTCACTCCAAAGTGAGTTCAGGCCTCAGCCTGGCCACCTGTATGAAAACTGTCTGAATCTGCCCACTCCACTGAGATGATGGTCTGACATCATCTCAGGGTTAACCACCTTCCTGAAACAATAATGTCTGAAACAACACAAATCATTACATTTAAATAAAATAGCAATTGTACTGGTGATCTTGACCTTGTGATCTTTTCTTGTAAAGTGACAAGGTGACACAGGTAAAGTGACAAGGTTTGTGGTACCTCACATTTCTGCATGTGTCCCATACATATGTGATGTCCAGTATGTTTCATGCAGTGATGAGGGACGGCTGCAGGCCACAGCAGTTTGTAATAAACTAAAACGTGTGAAAACATTGTTGTTATTGTAGCTTTTGACCTCAGAAAGGTGTCTTGAGTAAAATAACTTTATCAATGACACTATGGGACAACAAGATCTGAATTTAATTTTTTTTTGTTACACCTTGCATTTATTTGTGACATTCATATTTACATTGTAATCTTAACTAACTCATTAGAGATTACCTTAACACCATCTGAAAAACCTGATTTTATAGTTCATCCCAGGTCACCACCCGGACATGCTATGAAGGCGACACAGGGGAGGAGGACATGCAGACTGTGGCAGTTAAAGGTAAACAAGTTAAGAACACCATGGCAGTGTAAGGCATGTGGTGTACATCTCTGTGTCATCGTGGATCGGTAGGTACACTGATGCCACACCTTTCCACCAGAAAGCTTACAAATGTCACTGATAAGTTGGAGCATATCTGTTAAAAGATAGTTTACAACCAAAAGCAGCACAGTATTGTTGCAACAATAGTTTTTATTTAAAGCTCAGTGTGGTTCTATCACAGGACAGATACAGAGAGAGAACACAGAGGTTTCTGACCTGCATGTCCTTAGACAGTGTCAAAAAAACAAGAAAAAACCCACACAGAGGAAACATTCAAATCAGACTCATAAAGGCTTCAGACTGACCTGAACCTAAGCCCTCCCTGTTATGAGATGACAGTATTTACCACTGAGTCACCTGAACACCAAGATCTGACTTTAAATGTTTTTGTTACAACTTGCATTTATTTTTCACCTGTGTATATGTATACAATAAACATATGGATAATAAATTAATTCACATGGTAATCACAAACTTTAAGCCCCTATGTGTAGAATGAATATGTGATAAAATCATCTTTCATGATTGTGATGACACAAGTTATCATTTGTAGAAAGATGAGATAATCCTGGAGAAACTGGTGTATCCCAGAGTCTCTGGGTCGATCTGTGGGTATAGCCATGCACACTGTGGTCTGTTATTATACAACTAGACAAGACTACAACTCAAAGTAAGAATTATTCAAATCCTACACAAAGGGGCTGTTTTACACTAATGTATCAAATAATGAAAAGAAAACACAAAATAATAAACTCAATGTAACATTTGCTAGCAACCATGGAGCTACTATCAGATTAGAAGAATCATTTTGATTATTTGTGACATTCATATTTAAAATGTAATGCAATGTGATCAGTTGATTTAAAATATATTCACTGACAGCAGAATGATTTGTAACAGTGCTCCGTATACTGCATTTACTGTGTAAAATAATTCATAAAGATTTAACAATACATTTTTCAGGTTACAGTGAAACATCACAAAATAGCAATACAGGTTTTACCCTTTACCCTAAACATTCAGCATTTATTAAAGGTGTACTGATATTAATTAAATCATTACCAACAATCAATGTTATCAAATAAAAATGAAAAAGCATTATGACACAGTTCATCATTATACAGCATGTAACTATATTGGATCATTTGTTTGTTTGAAGATTTTTATGTCACAATAGTTAGTCATAAAGTCACTTCAGATGCGTCTGATTCTGGAAATAAAACTACTATTATTAATTAACTGCTAAAACTGTGGGGTGGCAGCGCAATTAGCATTTTTGCTTATTAACTAACTAATTAAAGAATATCTATTTAACACCATCTGAAAAACCTGATTTTATAGTTTATCCGAGGACACTCCCCGGACATGCGATGAAGGCGCACTGTGGCAGTTAAAGGTAAACAAGTTGAGAACACCATGGCAGTGTAAGGCATGTGGTGTACATCGCTGAGTCATAACTCTTTTGAGGCATCAGTAGGGACACTTTTGACTCAACAGTCAGTACCGCCAGAAAGCTCACAAATGTCACTGATTACTCAACTTACTTAACTAAATTGGAGCATATCTGAAACATTCCTGATTTTTTAAAATGTATTTGGTATGTTTGTCTTTTCAGAGGAATCTTAATTCTGTATGTGCATAATTATAGTTACATAATATTTACATAAAAGTTTATAAATCTCTAGATAGCCCTGGTAATCCTGAAAAAGAAGAGAAACATATTCATATTTGAAGCTAATGCAAAGGTTGCAGGAGGCACATAGAAATGGAGGTACTACAAAAATGCAAATTTAAACCTGAAGCTGCAGCTGATTTTGGGATTAACAATATGTTTCTTTGCATATTCTCCTCTGAATCTGAAATAACATGTACACGTTACCTAATGTAACCTCTGGTTTACATTGATTCGTTTGGCTCCCATTGCAACTCTCACTCATCATCAAGAAAAGGGATGGCTTTGATCATTGCTTTGAGCTCATCCAAAACTTTCTGCAACTCTTCTGCAGCATGCCTGATGGATTGGACAAATTTCATGATCTCAGAACATGGTGTACCATCTGCCTGTTTCTGTCTAATTTGGTGTATCTCTTTAGCATCCATGGCAATAAAGAAGATATCTGCTGCCACAAATAAACCAGAAAGCACACTACCAGCTACCTCTGCCACTTTTACCACCCTGGATGCTTGTGCTGCGATTTTACCAATGTTTACCACCTGAAGTAGTCGAACTAGTTCAGAAATGCCGCCTAAGCCCCTACCTACCCTTGCACCGAACCTTACACAGTTCTCTTGATTGAAAGGATTGTTTTCATCGTTGGGTATATCACCTGAGTGACTTGCATTGAATGCCTGTAAACTGTTGCTAAGCTCCTGGACCCAGAGGGCAATAGCATTAATTTTCTCATCGAACTCTTTAATGATGCTGTCAACCGCTTTGCGATCAGAGGACTGGTTGACCATGTTTGTGATATTTGAGGCACCAGCAGCGACCCCACCAGCCACGCCCACCCCAACTCCAACCCCAGTTACAATAAGTGAGGCTCCCAAAGTGAAGGGGGCCAGAATAAGGCCCACTATGGATGTGATCCCTCCAGCTGCTCCAATCACTCCTCCTGTCAGACTGCCGATGGTTGTGCCTGTATGCACACTTTCCAAATTGTCTGCCACCAATCTTAGTTTCTCCAGCTGAGTCTGAAGGTGGTCTGCAGCTGTTATGCTCTATCCAAAAAACATATTAAGTGTCAGAGATACAGAAGTTCCAGTTGATCATGAGACATACACCTAATACATATACCTATTCTGCAGGATTTATGTCACACAGGTTAGGATCTGTGATAGTGAGAGAAATTCTTTATTTCTATAAAGTATCAAACCTTCCTTAAGAGAGAGTTTAAAGCAATGGGATGCCCCAAAATCTCCAAAGCTGTAGGTCTTGAGTTAGGGTCTTTTTTCAACATGTCAGCCCAGAGTTCACGTAACTCTGATGAGTACTCCTCCGAGAGACGTGGTGCAGGACCAGAAATAATCATGGGGATGAGACTGACTGTGGTCTCTGCAGAGAACTAAAGAAGAATCATTGTTAGAAAAGACTTAAAGCGGCTGTAATCAGATTACTAAGAATCATAAAGTCACAAGGAAAGTAATGTGAATGCAATTACTCATCACAGTTACCAAGGAGAGTAATCTTGTTACTCGCTTGGCAAGAAATGCATTCATTTGTGATGACATGCACATCTCTTAGTAACTCACCGCTAACTGCTGAGTACAGAGCTCATAGAGTATACATCCCAACGACCAAATGTCACTACAAATGAAGAAAGTATTATTACAAAATAAGAAAATGTACTACTGAGAAGTCTACAGTGAAGCAACATGTTAACATTTAGTTGGGTTTGTTTGAGCAGTACAGACATGAACAGATATGTTCTATTCTGGTATGAAGCTTTTTACCTTTTAGCATCATAAGTTGCCCGTGTGAAGACCTCTGGTGCCAGATAGTTAACTGCTCCACTTTCTCCAGTACTCACATTAGTTTTGCTGTGTAAAGAATAAATACAACATGAATCCATCTTTGCATTGTATTCATAGTTTTTATGTTTATATTTGTAATTGAAATAAAAGTATACAGTACTTTCCCTGGATTTCCTGAAATCTATCCAATTGCAGTGTTCCAAATTTGGTGAAGAATATGTTCTGAAAAAGAAGAAAAGTTAAAAATTTAACTTACAGTTACACTTCCAAATACAGTATGTGGGGCTTATTTTACATTTCAGGGATGGACAGTTACCAATCTATAAGAGCAGTCCTGCAACCAAGCTGCTGTGTAGTTTACAATAGAAAGAATAAAGGTGGTGGTAACTGACTACTGTCCATCTTTGATCTGATCGCTGATAGCTTTAGAAAGTCCTGAGCAAAAAATTCAATATCTAACCAGGTTCTTGATTGTGACATACAATAAGCTTTCCATATGTGCGTTATATGAAATGAATCAATGGGGAAATAAAACAGTGTGTCTGGCTATTACTATTTATGTCAGAATTACTTTTTATGTATTGGATCACGTATTTAATACTACATATGTTTTTATTGTTTCGATGTAAAAGAATTGATGTGTACATTCTCTGAAAACACATTGATCCATTAACATGTGCTGTACCTCTGGCTTCAGAGCTTTGTGAAGAAATCCGTTTTCATGAATGGTTCTCAGCGCCAAACAGATTTCAACAATCCAGCTCAGAATCTAGAAAAGAAACAATGATACTTCCAGAATAGTAATATGCTGTTGTATATACTCGTGTTTATTACTACAGAAATGAAGCACTACTGTTCAGCTGCACATAGAGACACAGAGATGTACTTTTTGATGACCTCTAACCTGTATTCATGCAGAGTTTGGATGCCCTTATGTAATACATTGACACATTAAAATAAGTTTTGCATGAGTACCTCAGACTCAGATAGACGCTTCTCTCTGATCTTTTCTGCAAGGCTCTGTCCCTGACAGTACTCCGTCACCACATAGTAAGTGTCCCGATCTTCTTCTTCATGACCAAAGGAAAAGACAGTCAGTTGTTATCTTCAAAGTCATCTGCAGCTTTCAATCACATCGACGCTCTAAATAAGCTTGTAAGTGGACCTTGAGTTTAGATTATTTTATCATTCTACTATTTCCAACTTTGAAGCTAAAAACATGAAATTTTCCTCTCGGCTCATTTTTTTTTTTTTGCCGTTACCTGTATCAAAAATTGTGTTTTAAATGAAATAGTATTTACTTATTGAAATAGAGCTGCAGATTGGCTCTTGTCAATGCAGCAAACAGACTTGTGATGTGTGTTGAACTGCTGTACTGAAAACTCTCTCTCTCTCTCTCTCTCTCTCTCTCTCTCTCTCTCTCTCTCCCCATCACCATTACCACCACCATCTGTAAACATACATGTCTCATTAATGCATGTTACTAACTAAACTTCTTCCCTTTCTGTGCTTTCTCGTCCAGCAGGTTCTCATGGATCGTGGCTGCTGCTGTGGTCCTGCATGATGTCCACTACATATATTATTACTGTCATTACTGCTACCATATCTCCATTACAGTTTATAGTTAGTTAATGATTTGCTGCTGCTGTGCATCTGTGTCTCTCTATCTCTATCACAGGTTCCACTGCTACTGTAATCATTCTATCATTCATTGTAATTCATTGTCATTCTATCATTCATTGTAATTGTACAATATGTTTGTGTTGATTTGTTCTGTACACGTGACATCTATTGCACCTGGGAGAGGGATCCCTCCTCCGTGGCTCTTCCTGAGGTTTCTTCCACCTTTTTTCCCTGTTAAAAGGGTTTTTTGTGGGCAAGTTTTTCCTCACTCGAACCGAGGGTCTAAGGACAGAGGGTGTCACTCCCCGTACAGATTGTAAAGCCCTCCGAGGCAAAATGTATTTTGTGACTTTGGGCTATACAAATAAAATTTGATTTGATTTGATTTGATTTGTTGACTGTCATTCCTTCCATCCAGTCAGATTAGCAACATTTTCAAACATATCACATCTAAAATAATTACTTTCAAAACTCATCATTGCCTCAGAATCATTGGTCTAATACTCTACTTTTAATATTATAACATAAAAAAATACTTGCATCCAGAATTTTGCCACAATTTCAGGAGACTGACATTTAAAACTGATCTTTAAAGACTTACCTCTGAAAGATTTGTTGGTGCTCATGATATGAGGATGATTTGTTGTGTTGAAGTTTTCAATCTCTGAGATTAATGCTTCATTTGTGGGAATCTGTTAAAAATATCACTGTTTATGAATGGTATGATCCAAATTTAGATCAGCCTTGCACTCCCTCCACCAACTGCATGCAACAATTGAATATCGGATGCTGTCCAATGAGGAAGAAACTTCAGTCTTCTGCTATTATATGATTTTTTCTTTTCACAGATATTAATTCTAGAGTTATTCTTTCTATATAAAAAAGACATCAAAAAAGAGGTCAATAAGAAATTAATAAGAAATCTTGATTCATTTTACTTTTCAGCATTCTGTCTGTCAGTCAGTCACATCAGTGAGTAACTTATTGAAAAAGCCACCAATCATCCAGTGTGGCTTGGTTTTCAAGCTGCTTTAGTAGCTAGTCAGACAAGGGGTAACCTCAACATGTGGATATACCAAACTGAAAAAGATTATTTCATGTATTGAATTTATTTTTCATTTACTTTGAACAAATGTTCCAATTGGAAGAAATTGGTGTTTTGGAGAATGGGTGAACTTGGTCACACCAATGTTTAATGTGAGTTGAAGTAAACAGAAATGAGCTCAGCACTTACCCTGACCGTTCTTACGAAAAATCTGTCACCACCCTTTGTAACTATAACTCCATTTTTTGTTTCTTCTTCAACTGTGTAGCCTTCCCTCCGAAGGATGCTCTGTTCTTGTCCCATCTTTGTTGTCACCTACAAAAAGAACACACACATATAAAGCAGTCATTGTAGGACTGCATGTATATACTGTATAAGGAATTATTTGTGTCAAATGTGTGGCCTGAAATGTGTTGCTCAGTATTTAGAAATCTAAAATATGAAATGATCATTTATATGTTCACAACTTTGGAAAACAATAGCTTACTTCAAAAACCAGTAACACTAATTGTTTTTAGCATAATCATTTTGTCTAAACAGCTGTGATCACTGTATACTTCTGTGGAAGAAGCTAATCAGATGATACAATTACTGTAAAACAGAAAATGTATCAGAATAGAATTAAATATACATATTCTCTGAAAATTACATTAAAGCAAAGTTCAATGTAAAAACTCACTCTTGCTTTTGCTTTCTGTCTGAGTCCGGGCTTGCTAAGACACGTTGAGAAGGTGGAAGAACAGCGAAGTCACAATAGATGTTACACAGGGCAGGGGTTGCTGAAGAATTGCTCCCTATAAGTAACACAATGACACGTGATCTCCTACTGTATGATTTTGTGTGTCTGTGTGTGTGTGCGTGTGTGTGTGTGTGTGTTTAACAAAGAACCAGATTATATAACTAGAAAACCACATTTCCTGCCGAATTTGCAAAGTGCACCTTCTGCTGAAACACCTGATGCCTGAAAATAACAATGAGATGAAAAACAGTCTCAAAGTTAAACTGTAATAATTCAAAAGCTGCAAAAGATATTAAAAAGTCGAATACAAATATAGATTTGGCATCCACACAAATTACATTGAAGCAAAGTTCAGTGTAAAAACTCTTTCTTTTGCTTTCTGTCTGAGTCCGGGCTTGCTAAGACACAAATCACAATAGATAGTCTGATAAAGCATGAACAATGCTCAGCAGGTGTGTGAATTATTAGTGTGGATGCCTAATCAGTGTCCACACTATTGTTCTTCAAATCTTTATTATTTTTCTTCCACCTAGGTTTTTTGGCACCAAACTACTCCCACATACTTTGTCCTACAGAAGCAATTCAAATATCACAACATTCAGCTCATTTAGGACATGATGGCTATTATTTTACTCATTCATACCATTCAAACTTTTTAAAAATATTTAACTTTTTCCACATTCAAATTTTACATTAAAATGAATGGCACAACCTTTAAATCTTTCTACAAACCTTCAACACTTTCCAGTTCCACTACTTTTCCATACTTTCAGCAACAGACTTCATTCAACTTTTTAAAATCTTTTACAGCTTTTGAATTATTACAGTAAACTTTGATGCTTTTTTTTTTTTACTTCTGTTTTTCAGCTCATTTCACATTTTTTCATCGAGCATTGAAGCAGAAGTCATCCCCACTTCCTACGGAAAATGGTTTTCTAGTTTGCTACTCAGGGCAGAGGCTGCTGAACACAGTTGCTTCCTATCAACACAATAACACAGACATAACAAAGACACAAATCTACCACACCTGAACGAAAACAATCAATGAAAGCTGGAGAAGTTAGTTGACTGTTGCTTCTCATTCCCAGGTTGTCAAATACAGATGCTTTGGGACCTGCAAATATGACGAAAAGTTACATATTGCTGCCTTAACAACAGATTACAATGTCACCAATTATTCATCCTTCTCTCTGAAGATCGAGTACTGGGTTGCAGAGAGAGATAGAGCCTTGGCACCAGAAGAAAAGGTTCTTGTACTTACCTACTTTTATTTTTCTTATCTTATATTTTAAGGCTGTACATCGTTATATGACAGATAGGTCACTGTTCTCATACAATCCAGTTTGTTCTTGAGAAATAATGTCTTTAGAAAGGCTTGCACCTTATGAAATTTATGTCCAAATATGATCTGTATGTCAAACTTTGTGCTTAACAAACTATTGGGGCCACATTATTATTAGTGTGCCTGATAGCCAAAAACACAAGGCAAGATAATGTTAGATACAAGGCTGACTTTGATTAACTTAATTGAAGTCTGAAATTATTACTCATGCACACACACACACACACACACAAACTGCTTTATCTCGCATACATGACGGGCTATTCTGATTTTGTCCTCTTGCCTGCACAGACACTCATCAAACAAAATCTTAACAAGAAACTACAAATGGCTGTGGCTCTGACTGTGAAGTGAAGCCTATTTGGAAATGCTCACCTAGCCTCACCTTCGGGCCCATATGCATACATGACCAAAAAAACTAAGGACATCCTGAGTAGCCAACATCGCACCAGGCCAGGTAAGGTCTTTCACAGTGATCGTCCAGACACAGAAACATGGTGCATGGTGTGCCACAGTGCACACTGCCCACCAACAATGTGGGTATACAGAGCATGGACCCAAAATGATATGAAAAAGGCAGTAGAGAGTATTTGACACCCCAAAAGTAACCCTGCAGAATGCCTCAGATGTTTGAGATTGTTGTATAGAAGTTACAGATGTAACATGTTGGAAGTTAAAGGATGTCTGAGAGCGATGTTAGACCTGGAATCTTGTCTCGTAAATTCACAAAACATACCCATTCCCTTTGGTGAAGGAGAATATGACAATTGTGTGAATACTGTTCTAACTGCAATCCAGAATTATATCACAGGAAGAGCTGATTTGACAAAGATAGCAGAATGTATATGTACAGCTAAAAAATGCCAATTTAAATGGGCTAAAGCCACCAGTGTCAGGATTTGTTAAGAAACATCTAGCAGGATGTAAAAAAAAAAACATGCTGTACACGCTGATAAAGTGTGACAGGAAATAGAAAAGAAAAAAAGTACTAAGAATACATACATGAGTGATGGTGTACATGTGGTTTATAAAAATGTTTTTTTTTCTCTGACAGGTGCTACCAAAATAACCAAGATAGAGGCGTCCCCAGAAGACGAGGCAGTGGCTGACTGAAAGAGTCAATTCAGGTCATGCACACACACACACACACACACACACACACACACACACACTCAAACAAAGACTTAGAACACAGACACAAGTGAGGAGGAAGAGATTCTAAATCTTACAGCAGATGACATGCTGCTCCGCTACGAAACCAAACTACTCTCACAGTAAATGGGAAAAAAGTAACGTATGCAGAACTGTAATAATTTCTAAAGATCCCTCGATGCCTCTGCCCAAATCTTATAAGGACGTAGATCAGCTACGGGACACATTCGCCCCTCTTCAATTCACATTCACCTAGAAACAAACAGAGCTGCTAAATGGCCAGTGGTGATACCAGATTGTTGTCCTATTAACTTGTTGATGTTCTGACAAAACTAGGGATAGGAGTTATTCCAACATCAAAAGGCATGCAGGTAATATCGTGTGGATCTGAATGTGATTGAAGGAGCAATTGAACCACCCGGCTCGGTGACCTATGATTTAATGAAAATTACAAAAGCTAAAACCTCTCCGATCGCACAGACACAAAAGCCTGAGAACATGCATTGTACCATGTTCTACAAACATACTCCAGGCCCAAGTTCAGACTATAAAAACAAATTCTTCAAAATACCCTGCTGTAAAATGAGGCTCACAGATTTCTATTGGAATAAATCTGGGTACATGGGAGTAGCTTACACTTTATTACCAGAGGAAACAAAGCTATACATGAACCATAAAGCACCACATATTTTATTGACACACACTGCCTGGTTGGTAGATGTGGGAGCATTTGTGACAAGAGCAGAAGAGTCAGGAGAACCCTGGTGCCCGGTAAAGGGTCATCCAGGTACCTTCCTACTACATGTCTCTCTTTGTCTCCGTGGATTAGGGTTAGGGTTAGACTCAGCTACTGCACTTTCACAGTTGCGGTTGCTGGCACTTCTCTTTCTGCCTTTACACCCCTCTCTGAGAGTGAGGTATCTAAACTGCTGACATGTGGCCGTCCTATTACATGCTCGTTGGACCCTATACCAACATACCTACTTTAATACATTCACCCAACCATTGCCCAACCATCACGCCAGCTATCACGCACACTCATGCGCTAGTTCAGCAGATCCTGTGGACAGTTGTCCACATCTTACCACCTCACCACAGGTGTGCCCCTTTCTCCATCTGAACCTCTCTAAAACTGAACTGCTGGTCCTCCCAGCCAAACCTGCTAAACACCATGACATCAACATCCAAATCGACCCCCTATGTCTTGCCCCCAGCAGGGTAGTGAGAAACTTAGGCGTTATGATTGATGGCCAACTAACCTTCTCTAATCATGCCGCCTCAGTTGCCCCGTTGTGCCCTTTTGCACTTCAAGAACAGTGTGCTCTATTGAAATTTCTGTTACAACAAGGCCCGTATGTTATGTTGTATTTCAGTTTGTTACTTATTTGCATTCTGCTAATCAGCAGTTTACTGTTATGATAATAAGACTGAATCTAATTTAATTTGCATATCAGAAACAATTGCATTGTGTATGATACATGTACAGAATAGGGGAAATCATGCATCTCCTAGGTTTTTCATTTTTATTATTTCATTTCATTTTATTCTTGGTATCATGTTTTTTATGATTAGACTGTAAAACCCAATGGTGTCACACACTCTTGGGCCATCTACAGTTATCTCCACTTCAGCAACATCAAGCGATCCTCTGTAGTTAAATCTTATACTCTGTGTAGGCTATTTAAAATATTATTATTATTATTATTATTATTATTATTATTATTTTGTATTTCTAATTTATTATCTTCTTGTGTACTGTTTTGATTGGGCAACTTGTTTTGTAAAAATAAAATGTCAAAGACAAAGTTATTCAGTTTCTTGTGTGTTGATGTGTGTAAATTGGCGATGCAAGACGTTGTAGGAAAAGGAAGTCTCTGTGGTTTGGCACGCTTCTTCATCTGTTGCCGTAAATGTCACTCTCAGTCAAGGGTGCATCCTACGGTCACAAGTGCAAAAGTTCACCAGGTGAAACTTATTTCTCCATCTGAGACATACATTTGCTAAAACATTTCTGCTAAAAGAGGAAGAATATCTGTTACCTGTTTCTCGCCTTTTGTCTAGCCGTTCAAAAGGTCACAGCATCAACAAGTTACCTTTCTGCTTACATTTCCACTTACATTGTCTAGAGTAGTGGCTGTACATGCTGATAAAGTGTTACAGTGAACAGAAAAGAAAAAAAAAGAACTAAGAAAGCAAACAGGAGTGATGGTGCATATGTGGCTGATAAAATGTTATCAGCCACATATGACAGGAGGCGGCCCCAGAAGACGAGGCAGTGGCTGACTGAAAGAGTCAGTTCAGTCAGCTGAATGAATCTTTTATAAACTGGTTATGGCTCCATCTCCTGGCACAAGAGCCATAGCATTTATCCTCACCCAGCTAGCTTGCCAAATCCAAAATGGTCAACAATTTAAATCATCTTCCATCACAGCATCTACCCACTGAATTTTTCTGCAGAATGCATTTTTTACATTTTGCTGATCGTACTTCTGTACTTTTACTTTTTGAATATGAAGACTTTTACTTGTAATGGAGTATTTTAGATTGTTGTTCTGGTACTATTAAAAGCCACTGAAAAACCAAATCCAGAACAGCCTTCTAACTATGTAATTTATGGTCTTATGTATATGATAGTATGTGTCTATAGGAATTAGCTTTAATCCAGATTTGAAATATTGTCATTTAAGTTTTTGTAAACTTTATGATATTGGGTTTGAAATTAGACGTTTATTATGCAGTTAATTCTGTGAACCAATCGTAAAGCACAAAACAAAACCTCTCTGTTCACTCAATCTGTATAATAATAATAATTTAATCAGTGACATTATGGGACAACAAAAAGTCTGCACTCAAACCTTTTTTAACCATTTTTAATCAGTTCAACATCATTCATTTTCTGCAATTACATGGTATATACACAAATAACTTTGTTGCATCACAATGGCTTATTTTTATTTAGTTTTTTTCTCAAAATTATCTTATTTTTCAAAAGAGTTTTACTAATTCATGACTACAGAATATATAAAGCTGCATTTAACATAACCGATGTAATTAATAACTTTATACATGAGACAGAGACGAGAGCCAAAGCTCAGTACACACGAGGGATTAGAAATGACAGCAGGCTTTTAAGCCGATTACTGCAGTGGTTCAGTGGTAAAGTGTTTCTGATACGAGGAAGACATAAAAAAAAAAACACAAAAACACAAAAGAAATGATATCTACGGTTGTATAAAATATGAATACGGCATGGTACAGTACTGTACAAAAAGCTGCTCTTGAGGTGTTAGTGCTTCGTCAACAATATAAACATCTCGACTGAGCAAAAATGAACACACTTCTACAAGTTATTGGCTGATCACTGAGTCACCTGAACCCCGAGATCTGACTTTAAATGTTTTTGTTACAACTTGCATTTATTTTTCACCTGTGTATACGTATACAATAAACATATGGATAATAAATGCATTCACATGGTAATCACAGACTTTAAGCCCCTATGTGTAGAATGAATATGTGATAAAATCGTCTTTCATGATTGTGATGGCATAAATTATAATAATCCTGGGGAAAACTGGTGCATCCCAGAGTCTCTGGATCGAATCTGTGGGTATAGCCATGCACACTGTGGTCTGTTATTATACAACTAGACAAGACTACAACTCAAAGTAAGAATTTTTCAAATCCTACACAAAGGGGCTGTTTTACACTAATGTATCAGATAATGAAAAAAAGGAAAGAAAAAAAAGCTAGCAGCCATGGAGCTACAACCAGATTAGAAGAATAATTTTGATTATTTGTGACATTCATATTTAAAATGTAATCTGCCAGATTGCTGTGTATTGTGATCAGTTGATTTAAAATATATTCACTGACAGCAGAATGATTTGTAACAGTGCTCAGTATACTGCATTTACTGTGTAAAATAATTCATAAAGATTTAACAATACATTTTTCAGGTTGCAGTGAAACATCACAAAATAGCAATACAGGTTCACCTCTACAACAAACATTCAGCATTTCTACAAAGTGTACTGATATTACTTTAATGATTACAGACAATCAATGTTATCAAATAAAAATGGAAAAGCATTATGACACAGTTCATCATTATACAGCATGTAACACATACACATACATTGGATCATTTGTTTGTTTGAAGATTTTTATGTCACAATAGTCTGATTCTGAAAATAAAACTACTATTATTGATTAACTGCTAAAACTGTGGGGTGGCAGCGTAATTAGGATTTTTGCTATTTATCTAACACCATCTGAAAAACCTGATTTTATAGTTCATCCCAGGTCACTACCCGGACACGCCATGAAGGCGACACAGGGAAGGAGGACATGCAGACTGTGGCAGTTAAAGGTAAACAAGTTAAGAACACCATGGCAGTGTAAGGCATGTGGTGTACATCTCTGTGTCATCGTGGATCGGTAGGTACACTGATGCCACACCTTTCCACCAGAAAGCTGACAAATGTCACTGATAAGTTGGAGCATATCTGTTAAAAGATAGTTTACAACCAAAAGCAGCACAGTATTGTTGCAACAATAGTTTTTATTTAAAGCTCAGCGTGGTTCTATCACAGGACCGATACAGAGAGAGAACACAGAGGTTTCTGACCTGCATGTCCTTAGACAGTGTCAAAAAAGCAAGAAAAAACCCACACAGAGGAAACATTCAAATCAGACTCATAAAGGCTTCAGACTGACCTGAACCTAAGCCCTCCCTGTTATGAGATGACATTTACCACTGAGTCACCTGAACACCAAGATCTGACTTTAAATGTTTTTGTTACAACTTGCATTTATTTTTCACCTGTGTATACGTATACAATAAACATATGGATAATAAATGCATTCACATGGTAATCACAAACTTTAAGCCCCTATGTGTAGAATGAATATGTGATAAAATCATCTTTCATGATTGTGATGGCACAAGTTATCATTTGTAGAAAGATGAGATAATCTGGTGTATCCCAGAGTCTCTGGGTCGATCTGTGGGTATAGCCATGCACACTGTGGTCTGTTATTATACAACTAGACAAGACTACAACTCAAAGTAAGAATTATTCAAATCCTACACAAAGGGGCTGTTTTACACTAATGTATCAAATAATGAAAAGAAAACACAAAAGAATAAACTCAATGTAAGATTTGCTAGCAACCATGAAGCTACTATCAGATTAGAAGAATCATTTTGATTATTTGTGACATTCATAATTAATTTGTAATCTGCCAGATTATTGTATATTGTGACAGCAGAATGATTTGTAACAGTGCTCCGTATACTGCATTTACTTTGAAAAAAAATAATTAATAAAGATTTAACAATACATTTTTCAGGTTACAGTGAAACATCACAAAATAGCAATACACTTTTACCCTTTACCCTAAACATTCAGCATTTATCAAAGGTGTACTGATATTAATTAAATCATGAACAACAATCAATGTTATCAAATAAAAATGAAAAAGCATTATGACACAGTTCATCATTATACAGCATGTAACTACATCATTTGTTTGTTTGAAGATTTTTATGTCACAATAGTTAGTCATAAAGTCACTTCAGATGCGTCTGATTCTGGAAATAAAACTACTATTATTAATTAACTGCTAAAACTGAGGGGTGGCAGCGTAATTAGGATTTTTGCCTCATTACCTAACTCATTAGAGTTTATTTATCTAACACCATCTGAAAAACCTGATTTTATAGTTTATCCGAGGACACTCCCCGGACATGCCATGAAGGCGCGCTGTGGCAGTTAAAGGTAAACAAGTTAAGAACGCCATGGCAGTGTAAGGCATGTGGTGTACATCTCTGAGTCATAACTCTTTTGAGGCATCAGTAGGGACACTTTTGACTCAACAGTCAGTACCACCAGAAAGCTCAAAAATGTCATTGATGGGTTGGATTACTCATACGTTGGAGCATATTTGACACATTCCTGATTTTTTAAAATGTATTTGGTATGTTTGTCTTTTCAGAGGAATCTTAATTCTGAATGTACATAATTATAGTTACATAATATTTACATAAAAGTTTATAAATCTCTAGATAGCCCTGGTAATCCTGAAAAAGAAGAGACACATATTCATATTTGAAGCTAATGCAAAGGTTGCAGGAGGCACATAGAAATGGAGGAACTACAAAAATGCAAATTTAAACCTGAAGCTGCAGTTGATTTTGGGATTAACAATATGTTTCTTTGCATATTCTCCTCTGAATCTGAAATAACGTGTACATGTTACCTAATGTAACCTCTGGTTTACATTGATTCCATTGGCTCCCATTGCAACTCTTACTCATCTTCAAGAGAAGGGATGGCGTCCGTTATGGCTTTGAGCTCATCCAAAACTTTCTGCAACTCCTCTGCAGCATGCCTGATGGATTGGACAAATTTCATGATCTCAGAACATGGTGTACCATCTGCCTGTTTCTGTCTAATTTGGTGTATCTCTTTAGCATCCATGGCAATAAAGAAGATATCTGCTGCCACAAATAAACCAGAAAGCACACCACCAGCTACCTCTGCCACTCGTACCACCCTGAATGCTTGTGCTGCGATTTTACCAATGTTTACCACCTGAAGTAGTCGAACTAGTTCAGAAATGCCGCCTAAGCCCCTACCTACCCTTGCACCGAACCTTACACAGTTCTCTTGACTGAAAGGGCTGTTTTCATCGTTGGGTATATCACCTGAGTGACTTGCATTGAATGCCTGTAAACTGTTGCTAAGCTCCTGGACCCAGAGGGCAATAGCATTAATTTTCTCATTTAACTCTTTAATGATGCTTTCAACAGCTTTGCGATCAGAGGACTGGTTGACCATGTTTGTGATATTTGAGGCACCAGCAGTGACCCCACCAGCCACGGCCACCCCAACTCCAACCCCAGTTACAATAAGTGAGGCTCCCAAAGTGAAGGGGGCCAGAACAAGGCCCACTATGGATGTGATCCCTCCAGCTGCTCCGATCACTCCTCCTGTCAGACTGCCGATGGTTGTGCCTGTATGCACACTTTCCAAATTGTCTGCCACCAATCTTAGCTTCTCCAGCTGAGTCTGAAGGTGGTCTGCAGCTGTTATGCTCTATCCAAAAAACATATTAAGTGTCAGAGATACAGAAGTTCCAGTTGATCATGAGAAATACAACTAATACATACTGTATACCTATTCTGCAGGATTTATGACACACAGGTTAGGATCTGTGATAGTGAGAGAAATTCTTTATTTCTATAAAGTATCAAACCTTCCTTAAGAGAGAGTTTAAAGCAATGGGATGCCCCAAAATCTCCAAAGCTGTAGGTCTTGAGTTAGGATCTTTTTTCAACATGTCAGCCAAGAGTTCATGTAACTCTGATGAGTACTCCAAGAGACGTGGTGCAGGACCAGAAATAATCCTGGGGATGAGACTGACTGTGGTCTCTGCAGAGAACTAAAGAAGAATCATTGTTAGAAAAGATGTAAGGCGGCTGTAATCAGATTACTAAGAATCATAAAGTCACAAGTAAAGTAATGTGAATGCAATTACTCATCACAGTTACCAAGGAGAGTAATCTTGTTACTCGCTTGGCAAGAAATGCATTCATTTCTGATGACATGCACATCTCTTAGTAACTCACCGCTAACTGCTGAGTACAGAGCTCATAGAGTATACATCCCAACGACCAAATGTCACTACAAATGAAGAAAGTATTATTACAAAATAAGAAAATGTACTACTGAGAAGTCTATAGTGAAACAACATTTAGTTGGGTTTGTTTGAGCAGTACAGACATGAACAGATATGTTCTATTCTGGTATGAAGCTTTTTACCTTTTAGCTCCATACATTTCCTGTGTGAAGACCTCTGGTGCCAGATAGTTAATTCCTCCACTTTCTCCAGTACTCACATTAGTTTTGCTGTGTAAAGAACAAATACAACATGAATCCATCTTTGTATTGTATTTATACTTTTTATGTTTATATTTGTAATTGAAATAGGAGTATACAGTACTTTCCCTGGATTTCCTGAAATCTATCCAATTGCAGTGTTCCAAATTTGGTGAAGAATATGTTCTGACAAAGAAGAAAAGTAAAACTTTAACTTCTCCCCAAATACAGTATGTGGGGCTTGTTTTACATTTCAGGGATGGACAGTTACCAATCTATAAGAGCAGTCCTGCTTCCAAGCTGCTGTGTAGTTTACACTAGAAAGAATAAAGGTGGTGGTAACCGACTACTGTCCATCTTTGATCTGATCGCTGATAGCTTTAGAAAGTCCTGAGTAACAAATTTAATATCTAACCAGGTTTTTGATTGTGACATACAATAAGCTTTCCATATGTGCTTTATATGAAATGAATCAATGGGGAAATAAAACAGTGTGTCTGGCTATTACTATTTATGTTAGAATTACTTTTTATGTATTGGATCACGTATTTAATACTACATATATTTTTATTGTTTTGATGTAAAAGAATTTATGTGTACATTCTGTGAAAACACATTGATCCATTAATGTGTGCTGTACCTCTGGCTTCAGATCTTTGTGAAGAAATCCTCTTTCATGAATGGTTCTCAGCGCCAAACAGATTCCAACAATCCAGCTCAAAATCTAGAAAAGAAACAATGATACTTCCAGAATAGTAATATTCTGGTTTACATACTAGTTTCTACTACTAAAGAAATGAAGCACTACTGTACGGTTGCACATAGACACAGAGATGTACTTTTTGATGATCTTTGATGTGTCAATACATTGACACATTAAAATAAGTTTTGCATGAGTACCTCAGACTCAGATAGACGCTTCTCTCTGATCTTTTCTGCAAGGCTCTGTCCCTGACAGTACTCCGTCACCACGTAGTAAGTGTCCCGATCTTCATCTTCATGACCAAAGGAAAAGACAGTCAGTTGTTATCTTCAAAGTCATCTGCAGCTTTCAATCACATCGACGCTCTAAATAAGCTTGTAAGTGGACCTTGAGTTTAGATTATTTTATCATTCTACTATTTCCAACTTTGAAGCAAAAACATGAAATTTTCCTCTTGGCTCATTTTTTGCCATTAGCTGTATCACACATCGTGTTTTAAATGAAATAGTATTTACTTATTGAAACAGAGCTGCAGATTGGCTCTTGTCAATGCAGCAAACAGACTTGTGATGTGTGTTGACTGTCATTCCTTCCATCCAGTCAGATTAGCAACATTTTCAAACATATCACATCTAAAATAATTATTTTCAAAACTCATCATTGCCTCAGAATCATTGGTCTAATAATCTACTTTTAATATCATAACATAAAAAATTACTTGCATCCAGTATTTTGGCACAATTTCAGGAGACTGACATTTAAAACTGATCTTTAAAGACTTACCTTTGAAAGAATTTTTGGTGCTCATGATATGAGGATGACTTGATGTCTTGAAGCTTTCAATCTCTGAGATTAATGCTTCATTTGTGGAAATCTGTTAAAAATATCACTGTTTATGAATGGTATGATCCAAATTTAGATCAGCCTTGCACTCCCTCCACTAACTGCATGCAACAATTGAATATCGGATGCTGTCCAATGAGGAAGAAACTTCAGTCTTCTGCTATTATATGATTTTTCTTTTCACAGATATTAATTCTAGAGTTACTCTGTTATTCTTTCTATATAAAAAGACATCAAAAAACAGGTTAATAAGAAATTAATAAGAAATCTTGATTCATTTTACTTTTCAGCATTCTGTCTGTCAGTCAGTCACATCAGTGAGTAACTTATTGAAAAAGCCACCAATCATCCAGTGTGGCTTGGTTTTCAAGCTGCTTTAGTAGCTACTCAGACAATGGGTAATCTCAACATGTGGATATACCAAACAGAAAAAGATTATTTCATGTATTGAATTTATTTTTTATTTATTTTGAACAAATGTTCCAATTGGAAGAATTTGGTGTTTTGGAGAATGGGTGAACTTGGTCACACCAATGTTTAATGTGAGTTGAAGTAAACAGAAATGAGCTCAGCACTTACCCTGACCGTTCTTATGAAAAATCTGTCACCACCCTTTGTAACTATAACTCCATTTTTTGTTTCTTCTTCAACTGTGTAGCCTTCCCTCCGAAGGATGCTCTGTTCTTGTCCCATCTTTGTTGTCACCTACAAAAAGAACACACACATATAAAGCAGTCATTGTAGGACTGCATGTATATACTGTATAAGGAATTATTTGTGTCAAATGTGTGACCTGAAATGTGTTGCTCAGTATTTAGAAATCTAAAATATGAAATGATCATTTATATGTTCACAACTTTGGAAAACAATAGCTTACTTCAAGAACCAGTAACACTAATTGTTTTTGGCATAATCATTTTGTCTAAACAGCTGTGATCACTGTATACTTCTATGGAAGAAGCTAATCAGATGATACAATTACTGTAAAACAGAAAATGTATCAGAATAGAATTAAATATACATATTCTCTGAAAATTAAAGCAAAGTTCAATGTAAAAACTCACTCTTGCTTTTGCTTTCTGTCTGAGTCCGGGCTTGCTAAGACACGTTGAGAAGGTGGAAGAACAGCGAAGTCACAATAGATGTTACACAGGGCAGGGGTTGCTGAAGAATCGCTCCCTATAAGTAACACAATGACACAGGTACAACAAAGACATAGGTACACATCTGTGCTCCCAATGTGTGTGTGTGTGTGTGCGTGTGTGCGTGCGTGTGTGTGTGTGTGTGTGTGTGTGCATGTGTGTGTTTTTAACAAAGAACCTAATCAGATTATATAACTAGAAAACCGTCACCTACCTACTTGAATGTCCTCATACAGGCATATGTTACCTCACGACCAATGAACGACGCCTGGCTCTGTCGCCCGTACACTCATGGCAATCCAAACTTTGCTCGTCTGTTGTTTCCCGTTCCCCGGGACATCCTACCAGTTCCTACCAGATCAGGGACGTCCCTCTCTACCTTAAAAAACCTCCTGAAGACCCAGTTCTTCAGAAAGTCCCTCCTCTCTGCACTGTACCATGATTGTTCCACTTTTTTGTAAGTCACTTTGGATAAAAGCGTCAACTAAATGACTAAATGCACCTATTACTCACACAGTCTGGAGACATATTCTCAGAAACCAAAGTCAGTACACATTTTAACTTACGTTACGTAACATTTTTTTTCTCACCCCAAAAGAGGAAAAAAACTGAAACCAATATCAGATAAACTATGGTCTTACCTTCTCACAAAGTAATTTGTCTAAAAATACTCCACCCAAAGACAGCCACATAGTGCTTTATGTTGATGATATTTTAATCTGCTCTGAGAATCAAGAACAGTGTGCTCTATTGAAATTTCTGTTACAACAAGGCAGTCCTGTATGTTATATTACACTGCAGTTTACTACTTATTTGCATTCTGCTAATCAGCAGTTCACTGTAATGATAATAATCTAATCTAATCTACATATCAGAAATAATTGCATTGTGTATGATACATGTACAGAATAGGGGAAATCATGCATCTCTTAGGTTTTTCATTTTTATTATTTCATTTCATTTTATTCTTGGTATCATGTTTTTATCATTAGACTGTAACACCCAATGGTGTCACACACTCCTCTTCTCTCTTCAGATGTGCTGTTGAGATATCTGAATCCCACCTCTGCCAATCTTGCACTGTTAACCCGAAAGATCATTCTATGCAAACAGTTTGAGTAAATACCACTTTTAAAGATTAGTTTTATTGCATTACTTAAACAGTATGAGTATATGAAGAGTGTATGAGACAGTCATTGGGTGTACTCATTTTTGCTCATCAAGTTTTACCTCAGGCCACAGTGCTGCCTTGTTGTGATTGGCTCAAAACTCAAGACAAGTCTGTGCTTATCCGTTGGCGGCTACAAAGAAAGTTGCGCCATTTTCTAATTTACACAGAGCAATTTAAGGTCTTTGCACTTTGCATGCTCCTTGGACAATACATGCCTGCATTTTTTAGCAAGTTTGGACGCTTTTAAAGGACATTTGGCTGCCGTAAGGAGGATACCATTTCTGCCTGAATGAGGTGAGTTGTTTTCTCTATTCAAGTATTAGAAACTGCTGGAACATTTCTAGATTGCAATTGTGACAATTGTGATTTTTGAGTAGCTACTTGTGTGCTTTCTACATACAGTTTTGCAACAGTAGTGTAAAATTCAAATTATTTGATGTAGTTTCATGCCATCTACAGTTATCTCCACTTCAGCAACATCAAGCGATCGTCTGTAGTTAAATCTTATACTCTGTAGGCTATTTAATTTTTTTTTTTTTTTTTTTTTTTGTATTTCTAATTTATTATCTTCTTGTGTACTGTTTTTATTAGGCAACTTGTTTTGTAAAAAATAAAATAAAATGTCAAAGCCAAGACAAGACAAGACAAAGCTATTCAGTTTCTTGTGTGTTGATGTGTGTAAATTGGCAGTGCTGCGATGCAAGGGGGGCACACCCTAAAATCTTGCCTAGGGCGTCAAATTGCCACCGCTTATGACGGAGAACCACATAACTGTGTAGCTGAAACTGAAGTGAACGTGACAGCAAGAAAAGACTTAACAGATACACAAATACCAAACTCAGACTGAGGTAGAATCAACTTTTTGTTTAAAAAATATCCAAATATTTCAGTCAGCATTTGAAGAGGCAAGCAAGGCATGGTTTATATGTTTAAGTAGGAATTCAAGATTCAAGATTCAAGATGTTTATTGTCATATGCAAAAGGAAGCAAGTTCTTGTGCAATGAAATTCTTTCTTTGCTGTCCACCCAGATACCGACATAAAAAGTACAAAATAGAATAAAAAATGCAATAAGTAAAAAGAAACACAATAGTAGACTATAATAGTAAAATAATAGAATAATAAAAAATAGTGCAATAGTACAAACAGTACTAACAATAACAGTAAATGGTATAACACAATCACAGTATTTTATTAAAGTGTCTGATGTGCAGTGCAATGAATGCAATGAAATGTGCCAAACAGTTGTAAACAGAGGTGCAGTGTAAAGTGACGAGGTGGTACATGTCAGCTGTTCAGGAGTCTGATAGCAGAGGGGAAGAAGGAGTTTTTTGAAACTGGTTGTTCTACATTTTAAACTTCTGTACCTCTGCCCTGAGGGTAGAAGTGTGAACAGTCCATGTTGTGGATGGGTGGAGTCTCTGAGCATGGAGGCAGCTCTCCTGTGGACTCTGCAGTGATAGATGCTCTGCAGAGAGGGCAGTGGTGTCTTCTCAGCAGTCTTAACCACTCTCTGCAGGCGACTGCGGTCCGCAACCGTAGTGTTGCCGTACCACGCTGTGATGCAACTGGTTAAGGTGCTCTCAACCACGCAGCTGTAGAAGTTGCTGAGGATCTTGGGCGACATGCCAAACTTCCTCAGCCTCCTCAGGAAATACAGCCGCTGTTGAGCTCTCTTAACCAGCTGTGAGGTGTTCAGTGTCCAGGTGAGGTCCTCACTGATGTGGACACCCAGGTATTTAAAGCTGCTCACCCTCTCCACTTCAAGCTCCCAGATAGACAGTGGTTGATGAGGTCTCCTCTCCTTCCTCCTGTCCACTATCAGACAGGAGGAAGGAGAGGAGACCTCATCAACCACTGTCTATTTAGGAATGTAGCATTATGCTGGTTACTGGTGATAAGATTAGACCAGTAGTTGGCTCTTTCGTTTGTTTGTTGTAAGAAGACAGAAGGTTCCTCATACAAATAGTGGACATGGAGAGGTTTATACAGGTGACTCTGATCTGAGGTCAATGGAAACATTTTTGCCTGAAACAAGGACTTTTGGCTTTCGCCTACCATCTCTCATTGCTCTCATCTAATCTTTTCATGACCAGTTAGGAGAGCAGGAATGATTGAAGGTTCCAATACCTCTTAATGTGCATTGGGTGTTACACTGTGATTGTACCTGTTTTGTAGTTGGCTGCACACGCTGATAAAGTGTTACAGGGAACAGAAAAGAAAAAAGGAACTAAGAAAGCAAACAGGAGTGATGGTGCATATGTGGTTGATAAAATGTTTTCTTTCTCTGACACATGCTACCAAGACAACCAAGGAAGAGGCGGTCCCAGAAGATGAGGCAGTGGCTGACTGAAAGAGTCAGTTCAGTCAGCTGAATGAATCTTTTATAAACTGGTTATGGCTCCATCTCCTGGCACAAGAGCCATAGCATTTATCCTCACCCAGCTAGCTTGCCAAATCCAAAATGTTCAACAATTTAAATCATCTTCCATCACACCATCTACCCATTGAATTTTTCTGCAGAATGTATTTTTTACATTTTGCTGATCGTACTTCTGTACTTTTACTTTTTGAATATGAAGACTTTTACTTGTAATGGAGTATTTTAGATTGTTGTTCTGGTACTATTTAAAGCCACTGAAAACCCAAATCCAGAACAGCCTTCTAACTGTCATTTATGGTCTTATCTATATGATAGTATGTGTCTATAGGAATTAGCTTTAATCCAGATTTGAAATATTGTCATTTAAGTTTTTGTAAACTTTATGATATTGGGTTTGAAATTAGACATTTATTATGCAGTTAACTCTGTGAACCAATCACATACCAATCATCATCATCTGTCTCACAGCAGCTGGAGCCAAAAGAAACCAACTTCACTACGTTTAAATGAACTCAGACTGTTAAAGGAAATATGTTTACACCTCTTGCTTAAAGAGATACTTGACTCCTCTAAGTGCTCCTAAAGACATTTGTACAAATTAATTTGTCATGTACCATGTCATGTAGAAAAGACCTAAAGCCATACTTTCTGTGTCACTCCAAAGTGAGTTCAGGCCTCAGCCTGGCCACCTGTATGAAAACTGTCTGAATCTGCCCACTCCACTGAGATGACGGTCTGACATCATCTCAGGGTTAACCACCTTCCTGAAACAATAATGTCTGAAACAACACAAATCATTACATTTATATAAAATAGCAATTGCACTGGTGACCTTTTCTTGTAAAGTGACAAGGTGACAAAGGTAAAGTGACAAGGTTTGTGGTACCTCACATTTCTGCATGTGTCCCATACATATGTGATGTCCAGTATGTTTCATGCAGTGATGAGGGACGGCTGCAGGCCACAGCAGTTTGTAACAAACTAAAACGTGTGAAAACATTGTTATTGTAGCTTTTGACCTCAGAAAGGTGTCTTGAGTAAAATAACTTTATCAATGACACTATGGGACAACAAGATCTGAATTTGAATTTTTTTGTTACAACTTGCATTTATTTGTGACATTCATATTTACATTGTAATCTTAACTAACTCATTAAAGATTACCTTAACACCATCTGAAAAACCTGATTTTATAGTTCATCCCAGGTCACTACCCGGACACGCCATGAAGGCGACACAGGGGAGGAGGACATGCAGACTGTGGCAGTTAAAGGTAAACAAGTTAAGAACACCATGGCAGTGTAAGGCATATCTCTGAGTCATCGTGGATCGGTAGGTACACTGATGCCACACCTTTCCACCAGAAAGCTTACAAATGTCACTGATAAGTTGGAGCATATCTGTTAAAAGATAGTTTACAACCAAAAGGCAGCAGTATTGTTGCAACAATAGTTTTTATTTAAAGCTCAGTGTGGTTCTATCACAGGACAGATACAGAGAGAGAACACAGAGGTTTCTGACCTGCATGTCCTTAGACAGTGTTAAAAAAACAAGAAAAAACCCACACAGAGGAAACATTCAAATCAGACTCATAAAGGCTTCAGACTGACCTGAACCTAAGCCCTCCCTGTTATGAGATGACATTTACCACTGAGTCACCTGAACACCAAGATCTGACTTTAAATGTTTTTGTTACAACTTGCATTTATTTTTCACCTGTGTATACGTATACAATAAACATATGGATAATAAATGAATTCACATGGTAATCACAAACTTTAAGCCCCTATGTGTAGAATGAATATGTGATAAAATCATCTTTCAAATGATTGTGATGGCATAAATTATCATTTGTAGAAAGATGAGATAATCTGGTGTATCCCAGAGTCTCTGGGTCGATCTGTGGGTATAGCCATGCACACTATGGTCTGTTATTATACAACTAGACAAGACTACAACTCAAAGTAAGAATTATTCAAATCCTACACAAAGGGGCTGTTTTACACTAATGTATCAAATAATGAAAAGAAAACACAAAAGAATAAACTCAATGTAACATTTGCTAGCAACCATGGAGCTACTACCAGATTAGAAGAATCATTTTGATTATTTGTGACATTCATATTTAAAATGTAATGCAATGTGATCAGTTGATTTAAAATATATTCACTGACAGCAGAATGATTTGTAACAGTGCTCAGTATACTGCATTTACTGTGTAAAATAATTCATAAAGATTTAACAATACATTTTTCAGGTTACAGTGAAACATCACAAAATAGCAATACAGGTTTTACCCTTTACCCTAAACATTCAGCATTTATCAAAGGTGTACTGATATTAATTAAATCATTACCAACAATCAATGTTATCAAATAAAAATGAAAAAGCATTATGACACAGTTCATCATTATACAGCATGTAACTATATTGGATCATTTGTTTGTTTGAAGATTTTTATGTCACAATAGTTAGTCATAAAGTCACTTCAGAGGCGTCTGATTCTGGAAATAAAACTACTATTATTAATTAACTGCTAAAACTGTGGGGTGGCAGCGCAATTAGCATTTTTGCTTATTAACTAACTAATTAAAGAATATCTATTTAACACCATCTGAAAAACCTGATTTTATAGTTTATCCGAGGACACTCCCCGGACATGCGATGAAGGCGCACTGTGGCAGTTAAAGGTAAACAAGTTGAGAACACCATGGCAGTGTAAGGCATGTGGTGTACATCTCTGAGTCATAACTCTTTTGAGGCATCAGTAGGGACACTTTTGACTCAACAGTCAGTACCGCCAGAAAGCTCACAAATGTCACTGATTACTCAACTTACTTAACTAAATTGGAGCATATATGAAACATTCCTGATTTTTTAAAATGTATTTGGTATGTTTGTCTTTTCAGAGGAATCTTAATTCTGTATGTGCATAATTATAGTTACATAATATTTACATAAAAGTTTATAAATCTCTAGATAGCCCTGGTAATCCTGAAAAAGAAGAGAAACATATTCATATTTGAAGCTAATGCAAAGGTTGCAGGAGGCACATAGAAATGGAGGAACTACAAAAATGCAAATTTAAGCCTGAAGCTGCAGTTGATTCCGGGATTAACAATATGTTTCTTTGCATATTCTCCTCTGAATCTGAAATAACATGTACACGTTACCTAATGTAACCTCTGGTTTACATTGATTCGTTTGGCTCCGATTGCAACTCTCACACATCCTCAAGAAAAGGGATGGCTTTGATCATTGCTTTGAGCTCATCCAAAACTTTCTGCAACTCTTCTGCAGCATGCCTGATGGATTGGACAAATTTCATGATCTCAGAACATGGTGTACCATCTGCCTGTTTCTGTCTAATTTGGTGTATCTCTTTAGCATCCATGGCAATAAAGAAGATATCTGCTGCCACAAATAAACCAGAAAGCACACTACCAGCTACCTCTGCCACTTTTACCACCCTGGATGCTTGTGCTGCGATTTTACCAATGTTTACCACCTGAAGTAGTCGAACTAGTTCAGAAATGCCGCCTAAGCCCCTACCTACCCTTGCACCGAACCTTACACAGTTCTCTTGATTGAAAGGGCTGTTTTCATCGTTGGGTATATCACCTGAGTGACTTGCATTGAATGCCTGTAAACTGTTGCTAAGCTCCTGGACCCAGAGGGCAATAGCATTAATTTTCTCATCGAACTCTTTAATGATGCTGTCAACCGCTTTGCGATCAGAGGACTGGTTGACCATGTTTGTGATATTTGAGGCACCAGCAGCGACCCCACCAGCCACGCCCACCCCAACTCCAACCCCAGTTACAATAAGTGAGGCTCCCAAAGTGAAGGGGGCCAGAATAAGGCCCACTATGGATGTGATCCCTCCAGCTGCTCCAATCACTCCTCCTGTCAGACTGCCGATGGTTGTGCCTGTATGCACACTTTCCAAATTGTCTGCCACCAATCTTAGTTTCTCCAGCTGAGTCTGAAGGTGGTCTGCAGCTGTTATGCTCTATCCAAAAAACATATTAAGTGTCAGAGATACAGAAGTTCCAGTTGATCATGAGACATACAACTAATACATATGCCTATTCTGCAGGATTTATGTCACACAGGTTAGGATCTGTGATAGTGAGAGAAATTCTTTATTTCTATAAAGTATCAAACCTTCCTTAAGAGAGAGTTTAAAGCAATGGGATGCCCCAAAATCTCCAAAGCTGTAGGTCTTGAGTTAGGGTCTTTTTTCAACATGTCAGCCCAGAGTTCACGTAACTCTGATGAGTACTCCTCCGAGAGACGTGGTGCAGGACCAGAAATAATCCTGGGGATGAGACTGACTGTAGTCTCTGCAGAGAACTAAAGAAGAATCATTGTTAGAAAAGACTTAAAGCGGCTGTAATCAGATTACTAAGAATCATAAAGTCACAAGGAAAGTAATGTGAATGCAATTACTCATCACAGTTACCAAGGAGAGTAATCTTGTTACTCCCTTGGCAAGAAATGCATTCATTTGTGATGACATGCACATCTCTTAGTAACTCACCGCTAACTGCTGAGTACAGAGCTCATAGAGTATACATCCCAACGACCAAATGTCACTACAAATGAAGAAAGTATTATTACAAAATAAGAAAATGTACTACTGAGAAGTCTATAGTGAAACAACATGTTAACATTTAGTTGGGTTTGTTTGAGCAGTACAGACATGAACAGATATGTTCTATTCTGGTATGAAGCTTTTTACCTTTTAGCTCCATACGTTGCCCGTGTGAAGACCTCTGGTGCCAGATAGTTAACTGCTCCACTTTCTCCAGTACTCACATTAGTTTTGCTGTGTAAAGAATAAATACAACATGAATCCATCTTTGCATTGTATTCATAGTTTTTATGTTTATATTTGTAATTGAAATAAAAGTATACAGTACTTTCCCTGGATTTCCTGAAATCTATCCAATTGCAGTGTTCCAAATTTGGTGAAGAATATGTTCTGAAAAAGAAGAAAAGTTAAAAATTTAACTTACAGTTACACTTCCAAATACAGTATGTGGGGCTTATTTTACATTTCAGGGATGGACAGTTACCAATCTATAAGAGCAGTCCTGCAACCAAGCTGCTGTGTAGTTTACAATAGAAAGAATAAAGGTGGTGGTAACTGACTACTGTCCATCTTTGATCTGATCGCTGATAGCTTTAGAAAGTCCTGAGTAACAAATTTAATATCTAACCAGGTTCTTGATTGTGACATACAATAAGCTTTCCATATGTGCGTTATATGAAATGAATCAATGGGGAAATAAAACAGTGTGTCTGGCTATTACTATTTATGTCAGAATTACTTTTTATGTATTGGATCACGTATTTAATACTACATATGTTTTTATTGTTTCGATGTAAAAGAATTGATGTGTACATTCTCTGAAAACACATTGATCCATTAACATGTGCTGTACCTCTGGCTTCAGATCTTTGTGAAGAAATCCGTTTTCATGAATGGTTCTCAGCGCCAAACAGATTTCAACAATCCAGCTCAGAATCTAGAAAAGAAACAATGATACTTCCAGAATAGTAATATGCTGTTGTATATACTCGTGTTTATTACTACAGAAATGAGGCACTACTGTTCAGTTGCACATAGAGACACAGAGATGTACTTTTTGATGACCTCTAACCTGTATTCATGCAGAGTTTGGATGCCCTTATGTAATACAATGACACATTAAAATAAGTTTTGCATGAGTACCTCAGACTCAGATAGACGCTTCTCTCTGATCTTTCCTGCAAGGCTCTGTCCCTGACAGTACTCCGTCACCACATAGTAAGTGTCCCGATCTTCTTCTTCATGACCAAAGGAAAAGACAGTCAGTTGTTATCTTCAAAGTCATCTGCAGCTTTCAATCACATCGACGCTCTAAATAAGCTTGTAAGTGGACCTTGAGTTTAGATTATTTTATCATTCTACTATTTCCAACTTTGAAGCTAAAAACATGAAATTTTCCTCTCGGCTCATTTTTTGCCGTTAGCTGTATCACAAAACATGTTTTAAATGAAATAGTTTTTACTTATTGAAACAGAGCTGCAGATTGGCTCTTGTCAATGCAGCAAACAGACTTGTGATGTGTGTTGAACTGTCATTCCTTCCATCCAGTCAGATTAGCAACATTTTCACATATCACATCTAAAATAATTATTTTCAAAACTCATCATTGCCTCAGAATCATTGGTCTAATACTTTACTTTTATTATTATAACATTAATAATTACTTGCATCCAGAATTTTGCCACAATTTCAGGAGACTGACATTTAAAACTGATTTTTGAAGACTTACCTTTGAAAGAATTTTTGGTGCTCATGATATGAGGATGACTTGTTGTCTTGAAGCTTTCAATCTCTGAGATTAAGGCTTCATTTGTGGAAACCTGTTAAAAATATCACTGTTTATGAATGGTATGATCCAAATTTAGATCAGCCTTGCACTCCCTCCACTAACTGCATGCAACAATTGAATATTGGATGCTGTCCAATGAGGAAGAAACTTCAGTCTTCTGCTATTATATGATTTTTCTTTTCACAGATATTTATTCTAGAGTTATTCTTTCTATATAAAAAAGACATCAAAAAAAGAGGTTAATAAGAAATTAATAAGAAATCTTGATTCATTTTACTTTCAGCATTCTGTCTGTCAGTCAGTCACATCGGTGAGTAACTTATTGAAAAAGCCACCAATCATCCAGTGTGGTTTGGTTTTCAAGCTGCTTTAGTAGTTAGTCAGACAATGGGTAACCTCAACATGTGGATATACCAAACAGAAAAAGATTATTTCATGTATTGAATTTATTTTTAATTTACTTTGAACAAATGTTCCAATTGGAAGAAATTACAGAAATGAGCTCAGCACTTACCTTGACCGTTCTTACGAAAAATCTGTCACCACCCTTTATAACTATAACTCCATTTTTTGTTTCATCTTCAATTTTGTAGCCTTCCTTCTGAAGGGTGCTCTGTTCTTGTCCCATCTTTGTTGTCACCTACAAAAAGAACACACACATATAAAACAGTCATTGTAGGAATGCATGTATATACTGTATAAGGAATTATTTGTTTCAAATGTAAACAGTTGTGATCACTGTATACTTCTGTGGAAGAAGCTAATCAGATGATACAATTACTGTAAAACAGAAAATGTATCAGAATAGAATTAAATATACATATTCTCTGAAAATTACATTGAAGCAAAGTTCAATGTAAAAACTCACTCTTGCTTTTGCTTTCTGTTTGAGTCCGGGCTTGCTAAGACACGTTGAGAAGGTGGAAGAACAGCGAAGTCACAATAGATGTTACACAGGGCAGAGGTTGCTGAAGAATCGCTCCCTATAAGTAACACAATGACACAGGTACAACAAAGACATAGGTATACACATCTGTGCTCCCAATGTGTGTGTGTGCGTGTGTGTGTGTGTGTGTGTGTGTGTGTGTGTGTGTGTGCATGTGTGTGTTTTTAACAAAGAACCTAATCAGATTATATGACTAGAAAACCGTCACCTAGCTACTTGAATGTCCTCATACAGGCATATGTTACCTCACGACCAATGAACGACACCTGGCTCTGTCACCCGCACACTCAGGGTAATCCAAACTTTGCTCGTCTGTTGTTCCCTGTTGGTGGGATGTCCTACCAGTTCCTACCAGATCAGGGACGTCCTTCTCTACCTTAAAAAACCTCCTGAAGACCCAGTTCTTCAGAAAGTCCCTCCTCTCTGCACTGTGCCTTGATTATTTCCCTTTTTTGTAAGTCACTTTGGATAAAAGTGTCAACTAAATGACTAAATGCACCTATTATTCACCCAGTCTGGAGACATATTCTCAGAAACCAAACTGGTGCACATCTGCTGTAAAGTCAGTACACATTTTACAGTTTTTCTCAGTCGCTTTGGTGCATTTCTCACATCACTATTAACATTTGCACAACAGTTAGTGCATTTCTCAGAACAATTAGTTCAAACTGCAAAACCTAGTGGATAACCTGCAAAAGTGCGTCACTTGCTCAAAATGAATAGTTGATTCCTCAAAAGCAAGTATTCATGTCAATCAAACTGTCTGTGTCATCAAAATAATAAGTCCTGACACCACTGTTTATGAACAAGACAGTCAAATGGCTTTGTCATGTTTTCATTGTGACAGTTTACTCTCTCTGTGTTTTCCAATGCAAAAAAGTCAGATCTTGGTGACACTACCTGAAAATGCTCAAGACAGCACTATACACTACCTGTACAGCCATTTGAAAACTACAGTAAAGTTACACATTACTGTATTTAGTGAGGTAACTGAGTACAAGACACATATGTATGTTTCACATATTTACTGCATATGCTCTTTGCAATTCTACAGCATTGTGCAAAAAAAAAAACACAGTCACTTATTTAGAACAAACATAAGAAATACCATTATGGTAGAACTGTGCACAAATGTAAACAATATAACAGTACATATTACTGTAAACTGAACATAAATTATTCCTGGACATCCACACGTTCCTGTCTGTCTGGCCACATCTGACAGATTTTGACAAGTAGTTCAACAATTTTGTATGTAATGACTCAAGCAATGAAATGAGGACTATTAGTTTTATAGGGAATGACTATTCAGCATTCATAAGTATGTTTCATTTTGACTGACATGATATAATAATGATAATGTTATAAAACAGCAGAGAATTGTATGAAAGTAACTGATACATGTCCAAAAGCATTTGCAATTTGTTCAAAGGAATGAGAAACTGCTACGATGATGTGCACAAATGACTCAATGTTGTGGAGGTTGAACTAATAGTTGTGAGAACTTTCATTCTGATCTGAGAAAAGCACCAAAGCGACTGAGAAAAACTGTAACTTACGTTACGTAACATTTTTTTTCTCACCCCAGAAGAGGAAGAGAAACTGAAATCAATATCAGATATACTATGGTCTTATCTTCTTACAAAGTAATTTGTCTTAAAATACCACATAGTGCTTTCTGTTGATGATATTTTAATCTGCTCTGAGAATCACAAAGAACAGTGTGCTCTATTGAAATTTCTATTACAACAAGGCAGTCCCGTATGTTATATTATACTGCAGTTTACTACTTATTTGCATTCTGCTAATCAGCAGTGCACTGTAATGATAATAATCTAATCTAATCTGCATATCAGAAATAATTGCATTGTATATGATACATGTACAGAATAGAGGAAATCATGCATCTCCTAGGTTTTTCATTTTTATTATTTAATTTCATTTTATTCTTGGTATCATGTTTTTTATGATTATACTGTATGAATGCTTGCTTTTTTTTTTTTTTACTTCTGTTTTTCAGCTCATTTCACAAGTTTTCATCATGCATTGAAGCAGAAGTCATCCCCACAATGCGGTTTTCTAGTTTGCTACTCAAGGCAGAGGCTGCTGAACACAATTGCTTCCTATCAGCAACACAATAACACAGACACAACAAAGACACAAATCCACCACACCTGAACGAAAACAATCAATGTATTGTATTTACCTACTTTTATTTTTCTTATCTTATATTTTAAGGCTGTACATTGTTATATGACAGATAGGCCACTGTTCTCATGCAGTCCAGTTTGTTCTTGAGAAATATTGTGCAAGCTTAATGAAATGTATGTCCAAATATGATCTGTATGTCAAACTTTGTGCATAACAAACCACATTATTATTAGTCTGCCTGAAGGCAAGATAATGTTAGATACAAGGATGACTTTGATTAACTTAACTGAAGGTTGAAATTATTACTCATGCACACTCAAACTGCTTTACCAATGATTGAAATGCCTAATCCCTGCGCAGACGAGAACTGAACTGCTGGTCCTCCCAGCTAAACCTGCTAAACACCATGACATCAACATCAAAATTGACCCCTCTATGTCTTGCCCCCAGCAGGGTAGCGAGAAACTTAGGCTTTCATTTCATTTGATTCTTGGTATCATGTTTTTTATGATTAGACTGTAACACCCAATAGTGTCACACACTCCTCTTCTCTCTTCAGATGTGCTGTTGAGATATCTGAATCCCATCTCTGCCAATTGTGACGACCCACTCCACCCTGTCTTCTGGTTCCTGGTTGTGTGGCTTGTCTTGTGCAGGTACTTTAAGTGGGCGTGGCGGAGGGTCGTCACAGCAGGGGCTGGCTCAATTTGTGGCAGCGGCAGCTGGTAGTGGCACTTCCGGTGGCAGCCTGAGCTGCCAGTGACCTGGCGTGGCAGCTGCCAGTATCTGAGGCAGCTGCCACTGACCTGTCGAGGCAGCTGCCAGTATCTGAGGAAGCTACCATTGACCTGTCGAGGCAGCTGCTGGTGTCTAAGGCAGCTGCCGGTGTCTAAGGCAGCCGTCAATGACCTGCCGCGGCAGTTGCCCGGTTTCTGGGGCAGCTGCCACTGCCTTAGCGGTGCCTGGGCCAGCTGTCGCTGACCTGCCACGGCAACTGCTGCAATTGTGGGCATCTGTTTTTAATTTTTATTTTATAAAACAGTCATCAAAGTTGTATTTGACTTGCTGGCAGAACCATTTGTATTACGTGAGTTTTGCATTAATTTGCGAGGTTTTCTTATTAATCTCTCAACCGCCACTGACCTGCCGCTGTGCATGTGTGTGTGTGCATGCGTGTGTCCGTGCGTGTGTGTGTGTGTGTGTGCCACGGCATTTGCCGGTGTCTGGCACTGCCACGGCAACTGCTGCTGTTATGGGCATTTGTTTTTATTTCATAAAACAGTCATCAGTGTTGTATAAGACTCAATGGAAGTAACATTTCTTTTACGTGAGTTCTGCCGCTGTGTGACGCTGCTGCCGTTGACATGCCGCTGTGATGCTGGTGTCTGTGGCAGTTACCTCTGCTGCCGCTGTGTGGCGCAGCTGACTTGCCAAGGCAAACTGCTGCTGTATTTGAGAAAATTTGTTGTTCACACACACACACACACACACACACACACACGCACAGCGTCACACAGCGGCAGGAATCACGTAATGGAAGTGCATGGAAATGCGAGTGTAATACAACACTGATGACTGTTTTATGAAATAAAAACAAATGCCCATAACAGCAGCAGTTGCCGTGGCAGTGCCAGACACCGGCAAATGCCGTGGCACACACACACACACACACGCACGGACACACGCATGCACACACACACATGCACAGCGGCAGGTCAGTGGCGGTTGAGAGATTAATAAGAAAACCTCGCAAATTAATGCAAAACTCACGTAATACAAATGGTTCTGCCAGCAAGTCAAATACAACTTTGATGACTGTTTTATAAAATAAAAATTAAAAACAGATGCCCACAATTGCAGCAGTTGCCGTGGCAGGTCAGCGACAGCTGGCCCAGGCACCGCTAAGGCAGTGGCAGCTGCCCCAGAAACCGGCAACTGCCGCGGCAGGTCATTGACGGCTGCCTCAGATACTGGCAGCTCCCGCGCCAGGTCACTGGCAGCTCAGGCTGCCACCGGAAGTGCCACTGCTAGCTGCCGCTGCCACGAATTGAGCCAGCCCTTTCTCACAAATTGGACACACCTGAGGCCTGTTTGCCATGCGCCTTTAAAAAACCCTCTGGGACCTCAGTACTGTCTCTCTCTTCCCTGAGACAACTAACTGGTTTTTGGGTTTGATGGTTTGATTGTGTTGCTGCATCTTATTACAACACCGCACTCATACACTTCTCCACTCATGCACTCACTTACACCACTGATCCTACTGATTTCACATACTACTGTTAGTTTAGTTTAAGTATTCTTTTCTTAATAAATAATTTGTTAATTGGCTTTGTTGTGTGCGTCTCCCTCCTTTTGTCATGGCCGTATGGCCCGGTTTGTGACACAGTCTTGGGCCATCTACAGTTATCTCCACTTAAGCAACATCAAGCGATCCTCTGTAGTTAAATCTTATACTCTGTGTAGGCTATTTTATATATATATGTGTATATATATATATATATATATATATATATATATATATATATAATCTACTGGACTGATTAAAATAACTTCTTTCAGGAGTTAGATTGTAAGATGTCAAAGATGCATGTGAAAGTGTCAGTGAGCTCAGTAAGAGAAAGCAGTAGTTGGCTCATGCATCTTTCGTTTGTTTGTCGTAAAAAGACAGAAGGTTCCTCATACAAATAGTGGACATGGAGAGGTTTATACAGGTGACTCTGATCTGAGGTCAATGGAAACATTTTTGCCTGAAACAAGGACTTTTGGCTTTCGCCTACCATCTCTCATTGCTCTCATCTTTTCATGACCAGTTAGGAGAGCAGGAATGATTGAAGGTTCCAATACCTCTCATTGGGTGTTACACTGTGATTGTACCTGTATAATTATATGTGAAGTTGAAAGAGCAAATCTGTCATGCCCAAAGACACGTGGAAGATATAATGTTATTTTCCTCACTGTTTAGCAGTGGAGGGCGCCGCCCTCCCTGAGCCACAAAAATAAAATAAAAAAATTAAAAATAATAATAATACTATTAAATCATTCATATTTTCAATAGTTGTGTTTAAATAATAGAATACATCCATTGTGTCTAGAGACATATTCTCAGAAACCAAACTGGTGCACGTCTGCTGTAAAGTCAGTACACATTTTAACTTACGTCACGTAACATTTTTTTTCTCACCCCAGAAGAGGAAGAGAAACTGAAACCAATATCAGATATACTATGGTCTTATAGTGCTTTCTGTTGATGATATTTTAATCTGCTCTGAGAATCAAGAACAGTGTGCTCTATTGAAATTTCTGTTACAACAAGGCAGTCCCGTATGTTATCTTATACTGCAGTTTACTACTTATTTACATTCTGCTAATCAGCAGTTCACTGTAATGATAATAAGTGTTATAAAAATTAGGTTTATACTGTGTGTAAGATGTTTTGTGTCATGCGTTGTGTAAGTGAGTTCCTATTTCTTACATGTTCTGTTTTCACTTCTTTAATATGACTTTGTTGCTAAGGCTAGCAGGGTGAGGTAAGGTTCAGGTTAATGTATAAATAGAGGAAGGTCCAAAACAGAACAAGGGTCAGAGTCAGGTCAGAGAGGTGACACTTAGATTGAGGATATGCTGACTACCGATTAAGGGAAATAAGAAAAACGTTTAAATGCTATATATGAAAATTGTCTGTTAACCATTTGCAGGGGTTAAGACAGCCCATTAGAGAGTGTATAAGAACCAACTGTCAAGGCTCTTCAGGAAGCCTTTTTCTCTGTAACACCTCCTGTGTGTTGCACTGTTAAACGCTCCTTCTTGTACAAGAATAATAAATTCAACTTAAACTTTGATGCTTCGAATCCAGTCTTCCTTACTGAAGGGTCATTCAAAAATTCCCATAAGAATAAGACTGAATCTAATCTAATCTGCACATCATACAATTGCATTGTATATGATACATGTACAGAATAGGGGAAATCATGCATCTCCTAGGTTTTTCAGTTTTATTATTTCATTTCATTTTATTCTTGGTATCATGTTTTTATCATTAGACTGTAACACCGAATAGTGTCACACACTCCTCTTCTCTCTTCAGATGTGCTGTTGAGAGATCTGAATCCCACCTCTGCCAATCTTGGGCCATCTACAGTTATCTCCACTTCAGCAACATGAAGCGATCCTTTGTAGTTAAATCTTATACTCTGTATAAGATTAGACCTACTGTGTAGGCTATTTAAAATAATTGTTGTTTTTATTTATTTATTATTTGTATATCTAATTTATTATCTTCTTGTGTACTATTTTAATTGGGCAACTTGTTTTGTAAAAATAAAATAAAATGTCAAAGACAAAGCTATTCAGTTTCTTGTGTGTTGATGTGTGTAAATTGGCAGTGCTGCGATGCAAGGGGGGCACACCCTAAAATCTCGCCTAGGGCGCCAAATTGGTTAGGGTTAGGGTTAGCGGCCACCGCTAATGACGGAGAACCACATGACTGTGTAGCTGAAACTGAAGTGAGAGTGACAGCAAGAAAAGACTTAACAGATACACAAATACCAAACTTAGACTGAGGTAGAATCAACTTTTTGTTTAAAAAATATACAAACATTTCACAGTCAGCATTTGAAGAGGCAAGCAAGGCATGGTTTATATGTTTAAGTAGAAATGTAGCATTATGCTGGTTACTGGTGATAAGATTAGACCAGTAGTTGGCTCTTTTGTTTGTTTGTTGTAAGAAGACAGAAGGTTCCTCATACAAATAGTGGACATGGAGAGGTTTATACAGGTGACTCTGATCTGAGGTCAATGGAAACATTTTTGCCTGAAACAAGGACTTTTGGCTTTCGCCTACCATCTCTCATTGCTCTCATCTAATCTTTTCATGATCAGTTAGGAGAGCAGGAATGATTGAAGGTTCCAATACCTCTTAATGTGCATTGGGTGTTACACTGTGACTGTACCTGTTTTGTTTTGTAGTTGGCTGCACACGCTGATAAAGTGTTACAGGGAACAGAAAAGGAAAAAAAGAACTAAGAAAGCAAACAGGAGTGATGGTGCATATGTGGCTGATAAAATGTTTTCTTTCTCTAACACATGCTACCAAGACAACCAAGGAAGAGGCGGTCCCAGAAGACGAGGCAGTGGCTGACTGAAAGAGTCAGTTCAGTCAGCTGACTGAATCTTTCTATAAACTGGTTATGGCTCCATCTCCTGGCACAAGAGCCATAGCATTTATCCTCACCCAGCTAGCTTGCCAAATCCAAAATGTTCAATTTAATGTACAATTTAAATCATCTTCCATCACAGCATCTACCCGGTGAATTTTTCTGCAGAATGCATTTTTACACTTTGCTGATCGTACTTCTGTACTTTTACTTTTTGAATATTAAGACTTTTACTTGTAATGGAGTATTTTAGATTATTGTTCTGGTACTATTAAAAGCCACTGAAAACCCAAATCCAGAACAGCCTTCTAACTATGTCATTTATGGTCTTATCTATATGATAGTATGTGTCCATAGGAATTAGCTTTAATCCAGATTTGAAATATTGTCATTTAAGTTTTTGTAAACGTTATGATATTGGGTTTGAAATTAGACATTTATTATGCAGTTAACTCTGTGAACCAATCACATACCAATCATCATCATCATCATCTGTCTCACAGCAGCTGGAGCCAAAAGAAACCAACTTCACTACATTTAAATGAACTCAGACTGTTAAGAAAGGAAATATGTTTACACCTCTTGCTTAAAGAGATACTTGACTCCTCTAAGTGCTCCTAAAGACATTTGTACGAATTAATTTGTCATGGATCATGTCATGCATAAAAGACCTAAAGCCATACTTTCTGTGTCACTCCAAAGTGAGTTCAGGCCTCAGCCTGGCCACCTGTATGAAAACTGTCTGAATCTGCCCACTCCACTGAGATGACGGTCTGACATCATCACAGGGTTAACCACCTTCCTGAAACAATAATGTCTGAAACAACACAAATCATTACATTTATATAAAATAGCAATTGCACTGGTGACCTTTTCTTGTAAAGTGACAAGGTGACAAAGGTAAAGTGACAAGGTTTGTGGTACCTCACATTTCTGCATGTGTCCCATACATATGTGATGTCCAGTATGTTTCATGCAGTGATGAGGGACGGCTGCAGGCCACAGCAGTTTGTAATAAACTAAAACGTGTGAAAACATTGTTATTGTAGCTTTTGACCTCAAAAAGGTGTCTTGAGTAAAATAACTTTATCAATGACACTATGGGACAACAAGGTCTGAATTTAAATTTTTTCGTTACAACTTGCATTTATTTGTGACATTCATATTTACATTGTAATCTTAACTAACTCATTAAAGATTACCTTAACACCATCTGAAAAACCTGATTTTATAGTTCATCCCAGGTCACTACCCGGACACGCCATGAAGGCGACACAGGGGAGGAGGACATGCAGACTGTGGCAGTTAAAGGTAAACAAGTTAAGAACACCATGGCAGTGTAAGGCATGTGGTGTACATCTCTGTGTCATCGTGGATCGATAGGTACACTGATGCCACACCTTTCCACCAGAAAGCTGACAAATGTCACTGATAAGTTGGAGCATATCTGTTAAAAGATAGTTTACAACCAAAAGCAGCACAGTATTGTTGCAACAATAGTTTTTATTTAAAGCTCAGTGTGGTTCTATCACAGGACAGATACAGAGAGAGAACACAGAGGTTTCTGACCTGCATGTCCTTAGACAGTGTCAAAAAAACAAGAAAAAACCCACACAGAGGAAACATTCAAATCAGACTCATAAAGGCTTCAGACTGACCTGAACCTAAGCCCTCCCTGTCATGAGATGGCAGTATTTACCACTGAGTCACCTGAACACCAAGATCTGAATTGTTGTTTTTGTTACAACTTGCATTTATTTTTCACCTGTGTATATGTATACAATAAACATATGGATAATAAATACATTCACATGGTAATCACAAACTTTAAGCCCCTATGTGTAGAATGAATATGTTATAAAATCATCTTTCATGATTGTGATGACATAAGTTATCATTTGTAGAAAGATGAGATAATCTGGTGCATCCCAGAGTCTCTGGGTCGATCTGTGGGTACAGCCATGCACACTGTGGTCTGTTATTATACAACTAGACAAGACTACAACTCAAAGTAAGAATTATTCAAATCCTACACAAAGGGGCTGTTTTACACTAATGTATCAAATAATGAAAAGAAAACACAAAAGAATAAACTCAATGTAACATTTGCTAGCAACCATGGAGCTACTACCAGATTAGAAGAATCATTTTGATTATTTGTGACATTCATATTTACATTGTAATCTGCCAGATTACTGTGTATTGTGATCAGTTGATTTACAATATATTCACTGACAACAACATGTTTCATAACAGTGCTCAGTATACTGCATTTACTGTGTAAAATGATTAATAAAGATTTAACAATACATTTTTCAGGTTGCAGTGAAATGTCACAAAATAGCAATACAGGTTTACCTCTACAACAAACATTCAGCATTTCTCAAAGGTGTACTGATATTACTTAAATTATTACTGACAGTCAGTGTTCAAATAAAGCATTATGACATTATGACACAGTTCATCATTATACAGCATGTAACTACATTGAATCATTTGTTTGAAGATTTTTATGTCACAATAATTAGTCATAAAAGTGATATATGATGATAGATATTATTGTATATCACTATATACATATTTGAAGCTAATGCAAAGGATTAGGAGGCAGATGGAAATGGAAATAGTACAAAAATGGCAAATTTAACCCTGAACTGAAAGCGTTAAGTCACCTTTTACCAGAAAATTGCAGCAACAGTTCATTTTGGAAATTAGATCAAGCCACCAAACATTAAGATTAACAATATGTTTCTTTGCGTATTCTTGTCTGAATCTGAAATAACAGGTGTACACGTTACCTAATGTAACCTCTGGTTTACACTGTTGGATCCCATTGCAATTCTCTCTCATCGTCAAGAAAAGGGATGGCATTGATCATGATTTTGAACTCATCCAAAACTTTCTGCAACTCCTTTACAGCATTCCTGATGTATTGGGCAAATTTCATGATCTCAGAACATGGTGTACCATCTGCCTGTGTCTGACTAATTTGGTGTATCTCTCTAGCATCCATGGCAATAAAGAAGATATCTGCTGCCACAAATAAACCAGAAAGCACACCAGTTGCTACCTCTGCCACTCGTACCACCCTGGATGCTTGTGCTGCGATTTTGCCAATGTATACCACTCGAAGTAGTCGAATCAGTTGAATAAGGCTGCCTAAGCCCCTGCCTGCCCATTGTGCCCAGTTTTCATCGTTGGGTATATCACCTGAGTGATTTGCATTGAATGCCTGTAAACAGTTGCTAAGCACCTGGACCCAGAGGGCAATAGCATTAATTTTCTCATTGAACTCTTTAATGATGCTTTCAACAGCTTTGCGATCGGAGGACTGGTTGACCATTTTTGTGATATTTGAGGCCCAAGCAGCGACCCCACCAACCACACCGACTCCAGCTCCAATCCCAGTTACAATAAGTGAGGCTCCCAAAGTGAAGGGGGCCAGAGCAATGCCCACTATGGATGTGATCCCTCCAGCTGCTCCGATCACTCCTCCTGTCAGACTGCCGAGGGTTGAGACTTGATGCACACGTTCCAAATTGTCTGCCACCGATCCAAGTTTCTCCACCTGAGTCTGAAGGTGGTCTGCAGCTGTTTTGCACTATCCAAAAAACATAGTCAGTGTCAGAGATACAGAAGTTCAAGTTGATCATGAGACGTACAACTAATACATATACCTATTCTGCAGGATTTATGACACACAGGTTAGGATCTGTGATAGTGAGAGAATTTTTTTATTTCTATAAAGTGTCAAACCTTCTTGAAGAGAGAGTTTAAAGCAAAAAGACGCCCCAAAATCTCCAAAGCTGTAGGTCTTGAGTTAGGGTCTTTATTCAACATGTCATCCAAGAGTTCATGTAACTCTGATGAGTAATTGTCCGAGAGACGTGGTGCAGGACCAGAAATGATCTTGGGGATGAGACTGACTGTGGTCTCTGCAGAGAACTAAAGAAGAATCATTGTTAGAAAATACTTAAGATGACTGTAATCAGATTACTATGGATCATAAAGTAACAAGGAAAGTAATGTGAATGCAATTACTCATCACAATCACCAAGGAAAGTAATCTTGTTACTCGCTTGGCAAGAAATGCATTCAATTGTGATGACATGCACATCTCTTAGTAACTCACCGCTAACTGCTGAGTACAGAGCTCATACAGTATACATCCCACTGACCAAATGTCACTACAAATGAAGAAAGTATTATCATTATTACAAAATAAGAAAATGTACTACTGAGAGATCTATAGTGAAGCAACATGTTAACATTTAGTTTGCTTTGAGCAGCACAGATCATATATATACATATACATATACATATGTTCTATTCTGGTATGAAGCTTTTTACCTTTTAGTGTCATACATTTCCTGTGTGAAGACCTCTGGTGCCAGATAGTTAACTGCTCCACTTTCCCCAGTATTCACATTAGTTTTGCTGTGTAAAGAACAAATACAACATGAATCCATCTTTGTATTGTATTTATAATTTTTATGTTTATATTTGTAATTGAAATAAAAGTATACAGTACTTTCCCTGGATTTCCTGAAATACATCCAATCGCAGTGTTCCAAATTTGGTGAAGAATATGTTCTGACAAAGAAGAAAAGTTAAAACTGTAACTTCTTCCAGAATATGTGGAGTTTGTTTTACATTTCAGGGATGGACAGTTACCAATCTATAAGAGCAGTCCTGCAACCAAGCTGCTGTGTAGTTTACACTAGAAAGAATAAAGGTGGTGGTAACCGACTACTGTCCATCTTTGATCTGATCGCTGATAGCTTTAGAAAGTCCTGAGTAACAAATTTAATATCTAACCAGGTTTGTAATTGTGACATACAATAAGCTTTCCATATGTGCTTTGATACGGATTGAATCAATGGGGAAATAAAACAGTGTGTCTGGCTCTATAAAAGGGAGGAGAGACAACCTGGCAATCAGTGAGCAGGTTCACCTTGTCATGGCCCAAAGTTAACTCCTTTTCTGGAACTGAAAAGTTTCCCTCATCTCATGATCAACAAACTGGAAATTTTTACAATCCTGCTTTCTGAAACTTGGGATGAAAGAGCATATCTGCAGAATACTGAGCCATCAGTGACTGTCGTTAGTATAACTCCATTACAGACATTGTGATCTGCACTGTGCTAACAATGTTAAACTGCAGTCTCCCAGCCGGGCTGTACTCGTTTAGCAGGTTCGGTAAGTTGCTCAACCACAAAATCATTCAACCAAAAGCGTTCAAACAAGAAACTCACAAACTGAAACCTCCTTGTCTCACAATAAAATATACAATTTATAAATTGAATTAATAATAATGAATTACTTTTTATTTATTGGATCACTTACTGATTATTTAATACTACATATGTTTTTATTGTTTTGATGTAAAAGAATCGACCTGTACATTCTGTAAAAAACACATTGATCTTTTAATCACAATTAATGTGTGCTGTACCTCTGGCTTCAGATCTTTGTGAAGAAATCCTCTTTCATGAATGGCTGTCAGCGCCAAACAGATTTCAACAATCCAGCTCAGAATCTAGAAAAGAAACAATGATACTTCCAGAATAGTAATATGCTGTTGTATATACTCGTGTTTATTACTACGGAAATTAAACACGCTGTACAGTTGCACATAGAGACAGAGATGTACTTTTTTTTATTTCTAACCTGTATTCATGCAGAGTTTGGATGTTGTTATTATTAGTTGTTTAGTGGAAAAAAGTGAAAGAAGTGAAAGTGAAAAAAAAAACATTGATGATGTATTACACTGATAAATATTTGAAATAAGTTTTGCATGAGTACCTCAGACTCAGATAGACGCTTCTCGCTGATCTTTTCTGCAAGGCTCTGTCCCTGACAGTACTCCGTCACCACGTAGTAAGTGTTCTGATCTTCATCTTCATGACAAAAGGAAACATTTTCATGTTCCAACTTTGATGCTAAAAACATGAAATTTTCCTCTTGGCTCATTTATGTTGTTAGATGAATCACAAAATCTGAGAGTGTTAAGTATACTTATTGAAATAGAGCTGCAGATTGGCTCTTGTCAGTGCAACAAACCTGTGATGTGTGTTGACTGTCATTCCTTCCATCCAGTCAGATTAGCAACATTTTCAAACATATCACATCTAAAATAATTAGTCTCCTGAAATTGTGGCAAAATACTGGATGCAAGTTTAAAAAGTTATGATACTAAAAGTAGTATTAGGCCAATGATTTTGAGTTTTGAAAATGACATTTAAAACATATTTTTGAAGACTTACCTTTGAAAGAATTTCTGGTGCTCATGACATGAGGATGACTTGTTGTCTTGAAGTTTTCAATCTCTGAGATTAATGCTTCATTTGTGGAAATCTGTTAAAAATATCACTGTATATGAATGATCTGTCAGAGGCACATCGCAGTGACCTGTTAACAGGTCAAAGTTATGCTTTGAATACTTTGAAGATTTACCTGCTCTCTCAACTTCTGCTTCCAAATTTAGCTCAACCTTGCACTCCCTCCACCAACTGCATGCAACAATTAAAGTTCAAACGCTGTCGTACGAGGAAAAAGCTTCAGTCTTCTGCTATTATATTGTTTTTTTTACAGATATTCTAGGATCACTCTATTAATCTTTCAATATAAATGTAATATAAACACCAAGAAATTAATAATAAATCTCTTTAATTTTACTTCAGCATTCTGTCTGTCACATTAGTAGTAAGTGGTATTTGTGAGTAACTTATTGTGTATATACGAAAAAGCTACCAAGCATCCAGTATGGGTTAGTTCTTAACAATCTCAACATGTGGATATACCAAACAGAAAAAAAGATTAGTTCATGTCTTGAATTTATTTTTCATTAATTTTGAACAAAATGTGCTAATTGGAATAATTTGAACGAGGGTTTGCTTTGGTGTTTTGGAGAATGGGTGAACTTGGTCACACCCATGTTTAATGTGAGTTAAAGTAAACAGAAATGAGCTCAGCACTTACCTTGACCGTTCTTATGAAAAACTTGTCACCACCCTTTGTAACTATAACTCCATTATTTGTTTCCTTTTCAACTGTGTAGCCTTCCTTCTGAAGGGTGCTCTGTTCTTGTCCCATCTTTGTTGTCACCTACAAAAAGAACACACACATATAAAACAGTCATTGTAGGACTGCATGTATATACTGTATAAGGAATTATTTGTGTCAAATGTGTGACCTGAAATGTGTTGCTCAGTATTTAGAAATCTAAAATATGACCGATAATATGATCACAACTTTGGAAAAGTACAGCTAACTTCAAAAACCAGTCATACTAATTGTTTTTGGCATAATCATTTTGTCTAAACAGCTGTGATCACTGTATACTTCTATGGAAGAAGCTAATCAGATGATACAGTTACTGTAAAACAGAAAATGTATCCAATGATAGAATTACATAATATACATATTCTCTGAAAATTACATTAAAGCAAAGTTCAATGTAAAAACTCACTCTTGCTTTTGCTTTCTGTTTGAGTCCGGGTTATATTTCTTTGACATTTTTAACATCAATAAGTTAGGGTTAATACGATAATGACAGACAAATGTTGTTTTTTCATTTACTTTTTTGTTATTTTATATAAACATTTCTTTAGATTTAGCATGCTATAGAGTTATTAAAATTTAGTTTGTCCGCGATATCTTACCTGACGCTCAAAGCTGTGGCAATGAAGGGGCTGCCCAACGATGTGCCTGTCACTGTCCGCTCTTGGTTTTCCATCCCTCCTGCCAGTACTTTTCCACTCACCTGCCTGCCACTCCCACCTCATCAGTGCAACCACCTTCACCTGTGTTTCCTCACCTGATCACCTACCTGTCCAACATTAATACCCACTCATTCCATTCATTCTCTGCCAGATTGTCTTTAGCATCATGCAAAGCTCTCTCACGTTCATCTCCGGATTGCTCCCCTGGAAGGCAGGGGTGCCCACTCTTTCCAGTCCTTTGCCAACGAGTTCAGGAGGGTCTTTGGTACCAGACCTCTGGGGGCCGACATTGGACGAGAGCTGCTGGATCTGGTCCAGAGGAGCCGCTCAGTCACGGACTATGCCATAGACTATGCCAAGGCCCCCTTGTGTGACTGGAATCTGGCCACTCTCCGTAATGTCTTTATGCGGGGGCTGGCTGGGTACATTAAAGATGAACTTCTGTCTACACTGGAGGGTCTAATCAAGCTTGCCACCCATATCGACCTGTGCATCCAGGCACACAGGAGGGAGAAACGCTCTGAGTTCCAGTCACGTTCTGCCCTACTGCACAGTTCCCCTCGCTCAAAGCCTCCAGTAGCACCTGTCTACACCTTGTTAGCCAGAGCCAATGCAGCTGGGTCACACCTGCCTCTCACCTGAAGAGAGGAAGAAAAGGCAGAGACTGAATCTTTGTATGTACTGCGGCCAGCCAGGACACTTTGTCAGCCGGTGTCCAGTAAAAGCCAGAGCTCACCAGTGAATGGAGGCATACTGGTGAGCTCCATCGTTGGTCCCGCCTCCTCTAAAAGACCTGGCCTCACCGCTGAGTTCCTGCTGCCTTCTGGCTCCCACTCCATTGTCATTCTCATCGATTCAGGGGCTGACGAAAGCATTATGGACGAGACCTTTGCTCTCCAGCTTGGACTCCGCCCAGAGAAACTGCCATCGCCCATCTCAGCCAGCGCCCTTGATGGACATCTGCTGGGGAGTGTGACATCCCAAACCATCCCCATGCGCATGCTCCTGCTGGGGGGCTACAGTGAGACCATCCAGTTTCTGCTCCTGTCTACACCGAGCCAGCCTGTCATCCTGGGGTACCCCTGGCTTCGCCTGCACAATCCCAACATTGGTTGGACAACATTCTCTGTCCAGGAGTGGGGAGAGACCTGCCAGCGGACCTTCCTCAGGACGCCGTCGCTGTCACCAGCTTCTCCTGTTTCTGCTCCAGCCCCGTTCCGGATGTTTACCAAGACCTGAAAGAGGTGTTCAACAAGGCTAAGGCCACCTCCCTGTCACCTCACCGCCCCTATGACTGTGCCATAGACCTACTCCCTGGCACTTCTCCTCCCAAAGGACGCTTGTACTCTCTCTCTGCCCCTGAGAGAAAGGCCATGGAAGAGTACATACAAGACTCTTTAGCGGCAGGGATCATCTATCCTTCCTCTTCACCTGCTGGCGCAGGGTTTTTCTTTGTGGAAAAGAAGGACAAGTCTCTTTGGCCCTGTATAGACAACCATGGACTTAATGATATTACCATTAAGAACCGTTACCCCCTCCCACTCCTCTTCACAGTCTTTGAACTGCTCCAGGGGGTAACAGTGTTCTCTTCTCTTTCACATACTCTCAGTCTCCTTCTTGGGGTACATCATTGCCAAGGACTGCTTGCAGATGGACCCAGCTAAGGTTTCAACAGTGACCTCCTGGCCAGTCCCGGAGACACGCAAGCAACTGCAGCGTTTCCTGGGGTTTGCCAACTTCTACCGGCGTTTCATCAGAGGTGTCAGCTCCATTGCCTCTCCCCTCTCGGCCCTCACCTCATCCAAGATATCCTTCTGCTGGACTGACGAAACACAAGGCGCCTTCGACACCCTCAAGACTCGCCTCTCCACTGCTCCCATCCTCCAGATCCCCGACCCTGAGCGCCAGTTCATTGTGGAGGTGGATGAATCCAGCGTGGGGGTGGGGGTGATTCTGTCTCAGCGATCCACCATCGACCAGAAGGTCCACCCCTGCGCCTTTTTCTCTCGCCGTCTTACTCTTGCTGAAAGGAATTATGATATTGGTAACAGGGAGCTTCTGGCAGTGAAACTGGCCTTGGAGGAGTGGCGCCACTGGCTAGAGGGAGCCAAGGTGCCATTCATCGTGTGGACTGATCATCGTAACCTGGAATATATTCGATCTGCCAAGAGACTGAACTCCAGACAAGCCCGCTGGTCATTGTTCTTTGACAGGTTCAACTTCACACTGTCCTATCAGCCCGGGTCTCGTAACATCAAGCCAGTTTCCTGAGTGTCTTGACGAAACGGTCAAGCCCTCCACCATCGTCCCAGCCTCCTGTCTCGTTGCCTCTGTCACTCTGGAGATAGAGGAGAGGGTGCGGGCTGCCACTGAGGACCAGCCTGGTCCTAGTTCCTGTCCCCCTGACCGTTTGTTTGTTCCGGCTCACCTCCGGTCCGATAGGCTCCAGTGGGGGCATGCTTCCCGGCTCACATGTCACCCTGGCATTCAGCGGACCCGAGACTTCCTGCAACAGCGCTTCCGGTGGCCATCGCTGGAGGAGGATGTCCGTGGCTATGTTGACGCCTGTCCTTTGTGCAACCAGAACAAGACCTCTCGTTACCCACCAGCAGGCCTCCTGCACCCATTGCCTGTTCCTCACCGCCCATGGTCACACATCTCCCTGGACTTTGTAACTGGCCTACCTACGTCCAAGGGCTACACTGTCATCCTCACAGTTGTTGACTGATTTAGTAAGATGGTCCACTTCATTCCCCTTTCCAAGCTCCTCTCCGCCAAAGAGACAGCTAAACTGGTCATCTAGCACATCTATATTTGGCTCTGAAGAGCTTGTATCTAATGTTGAGTTTTAGAGATCACAGTTGTGATCTTGCACTTTTGTGTAAGCAAATTAGATTATAAGTTAGATAATTTATATGTTCACAACTCTGGAAAATCACATTACAATTACATTAAAGCAAAGTTCAATGTAAAAACTCACTCTTGCTTTTGTATTCTGTTTGCTAAGACACATTGAGCAACTGGAAGAAGAGCCAAATCACAATAGAAGTTGGTTGAATATTGTAGAAGAATGCATTTTTACATTTTGCTGATCATATTTCTGTACTTTTACTTTTTGAATATGACTTGATATGATATACGATTGATGACTTGATGAATAAGACTTTTACTTGTAATGGAGTATTTTTAGATTGCTGTGCTGGTACTATTTATTTAATATTCTGTGTAATTTAGGGTCTTTTGTATATGATACTACATGTCTATAAGTTCAAAACCAATCTATTGCCCTTTGTTGCATGTTTGTTTGTTTTGTTGCATCACAATGGCTTATTTTTATTTAGTTTTTTTCTCAAAATTATCTTATTTTTCAAAATAGAGTTTTACTAATTCATAACTACAGAATACATAAAGCTGCATTTAACATAACTGTAATTAATAACTTTATACATGAGACAGAGACGAGAACTCCGAGATCTGAATTTAATTTTTTTTGTTACAACTTGCATTTATTTTTCACCCGTGTATATGAATGAATATAATGAATCCACATGGTAATCACAAACTTTAAGCCCCAATGTGTAGAATGAATATGTGATAAAATCATCTTTCATGATTGTGATTGCATAAATTATCATTTGTAGAAAGATGGTCTGTTACTATACAACTAGACAAGACTACAACTCAAAGTAAGAATTATTCAAATCCTACACAAAGGGGCTGTTTTACACTAATGTATCAAATAATGAAAAGAAAACATAAAAGAATAAACTCAATGTAACATTTGCTAGCAACCATGAAGCTACTACCAGATTAGAAGAATAATTTGATTATTTGTGACATTCATATTTAAAATGTAATCTGCCAGATTGCTGTGTATTGTGATCAGTTGATTTAAAATATATTCACTGACAGCAGAATGATTTGTAACAGTGCTCAGTATACTGCATTTACTGTGTAAAATAATTAATAAAGATTTAACAATACATTTTTCAGGTTGCAGTAAAACATCACAAAGTAGTAATACAGGTTTACCTCTGCAACAAACATTCAGCATTTCTACAAAGTGTACTGATATTACTTCAATTATTACCAACAATCAATATTGTCAAATAAAAATGAAAAAGCATTATGACACAGTTCATCATTATACATTATATATGTAACTACATTGGATCATTTGTTTGTTTGAAGATTTTTCTGTCACAATAGTTAGTCATAAAAGTCACTTCAGAGGCGTCTGATTCTGGAAATAAAACTGCTATTATTAATTAACTACTAAAACTGTGGGGTGGCAGCGTAATTAGGATTTTTGCCTTATTAACTAACTCATTAAAGATTACCTTAAGGAAGAGGAATCTTAATTCTGTATGTACATAATTATAGTTACATAATATTTACATAAAAGTTTATAAATCTCTAGATAGCCCTGGTAATCCTGGGAAAGAAGTGAAACATATTCATATTTGAAGCTAATGCAAAGGTTGCAGGAGGCACATATAAATGGAGGAACTACAAAAATGCAAATTTAAGCCTGAAGCTGCAGTTGATTTTGGGATTAACAATATGTTTCTTTGCATATTCTCCTCTGAATCTGAAATAACATGTACACGTTACCTAATGTAACCTCTGGTTTACATTGATTCCATTGGCTCCCATTGCAACTCTCACTCATCCTCAAGAGAAGGGATGGCTTTGATCATTGCTTTGAGCTCATCCAAAATGTTCTGCAACTCCTTTGCAGCATGCCTGATGGATTGGACAAATTTCATGATCTCAGAACATGGTGTACCATCTGCCTGTGTCTGTCTAATTTGGTGTATCTCTTTAGCATCCATGGCAATAAAGAAGATATCTGCTGCCACAAATAAACCAGAAAGCACACCAGTTGCTACCTCTGACACTCGTACCAACTTGGATGCTTGTGCTGCAAATTTGCCAACGTTTACCACTCGAAGTAGTCGAACTAGTTCAGAAAGGCTGCTTAAGCCCCTGCCTACCCCTGTCCCAAACCTTGCACTGTTTTTTTGATTGAAAGGACTGTTTTCAATGTTGGGTATATCACCTGAGTGACTTGCAATGTTAGGTATACTGAATGCCTTTAAACTGTTGCTAAGCTCCTGGACCCAGAGGGCAATAGCATTAATTTTCTCATCGAACTCTTTAATGATGCTTTCAATGGCTTTGCGATCAGAGGACTCATTGACCATTTTTGTGAAATTTGAGGCACCTACAGCGACCCCACCAACCACGCCGAGTCCAACTCCAATCCCAGTTACAATAAGTGAGGCTCCCAAAGTGAAGGGGGCCAGAACAAGGCCCACTATGGATGTGATCCCTCCCACTGCTCCAATCACTCCTCCTGTCAGACTGCCGATGGTTGTGCCTTCATGCACATGTTCCAAACTGTCTGCCACCGATCTTAGCTTCTCCAACTGAGGCTGAAGGTGGTCTGCAGCCATTTTGCTCTATCCAAAAAACATAGTAAGTGTCAGAGATAGAGATAAGAGATAGAGATAAGTTCCCGGCGATCATGAGACATACATTTGTCAGAGATACAGAACTTCCAGGTAATATATATTCTGCACGATATTTGCCAGAGTTAGGATCTGTGATAGTGAGAGAAATTCTTTATTTCTATAAAGTATCAAACCTTTCTTAAGAGAGAGTTTAAAGCAATGGGACGCCTCAAAATCTTCCAAGCTGTAGGTCTCGAGTTAGGGTCTTTTTTCAACATGTCAGCCAAGAGTTCACGTAACTCTGATGAGTACTCTGAGAGACGTGGTGCAGGACCAGAAATAATCTTGGGGATGAGACTGCCTCTGGTCCCTGCAGAGAACTAAAGAAGAATCATTGTTAGAAAAGATTTAAGGCGGCTGTAATCAGATTACTAAGAATAATTTAGTCACAAGCAAAGTAATGTGAATGCAATTACTCATCACAGTTACCAAGGAGAGTAATCTTGTTACTCGCTTGGCAAGAAATGCATTCATTTGTGATGACATGCACATCTCTTAGTAACTCACCGCTAACTGCTGAGTACAGAGCTCATAGAGTATACATCCCAACGACCAAATGTCACTACAAATGAAGAAAGTATTATTACAAAATAAGAAAATGTACTACTGAGAGGTCTATAGTGATGCAACATGTTAACATTTAGTTGGCTTTGAGCAGCACAGACCATATATATATATATATATATATACATATACATATGTTCTATTCTGGTATGAAGCTTTTTACCTTTTAGCGTCATACGTTTCCTGTGTGAAGACCTCTGGTGCCAGATAGTTAATTGCTCCACTTTCCCCATTATTCACATTAGTGTTGCTGTGTAAACAAGAAATAAAGCATGTATTCATCTTTGTATTGTATTGTATGCATACTTTATATGTATATATGTGTAACTGAAATAGGAGTATACAGTACCTTCCCTGGATTTTTTGAAATACATCCAATTGCAGTGTTCCAAATTTGGTGAAGAATATGTTCTGAAAAAGAAGAAAAGTTAAAACTTCAACTTTCTCCAAAATTGCTTATAGTTTTTAATTTACAATGGAAAGAACAAAGGTGGTGGTGGAAAATGATTGCTGTCTCTAAGCACCGTGTATGTGTTATACGTGCAGACTTCACCTTTGATCGCAACCAAAACACAAAAAAAGGACATGCAGAGGTCACTTGATGCTGTGTGATATTTGAAGCAGCACATAAAAACGATAACTTTAGAAAGTCTTGAGTAACAAATTTAATATCTAACCAGGATTTTAATTTTGACATACAGTAAGCCTTCCATATGCTTAACTCTGTAGTCTCCCAACCAGGCTATACTTGTTTTGGAGGTTCAGTAAGTTGCTCAACCACAAAATCATCGAACCAAACGCATGGAAACAAATTATTGACATGCACATTTACAAACAGATGATGATCACAAATGCGTGATAGTTGGCACCCTGCCCAGGTCATCACACAAAACAATGAAATACTATTTATGTTAGAATTACTTTTTATTTATTGGATCACTTGCTGATTATTTAATGCTACATATGTTTTTATTGTTTTGATGTAAAATAATTGATGTGTACATTCAGTGAGAACACACTGATATTTTATTAAGAATGAACGTGTGCTGTACCTCTGGCTTCAGATCTTTGTGAAGAAATCCTTTTTCATGAATGGCTCTCAGCGCCAAACAGATTTCAACAATCCAGCTCAGAATCTAGAAAAGAAACAATGATACTTCCAGAATAGTAATATGTTGGTGTACATACTAGCGTTTACTTTTAGAGAAATTAAGCTGTACTGTACAGTTGCACATAGACACAGAGATGTACTTTTTAATGACTTTTAACCTGTATTCATGCAGAGTTTGGATGCCCTTATTTTCAGTTGTTCAGGACAAACGTATAAAAAATGTAATACATTGATGCATTGATACACAGATTAATATTTAAAATCCTTGAAAACCTTTGCATGAGTACCTCAGACTCAGATAGACGCTTCTCTCTGATCTTTCCTGCAAGGCTCTGTCCCTGACAGTACTCCGTCACCACGTAGTAAGTATTGTGACGTACATCTTCATGACCAAAGGAAAAGACAATCGGTTGTTATCTTCAAAGTCATCTGCAGCTTTCAATCACATCGAAGCTCTAAATAAGCTTGTAAGTGGATCTTGAGTTTAGATTATTTTATCATTCTACTATTTCCAACTTTGAAGCTAAAAGCATGAATGAATTTGTGCCAGCTTACTTTTTGTGTAAGCTGTATCACAAAATCTGAGTGTATTTTAAATGAAATAGTTTTTACTTATTGAAATAGAGCTGCAGATTGGCTCTTGTCAATGCAGCAAACAAACTTGTGATGTGTGTTGACTGTCATTCCTTCCATCCAGTCAGATTAGCAACATTTTCAAACATATCACATCTAAAATAACTATTTTCAAAACTCAAAATCATTGACCTAATACTACTTTTAGTGTCATAATTTTTTTACTTGCATCCAGTATTTTGGCAAATCATATTATATTTTGCGACAATTTCAGAAGACTGACATTTAAAACATATTTTTGAAGACTTACCTTTGAAAGAATTTTTGGTGCTCATGATATGAGGATGACTTGATGTCTTGAAGTTTTCAATCTCTGAGATTAATGCTTCATTTGTGGAAATCTGTTAAAAATATCAAAAATATCAATATATGAATGATCTGATCCAAATTTAGATCAGCCTTGCACTCCCTCCACCAACTGCATGCAACAATTGAATATCAGATGCTGTCCAATGATATTTCTTTTCACAGATATTAATTCTAGAGTTACTCTGTTATTCTTTCTATATAAAAAAGACATCAAAAAAGAGGTTTATAAGAAATTAATAAGAAATCTTAATTCATTTTACTTTTCAGCATTCTGTCTGTCAGTCAGTCACATCGGTGAGTAACTTATTTAAAAAGCCACCAATCATCCAGTGTGGCTTGGTTTTCAAGCTGCTTCAGTAGTTAGTCAGACAATGGGTAACCTCAACATGTGGATATACCAAACTGAAAAAGATTATTTAATGTATTGAATTTATTTTTGATTTATTTTGAACAAATGTGCTAATTGGGAGAATTTGGTGTTTTGGAGAATGGGTGAACTTGGTCACACCAATGTTTAATGTGAGTTGAAGTAAACAAAAATGAGCTCAGCACTTACCCTGACCTTTCTTATGAAAAATCTGTCACCACCCTTTGTGGCTATAACTCCATTTTTTATTTCCTTTTTAATTGTGTAGCCTTCTCTCTGAAGGGTGCTCTGTTGTCTTACCATCTTTGTTGTCACCTACAAAAAAGAACACACACATATATAGAACAGTCATTCTTTGGAGGACTATATTAATGTGTAAATGGCAATATTTTCAAATGTGTGACATGAAATGTGTTGCTCAATATTAATAAATCTAAAATAATCATCATTTATATGTTCACAACTTTGGAAAACAATAGCTTACTTCAAAAACCAGTAACACTAATTGTTTTTGGCATAATCATTTTGTCTAAACAGCTGTGATCACTGTATACTTCTATGGAAGAAGCTAATCAGATGATACAGTTACAATTAGATACATTTTCTGAAACAGAAAATGTATCTAATGATAGAATTACATATACATATTCTCTGAAAATTACATTAAAGCAAAGTTCAAAGAAAAAACTCCCATTTACTTTTGCTTCCTGTCTGAGTCCGGGTTTGCTAAGACACGTTGAGAAGCTGGAAGAACAGCAAAGTCACAATAGATGTTACCCAGGGCAGAAACACAATTTCTCAGCAACACAATGACACAGACACAAGAAAGACACAGGTTGTGCTCCTAATGTCATATGCAAGTCCAACCCACCTGGACAAAAACAACCAATCAGAGCTGAGTTAGTTGATTGTTGAGTTTCATTCCCAGGTTGTCAAATACCAATGCTTTGGCATCTGCATATATGAGTTTTTAAGTTTCACACTGCTGCTTTAACAACAGAATACTTGTAGTTTTTTGTTTGTTTGTTCTTTAAGAAGGAAGCTGTTTTTGGCACAATTGTTTTGTCTGAACAGTTGTGATCTCCCATTATACCATTTATGTAAAACAGAAAATGTATCTAGTAATTGAAATTACATATACAGTACCAGTCAAATATTTAGACACACCTCTCATTCAATGGTTTTTCTTTATTTTTTTATTATTCTCTACATTGTAAATTAATATTGAAGACATCAAGACTATGAAAGAACACATATGGAATTATGTAGTAAACAAAAAAGTGTTCAAATCTGAATATGTTTTATATTTCAGTATTTAAGTATTCCCAGAAGTGCTAAGCATTTGTTGGCTGCTTTTTCTTCACTCTGCGGTCCAACTCATCCCAAACCATCTCGATTGGTTTTTAGATTGGGTGACTTTGGAGACCAGGTTATCTCATGCAGCACTTACATTACAAAAATTACATTAAAGCAAAGTTTAATGTAAAAACTCATTCTTGCTTTTGCTTTCTGTTTGAGTCTGGACTTGTTAAGTCACACTGAGAAGCTGGAAAAACAGCCAAATAGATGTTGGCTGATAAAGCATGAACAATGCTCAGCAGGTGTCTACATTTTAATATAGCTACCCAGGGCAGAGGGTGATGAACAATTGCTCCTTATCAGCAACACATGAGATAACAAAGACATAGGAGTATACACTTTTGTGCTCCATTTGCATTTTCATTTCTTGCATTCGCAAGAAATCACATGACTTGAATGAAAACAACCAAACAGAGCCAAGTTAGTAGATTGTTGATAGATTAGATTGAGTTTCATTCCCAGGTCGTCAGGTTATTTTTATTAAAGTTACATACTGCTGCTTTAACAACCAATTACAATGAGACTTTTAGTAATAACCCCAATAAGACTGATCCAATTATTTATCCTTCTCTCTGAAGAGCTTGTATCTATTGTTGAGTTTTAGAGATCACAGTTGGGATCTCCCACTGTATACTTATGTGTTTTTTATAAGAAAGGAGCAAGAAATTATGAGTTAGATCATTTATATGTTCACAACTTTGGAAAACCATTTTGAGCTTCAAGAACCAGTAACACTTTTTGGTATAATCAGAATCAGAATCACTTTAATTCTGCGAATTTGACCCCGGTTAAACTTTGCTCTCATAGTACAAACATATATAGACATAGGTACAGTTAAAAAACAAAACAGAGGACTTGACAGGTGAATGTAGACATAAACATAAACAAACCATTACTGTAAAACAGAAAATGTATCCACTAATACAATTAAATATACATATTCTCTGAAAATTAAAGCAAAGTTAAATGTAAAAACTCACTCTTGCTTTTGCTTTATCTTTGAGTCTGGACTTGCTAAGACACGTTAAGAAGTCAAATCATAACAGATGTTGGCTGATAAAGCATGAACAATGCTCAGTCTGTCTACATTTTTAACATAGCTACTCAGGGCAGAGGCTGATGACACTGTTGATTTAACAACAGATTACAATGTGACCAATTATTCATCCTGCTCTCTGAAGATCGTATATCCAGTACTGGCTTTCAGAGAGAGATAGAGCCTTGACACCAAATAAAAAGGTTCTTGTACTTACCTACTTTTATTTCTCTTATATTGATAGGTCACTTTCTTCTGTTGTCATACAATCCAGTTTGTTCTTGAGAAATAGTTTGTAAGCTTTATGCAGTTTATGACCAAATATGATCTGTATGTCAAACTTGGTGCTTAAAAACTATTGGGGCCACATTATTATTAGTATACCTGAACGCAAGATAATGTTAGATTCTCCATACTTCTTATTATTCTTCTTTTGTTTGTTTTTTTGGGGGTTTTTTTTGCCATGCTACTCCTCCTGCAGTTTTTTGCAGTTTTTCTAAGCATTTCGCCAAACGATTTTCAAGAAAATCACCAAAAAGTGTGGGAAAATTTAACATAGGTGCTTATTCATGGAATGCAACAGGAGAGACAATACCAAGAACATTTTTGAAACTCCTCTCACTGGCACAAATTTCACTCTGAAGACTGAGCTTACGAGCAATGAGCTTAGGAAGAGAAATTTGCTGAAGATGGTTAAGCAAAATGGGATAGGCAGGATAATCAGAAATATCTGAAACAAGAGAGGTAATACATTTACATTTACATTTAGCTGATGCTTTTATCCAAAGCGACTTACAGAAAAGGGAAACAATCAAGGTACAGTGCGATAAAAAAGCGTTAGTGCAGCAATAAGTGCTGTGACAATTCTTAATTTATCATGTCCAGTTGTTGGTAGTGTTGGAGAGGAGGGTACTCTCTGAAGAGCTGGGTCTTCAGGAGTTTTTGAAGGTAGAGAGGGAAGCTGCTCTGGTAGGTTTCTATAAACTGGTTATGGCTCCATCTCCTGGCACAAGAGCCATAGCATTTATCCTCACCCAGCTAGCTTGCCAAATCCAAAATGTTCAACAATTTAGGTTAAAAACTGTTTAATGTGAATCAGAATAGTGTGAGCAGTTTGTAATAAACTAAAACTTGTGAAAACTTTGTTGTTATTTTAGCTTGTGACCTCTTGAGTAAAATAATTTCACCAATGACACT
>CAMPSB010000122.1:0-205784 GCA_946959425.1 Argyrosomus regius
GATGGCTATTTATTTTACAAATTTCTACTATTAATATTTTTCAAATTATTCAACTATTTCTACAAAGATTTTACCATTTGAAATGAATTGTACTAACTTCAAATCTTTCTACAAACCTTCCACAAACATTCTACTATTTAAACTACTTCTACTACTACTACAGACTTCATTCAAATTACAAATTGTACACAAGATCTTAAACTATTAAACTCGTATTTAACTCTTTTTAAAATCTTTTACCGTTTTTAAACTATCAAGGCTCAAAGTTGAGCAGGTTTTTACTCAAATTCTGCGTTTATAATGGGTGTGTATTGGTAGAATGTCCCAGACCTAGAGTGGGTGATGTCATCGCTAGAGGGCAGAGAGAGAGAGAAATTCGTCAAAAAAAAAAATTGTAAACTGCGATTGAGGCCACAAATGTCTCTCTACAGAAATAATTTTATAGCTAGAAATGTAGGAAAATTTGTGGTGGTCGCAGTGATAACACTGCTGAAGCTGTCGGCTTTATAGTTTTGGCGTGAGACACAAAGATGCGGCAGCAACACCGATCCACGGCCCCATCTCCTCCCATGTTAACGGGAGAGGAGAAATTTCCAAAAGGAGCAGGGAGCACCTGTTCTTTGTATCACCACGAAGGCCAAAGTTTATCCAATTTTCGCCTGAAAATCTGCCCAGACATGGTCCACGAGACGAGCTTACTGATGGTACTTTCGGATTTTGGTTTGTGGCACACCTTATGGCATTTTTTGCCACCTCTTCGAGGGAGTTCATTTGAAGATTTTCTCTGTGTGTCTCTCTGGGCATTGCCAACTGACATTCTAACAGGTGCACCTAACTGCTCTGCTGATTAGGGCAGTTGGCCCTGGTTGCTTGGCAACCTCAAGCCTGTCTGAAGGAGGAGAGGGGGAGGGGCTATCTTAATCAATGACTATCAAGGCTACATTTTTAATGTCGGCCATTTTATCCTTTTCTCTCGCAGACACACACACACACACACACACACACACACACAGACAAGACAAAAGGCTTTCAAAATAAGAGTCCCTTCAAAATAAAAGACTTTGAAAAACTCTCTTTGACAGACAGACAGACAGACAGATCAAAGGCTTTCAAAATAAGAGTCCCTTCAAAATAAGAGTCCCTTCAAAATAAAAGACTTTGTAAAACTCTCTCCTTAACGGACACAGATTTTGTACTACAGAAATAAAAATTATATCACTAGATTCAGCTCATTTAGGACATTACTACAATTATTTTAGTAATTTCTACTATTCATATTTTACATATTCAACTTTTTCTACAATTTTATCCCATTTAAATAAATTGTACAAACTTCAAATCTTTCTACAAACCTTCAACAAATATTTATACTATACATCCTTATACCATTCTACTTTTTCAGCTACTTTGTTATACCAGTCTACTTTTTTCAGCTAATTTTACACTTTCTTATACCATTCTACTTTTTTCAGCTAATTTCACACTTTCTTATACCATTCTACTTTTTTCAGCTAATTTCACACTTTCTTATACCTATTGTACTTTTTTCAGCTAATTTCACACTTCCTTATGCTATTCTACTTACTTTTTTCAGCTAATTTCACACTTTCTTATACTATTTACTACTTTTTCAGCTAATTTCACACTTTGTTATATTATTGTACTTTTTCAGCTAATTTTACACTTTGTTATACCATTCTACTTTTTTCAGCTAATTTCAAACTTTGTTATACCATTCTACTTTTTTCAGCTAATTTCACACTTTGTTATACCATTCTACTTTTTTCAGCTAATTTCACACTTTGTTATACCAGTCTACTTTTTTCAGCTAATTTCACACTTTCTTATACTATTCTACTTTTTTCAGCTAATTTCAAACTTTGTTATACCATTCTACTTTTTTCAGCTAATTTCACACTTTGTTATACCAGTCTACTTTTTTCAGTTAATTTCACACTTTCTTATACCATTCTACTTTTTTCAGCTAATTTCACACTTTCTTATACCATTCCACTTTTTTCAGCTAATTTCACGCTTTCTTATACCATTATACTCTTTTCATCTCATTTCACATTTTTAAGATATATCTTTAATGGCCTTTTCAAGCTTTATAGTATAGAGACAGCTGAAGAGTGACAGGAATGTGGGTAGAGAGAGACGGGGGAATGACATGCAGTAACGGGCGGCAGAGGGCACCCACACCGCACTTTCCGCAGGAAATGCAGTTTTCTAGTTATTCTTATATTTCTTCCGTATGTTTTTTCGGTTCGCTTCTCCTCCCAGAGTTTTGGTCGCACATAAACAAAAGTGGTATCAAAACGTGCGGCTCGATCGGGAATGGTGTGCTATGACTTTTCTAAGGGTTTCGGCAAACGGTTTTGCCAAAAATCGCCAAAAACCACGGCAAAAAATGAATGGGTGTGTATTGGTAGAATGTTTGCGAGCTACAGTTGGTGACATCATCGCTAGAGGGCAGAGGGAGAGAGAAATTCGTCGAAAATTAAATTTGTAAAGTGCGATTGAGGACACAAATGTCATTCCACAGAATTAATTTTTTCACTAGAAACGTAGGAAAATTTGTGGTAGTCGCAGTGATAACACTGCTGAAGCTGTCAGCTTAATAGTTTTGGCGTCACATGCAAAGATGCGGCAGCAACACCCATCCACAGCCCCATAGACTGCCATGTTAAAAAAGCGGGAAAATTTCTGGAGGAGAGCAGAAGTAACGTTTCTTTGAATCGCTCTAAAGGGGACATTTCTTCAAATTACAGACACAAAACAGTAATGTAGACGTTCAGGAAGGGCTCACGATGCTCAAAATGAAGTCGGTTCAATGATAGGCCAAATGGTTTGGTCAGGAGTCTGTTCTGTTCGACGGGTGGTTTCAGCATTTTGTCTGTCTCTCTGGGCATTTCCAACTGACATTCTAACAGGTGCACCTAACTGCTCTGCTGATTAGGGCCCGGCAGTTGGCCCTGGTTGCTTGGCAACCTCCTGCCTGAGGGAGCAGAGGGGGGGACGGGCTGTTTTCACTCACACAGCTTGTTGTATTAATACTGAATTGGCTGAGCAGTGTCAATAATAATGTATGGGGGCGACGGGGCCAGAGTCAGGCACACTCAAAATTTCTTTAGAAATTTTTCTAGTTATTGACACTGCTCAGCAAATTCAGCATTAATACAACAACAAGCTGTGTCAGTGAAAACAGCCCCTCCCCCCTCTGCTCCATCAGGCAGGGTTGCCAAACAACCAGGGTCAGCTCCAGGCCAGAGTAATTAAGCACACCTGCGCGCGCGCAGTCTGTATCTCTCCTTCTGACACAGAAAATCTCTAAATGAAGCCCCTTGAACAAAAAGGATTTCTGACCAAGCGGTGTGTCGTATCCCAAAGCCGAAATGACCTACAGCGTCCTCATCTTGTCGACCAGTTCTGTGGCAAGTTTCAGACCTAAACGTAAAAATCTCTGGCCTCGGGACTCAGAGAGAGAACAGGTGCTCCCTGCTCCTTTTGGAAATTTCTCCTCTCCCATTTAAATGGGAGTAGATGCGGCCGTGGGTTGGTGTTGCTGCCGCATCTTTGTGTCTAACACCAAAACTATAAAGCTGACAGCTTCAGCAGTGTTATCACTGCGACCACCACAAATTTTCCTACGTTTCTAGCTATAAATTATTTCTGTAGAGTGACATTTGCGGCCTCGAGCGCAGTTTACAAATTTATTTTTCGACTAATTTTTCTCTCCCTTTCCACTCTAGTGATGATGTCACCAACTGTAGCTCGCGAACATTCTACCAATACACACCCATTCATTTCTTGGCGTGGTTTTTGGCGATTTCTGGCAAAACCGTTCGGTGAAACCCTTAGAAAAGTCATAGCCATCGATTCCCGATCGAGCCGCACGTTTTGATACCATTTTTGTGTATGTGACAAGAAGCGAACCGAAAATCAACACAGAAGAAATAGAAGAATAAAAATAAGTATGGGGAATAGTATATAGTGTGCTCTTTCAGGCACACTCAATAATAATACTAAGCGCGGGGAATAACATATAGTGTGCTCTTTCAGGCACACTCAATAAGCACGGTGGATAGTATATAGTGTGCTCTTTCAGGCACACTCAACTAGAAAACTGCATTTCCTGCGGAAAGTGCGGTGTGGGTGCCCTCTGCCGCCCGTTGCTGCATGTCATTCCCCCGTCTCTCTCTCCCCACATTTCTGTCACTCTTTAGCTGTCTCTATACTATAAAGCTTGAAAAGACCATAAAAGATATATCTTAAAAATGTGAAATGAGCTGAAAAGAGTAGAATAGTATAACAAAGTGTAAAATTAGCTGAAAAAAGTAGAATAGTATAAGAAAGTGTGAAATTAGCTGAAAAAAGTGGAATGGTATAACAAAGTGTGAAATTAGCTGAAAAAAGTAGAATGGTATAACAAAGTGTGAAATTAGCTGAAAAAAATGGAATGGTATAAGAAAGTGTGAAATTAGCTGAAAAAAGTAGAATGGTATAACAAAGTGTGAAATTAGCTGAAAAAAGTAGAATGGTATAAGAAAGTGTGAAATTAGCTGAAAAAAGTAGAATGGTATAAGAAAGTGTGAAATGAGCTGAAAAAAGTAGAATGTTAACAAAGTTTGAAATTAGCTGAAAAAAGTAGAATAGTATAAGAAAGTGTGAAATTAGCTGAAAAAAGTAGAATAGTATAAGAAAGTGTGAAATTAGCTGAAAAAAGTAGAATGGTAAAAGAAAGTGTGAAATTAGCTGAAAAAAGTATAATGGTATAAGAAAGTGTGAAATTAGCTGAAAAAAGTAGAATGGTATAAGGAAGTGTGAAATTAGCTGAAAAAAGTAGAATGGTATAAGAAAGTGTGAAATGAGCTGAAAAAAATAGAATGGTAAAAGAAAGTGTGAAATTAGCTGAAAAAAGTAGAATGGTAAAAGAAAGTGTGAAATTAGCTGAAAAAAGTATAATGGTATAAGGAAGTGTGAAATTAGCTGAAAAAAGTAGAATGGTATAAGAAAGTGTGAAATTAGCTGAAAAAAGTAGAATGGTATAAGAAAGTGTGAAATTAGCTGAAAAAAGTAGAATAGTATAAGAAAGTATAGTATAAATATTTTGAAGGTACTCTTATTTTGAAAGACTTTTGTCTCTGTGTGTCTGTCTGAGTATGTGTGTGTGTGTGTGTGTGTGTGTTTGTGTGTGTGGGGGGGTGTCTGTCTGTCTTTCTGTCTGTCTGTGTCTGCGAGAGAGAAGGATAAAATGGCAGACATTAAAAATGTAGCCTTGATAGTCATTGATTATATGAAAGACAGTGAAAATAGCCCCTCCCCCCCTCTCCTCCCTCAGACAGGCTTGAGGTTGCCAAGCAACCAGGGCCAACTGCCGCAGAGCAGTTAGGTGCACCTGTTAGAATGTCAGTTGGAAATGCCCAGAGAGAGAGAGAAAATGCTGAAACTGCCCGTCGAACAAGACGGTGTGGTGGCCAAACCGTTTGGCCTATCATTGAACCGACTTCACTGTGAGCATCCTGAGCTCTTCCTGATCATCTACATATATATTTTAGGTAAAAATTGTATAAACTTTGGCCTTGGGAGTCATAGAAAGAACAGGTGCTCCCTGCTCCTTTTGGAAATTTCTCCTCTCCCGTTAACATGGGAGTAGATGCGGCCGTGGGTTGGTGTTGCTGCCGCATCTTTGTGTCTCACGCCAAAACTATAAAGCCGACAGCTTCAGCAGTGTTATCACTGCGACCACCACAAATTTTCCTACGTTTGTAGCTATAAATTATTTCTGTAGCGCGACATTTGCGGCCTCGAGCGTAGTTTACAAATTTTTTTTTTGACGAATTTCTCTCTCCCTCTGCCCTCTAGCGATGACATCACCCACTCTAGGTCTGGGACATTCTACCAATACACACCCATTATAAACGCAGAATTTGAGTAAAAACCTGCTCAACTTTGAGCCTTGATAGTTTAAAAACGGTAAAAGATTTTAAAAAGAGTTAAATACGAGTTTAATAGTTTAAGATCTTGTGTACAATTTGTAATTTGAATGAAGTCTGTAGTAGTAGTAGAAGTAGTTTAAAAAGTAGAATGTTTGTAGAAGGTTTGTAGAAAGATTTGAAGTTTGTACAATGCATTTCAAATGGTAAAATTTTTGTAGAAAAAGTTGAATAATTTGTAAAATATTAATAGTAGAAATGTGAAAAGTAATAGCCATCATGTCCTAAATGAGCTGAATCTAGTGATATAGGTTTTATTTTTGTAGGACAAAATTTGTGGGACTAGTTAAGCGGCGAAAAACGTACGGAAGAAAAATAATAAAGATTTGAAGAACAATAGTGTGGTCGCCCTCTGGGCACCCACACCAATAACTAGAAAACTGCATTTCCTGCGGAAAGTGCGGTGTGGGTGCCCTCTGCCGACCGTTGCTGCATGTCATTCCCCCGTCTCTCTCTACCCACATTCCTGTCACTCTTCAGCTGTCTCTATACTATAAAGCTTGAAAAGGCCATAAAAGATATATCTTAAAAATGTGAAATGAGCTGAAAAGAGTAGAATAGTATAAGAAAGTGTGAAATTAGCTGAAAAAAGTACAATAGTATAAGAAAGTGTGAAATTAGCTGAAAAAAGTAGAATGGTATAACAAAGTGTAAAATTAGTTGAAAAAAGTACAATAATATAACAAAGTGTGAAATTAGCTGAAAAAAAGTAGAATGGTATAAGAAAGTGTGAAATTAGCTGAAAAAAGTACAATAATATAACAAAGTGTGAAAGTAGCTGAAAAAAGTAGAATAGCATAAGGAAGTGTGAAATTAGCTGAAAAAAGTAGAATAGCATAAGGAAGTGTGAAATTAGCTGAAAAAAGTAGAATAGTATAAGAAAGTGTGAAATTAGCTGAAAAAGTACAATAGCATAAGAAAGTGTGAAATTAGCTGAAAAAAGTAGAATAGCATAAGGAAGTGTGAAATTAGCTGAAAAAAGTAGAATAGTATAAGGAAGTGTGAAATCAGCTGAAAAAAGTAGAATAGTATCAGAAAGTGTGAAATTAGCTGAAAAAAGTAGAATAGTATAAGAAAGTGTGAAATTAGCTGGAAAAAGTAGAATGGTATAAGAAAGTGTAAAATTAGCTGAAAAAAGTAGACTGGTATAACAAAGTAGCTGAAAAAGTAGAATGGTATAAGGATGTATAGTATAAATATTTGTTGAAGGTTTGTAGAAAGATTTGAAGTTTGTACAATGTATTTAAATGGGATAAAATTGTAGAAAAAGTTGAATATGTAAAATATGAATAGTAGAAATTACTAAAATAATTGTAGTAATGTCCTAAATGAGCTGAATCTAGTGATATAATTTTTATTTCTGTAGTACAAAATCTGTGTCCGTTAAGGAGAGAGTTTTACAAAGTCTTTTATTTTGAAGGGACTCTTATTTTGAAGGGACTCTTATTTTGAAAGCCTTTGGTCTGTCTGTCTGTCTGTCTGTCAAAGAGAGTTTTTCAAAGTCTTTTATTTTGAAGGGACTCTTATTTTGAAAGCCTTTTGTCTTGTCTGTGTGTGTGTGTGTGTGTGTGTGTGTGTGTGTGTGTGTGTTTGTGTGTGTCTGCGAGAGAGAAGGATAAAATGGCCGACATTAAAAATGTAGCCTTGATAGTCATTGATTAAGATAGCCCCTCCCCCCTCTCCTCCTTCAGACAGGCTTGAGGTTGCCAAGCAACCAGGGCCAACTGCCCTAATCAGCAGAGCAGTTAGGTGCACCTGTTAGAATGTCAGTTGGCAATGCCCAGAGAGACACACAGAGAAAATCTTCAAATGAACTCCCTCGAAGAGGTGGCAAAAAATGCCATAAGGTGTGCCACAAACCAAAATCCGAAAGTACCATCAGTAAGCTCGTCTCGTGGACCATGTCTGGGCAGATTTTCAGGCGAAAATTGGATAAACTTTGGCCTTCGTGGTGATACAAAGAACAGGTGCTCCCTGCTCCTTTTGGAAATTTCTCCTCTCCCGTTAACATGGGAGGAGATGGGGCCGTGGATCGGTGTTGCTGCCGCATCTTTGTGTCTCACGCCAAAACTATAAAGCCGACAGCTTCAGCAGTGTTATCACTGCGACCACCACAAATTTTCCTACATTTCTAGCTATAAAATTATTTCTGTAGAGAGACATTTGTGGCCTCAATCGCAGTTTACAAATTTTTTTTTTGACAAATTTCTCTCTCCCTCTGGCCTCTAGCGATGACATCACCCACTCTAGGTCTGGGACATTCTACCAATACACACCCATTATAAACGCAGAATTTGAGTAAAAACCTGCTCAACTTTGAGCCTTGATAGTTTAAAAACGGTAAAAGATTTTAAAAAGAGTTAAATACGAGTTTAATAGTTTAAGATCTTGTGTACAATTTGAAATTTGAATGAAGTCTGTAGTAGTAGTAGAAGTAGTTTAAAAGGTAGAATGTTTGTGGAAGGTTTGTAGAAAGATTTGAAGTTAGTACAATGCATTTCAAATGGTACAAAAAATTGTAGAAAAAGTTGAATAATTTGAAAATTATTAATAGTAGAAATGTGAAAAGTAATAGCCATCATGTCCTAAATGAGCTGAATCTAGTGATATAAGTTTTATTTTTGTAGGACAAAATTTGTAGGAGTAGTTATGCGGCGAAAAACGTACGGAAGAAAAATAATAAAGATTTGAAGAACAATAGTGTGGTCGCCCTCTGGGCACCCACACCAATAATAACTAGAAAACTGCATTTCCTGCGGAAAGTGCGGTGTGGGTGCCCTCTGCCGCCCGTTGCTGCCCGTTGCTGCCCGTTGCTGCATGTCATTTCCCCGTCTCTCTCTCCCCACATTTCTGTCACTCTTCAGCTGTCTCTATACTATAAAGCTTGAAAAGGCCATAAAAGATATATCTTAAAATTGTGAAATTAGCTGAAAAAAGTAGAATGGTATAACAAAGTGTAAAATTAGCTGAAAAAAGTACAATAATATAATAAAGTGTGAAATTAGCTGAAAAAAGTAGAATGGTATAACAAAGTGTAAAATTAGCTGAAAAAGTACAATAATATAACAAAGTGTGAAATTAGCTGAAAAAAAGTAGAATGGTATAAGAAAGTGTGAAATTAGCTGAAAAAAGTAGAATAGTATAAGAAAGTGTGAAATTAGCTGAAAAAAGTAGAATAGCATAAGGAAGTGTGAAATTAGCTGAAAAAAGTACAATAGTATAAGAAAGTGTGAAATTAGCTGAAAAAAGTAGAATAGCATAAGGAAGTGTGAAATTAGCTGAAAAAAGTACAATAGTATAAGAAAGTGTGAAATTAGCTGAAAAAAGTAGAATGGTATAAGAAAGTGTGAAATTAGCTGAAAAAAGTAGAATGGTATAAGAAAGTGTAAAATTAGCTGAAAAAAGTAGACTGGTATAACAAAGTAGCTGAAAAAGTAGAATGGTATAAGGATGTATAGTATAAATATTTGTTGAAGGTTTGTAGAAAGATTTGAAGTTTGTACAATTTATTTAAATGGGATAAAATTGTAGAAAAAGTTGAATATGTAAAATATGAATAGTAGAAATTACTAAAATAATTGTAGTAATGTCCTAAATGAGCTGAATCTAGTGATATAATTTTTATTTCTGTAGTACAAAATCTGTGTCCGTTAAGGAGAGAGTTTTACAAAGTCTTTTATTTTGAAGGGACTCTTATTTTGAAGGGACTCTTATTTTGAAAGCCTTTGATCTGTCTGTCTGTCTGTCTGTCAAAGAGAGTTTTTCAAAGTCTTTTATTTTGAAGGGACTCTTATTTTGAAAGCCTTTTGTCTTGTCTGTGTGTGTGTGTGTGTGTGTGTGTGTGTCTGCGAGAGAGAAGGATAAAATGGCCGACATTAAAAATGTAGCCTTGATAGTCATTGATAAAGATAGCCCCTCCCCCCCTCTCCTCCTTCAGACAGGCTTGAGGTTGCCAAGCAACCAGGGCCAACTGCCCTAATCAGCAGAGCAGTTAGGTGCACCTGTTAGAATGTCAGTTGGCAATGCCCAGAGAGACACACACAGAAAAAATCTTCAACTGAACTCCCTCGAAGAGGTGGCAAAAAATGCCATAAGGTGTGCCACAAACCAAAATCCGAAAGTACCATCAGTAAGCTCGTCTCGTGGACCATGTCTGGGCAGATTTTCAGGCGAAAATTGGATAAACTTTGGCCTTCGTGGTGATACAAAGAACAGGTGCTCCCTGCTCCTTTTGGAAATTTCTCCTCTCCCGTTAACATGGGCGTAGATGCGGCCGTGGGTTGGTGTTGCTGCCGCATCTTTGTGTCTCACGCCAAAACTATAAAGCCGACAGCTTTAGCAGTGTTATCACTGCGACCACCACAAATTTTCCTACGTTTCTAGCTATAAAATTATTTCTGTAGAGAGACATTTGTGGCCTCAATCGCAGTTTACAAATTTTTTTTTTGACAAATTTCTCTCTCTCTCTGCCCTCTAGCTATGACATCACCCACTCTAGGTCTGGGACATTCTACCAATACACACCCATTATAAACGCAGAATTTGAGTAAAAACCTGCTCAACTTTGAGCCTTGATAGTTTAAAAACGGTAAAAGATTTTAAAAAGAGTTAAATACGAGTTTAATAGTTTAAGATCTTGTGTACAACTTGTAATTTGAATGAAGTCTGTAGTAGTACTAGAAGTAGTTTAAAATGTAGAATGCTTGTAGAAGGTTTCTAGAAAGATTTGAAGTTTGTACAATGTATTTCAAATGGTAAAAAAATTGTAGAAATAGTTGAATAATTTGTAAAATATTAGTAGTAGAAATGTGAAAAGTAATAGCCATCATGTCCTAAATGAGCTGAATCTAGTGATATAAGTTTTATTTTTGTAGGACAAAATTTGTAGGAGTAGTTATGCGGCGAAAAACGTACGGAAGAAAAATAATAATAATAAAGATTTGAATAACAATAGTGTGGTCGCCCTCTGGGCACCCACACCAATAATAAAGATTTGAAGAACAATAGTGTGGTCGCCCTCTGGGCACCCACACCAATAAAGATTTGAATAACAATAGTGTGGTCGCCCTCTGGGCACCCACACCAATAATAAAGATTTGAAGAACAATAGTGTGGTCGCCCTCTGGGCACCCACACCAATAATAAGAATAATAAGTATGGGGAATAATATATAGTGTGCTCTTTCAGGCACACTCAACTAGAAAATTTCTAAAGAAATTTTGAGTGTGCCTGACTCTGGCCCCGTCGCCCCCATACATTAATATTGACACTGCTCAGCAAATTCAGTATTAATACAACAAGCTGTGTGAGTGAAAACAGCCCCTCCCCCCTCTGCTCCCTCAGGCAGGAGGTTGCCAAGCAACCAGGGCCAACTGCCGGGCCCTAATCAGCAGAGCAGTTAGGTGCACCTGTTAGAATGTCAGTTGGAAATGCCCAGAGAGAGAGACAAAATGCTGAAACCACCCGTCGAACAGAAAGGACTCCTGACCAAACCGTTGCTCCAATCACTGAACCGACTTTACTGTGAGCATGCTGAGCCCTTCTTGAACGTCTACATTACTGTTTTGTGTGGTTACCAGGAAGAAATGTCCCCTTTACAGCGATTCAAAGAAATGTTACTTCTGCTTTCCTTCAGAAATTTTCCAGCCTTTTTAACATGGGAGTAGATGCGGCCGTGGGTTGGTTTTGCTGCCGCATCTTTGTGTCTCACGCCAAAACTATAAATCTGAGAGCTTCAGCAGACGAATGTCAGTGAGAAGAGGAATTTTCCTACGTTTCTATGTATAAATTATTTCTGTAGATGGACATTTGCGGCCTCGAGCGCAATTTACAAATTTATTTTTCGACGAATTTCTCTCTCCCTCTGCCCTCTAGCGATGATGTCACCAACTGTAGCTTGCGAACATTCTACCAATACACACCCATTCATTTTTTGGCGTGGTTTTTGGCGATTTATCGGCAAACCGTTTGGCAAAATGCTTAGAAAAGTCAGAGCGCACGATTCCCGGCCGAGCTGCACGTTTTGATACTTTTTTTGTGTATGTGCGACCAAAACTGCGGGAGGAGTAGCGAGCCAAAATAATGGCGTAAGAATAATAATAATAATAATAATAAGCGCGGGGAATAACATATAGTGTGCTCTTTCAGGCACACTCAATAAGCGCGGGGAATAACATATAGTGTGCTCTTTCAGGCACACTCAATATTAAGCCCGAGGAATAGTATATAGTGTGCTCTTTCAGGCACACTCAATAATAATAATAATAAGCGCGGGGAATAACATATAGTGTGCTCTTTCAGGCACACTCAATAAGAAGAAGAATATTAAGTATGGTGGATAGTATATAGTGTGCTCTTTCAGGCACACTCAACTAGAAAATTTCTAAAGAAATTTTGAGTGTGCCTGACTCTGGCCCCGTCACCCCCATACATTATTATTGACACTGCTCAGCAAATTCAGTATTAATACAACAAGCTGTGTGAGTGAAAACAGCCCCTCCCCCCTCTGCTCCCTCAGGCAGGAGGTTGCCAAGCAACCAGGGCCAACTGCCGGGCCCTAATCAGCAGAGCAGTTAGGTGCACCTGTTAGAATGTCAGTTGGAAATGCCCAGAGAGAGAGACAAAATGCTGAAAGTCACCCCTCGAACAGAAAGGACTCCTGACCAAACCGTTGCTCCAATCACTGAACCGACTTTGCTATGAGCATGCTGAGCCCTTCCTGAACGTCTACATTACTGTTTTGTGTGGTTACCAAGAAGAAATGTCCCCTTTACAGCGATTCAAAGAAATGTTACTTCTGCTTTCCTCCAGAAATTTTCCCGCTTTTTTAACATGGCAGTCTATGGGGCTGTGGATGGGTGTTGCTGCCGCATCTTTGCGTGTGACGCCAAAAGCATAAAGCCGACAGCTTCAGCAGTGTTATCGCTGCGACCACCACAAATTTTCCTACGTTTCTATGTATAAATTATTTCTGTAGAGTGACATTTGTGGCCTCAATCGCTAGTTTACAATTTTTTTTTCGATGAATTTCTCTCTCACTCTGCCCTCTAGCGATGATGTCACCAACTGTAGCTCGCGAACATTCTACCAATACACACCCATTCATTTTTTGGCATGGTTTTGGGTGATTTTTGGCAAAACCGTTCGGCGAAACCCTTAGAAAAGTCATAGCCCGCGTCGCCCGGCCGAGCCGGTCGATTTGACACCTTTTTTGTGTATGTGCGACCAAAACTGTGGGAGGAGTAGTGCGTCAAAAAAAACACGGAAGAAACGTAAGAATTATAATAAGCATTGGGAATAGTATATAGTGTGCTCTTTCAGGCACACTCAATAAGCCCGAGGAATAGTATATAGTGTGCTCTTTCAGGCACACTCAATAATAATAAGCGCGGGGAATAACATATAGTGTGCTCTTTCATGCACACTCAATAATAATAATAATAATAATAATAAAGATTTGAAGAACAATAGTGTGGTCGCCCTCTGGGCACCCACACCAATAATAAAATTAAGCATGGTGGATAGTATATAGTGTGCTCTTTCAGGCACACTCAACTAGAATATTTGTATTTCCTGCAGAAATACGGTGTGGATGCCCTCTGCCGAATTGCCCGATGCATCTGTGGAAGTCTGTATGAAAAGATGGAATTGTGGGATATTTGGAAGGATTGTATGAATTTGTACAATAATGTAATAAAGTGTGAGATTACCTTATAAAAAAAGTTGAGTGATCTTTCTGTATTTGCAATATTTATGCCGTTCGTTCTGTTTATACTGCTAAATTTGCCATATTTAGACGTTATTTATAGTTTTAACATGTATGTGTCGCCATCTGCTGGGTGTTGAGGTGTAGTGGGTCTAGAAAATCATATGCAATGGCGCCATCTGCTGGGCCCTAATTAGAGCAGCGAGTGATTGCCACCATTGGGCCATCAGAAAATTATAGTACAAAATGTTTAATAACTTGTACAGTATGAATAGTAGAGCTGAACAGAATAAAAACACATGTATGTAACTTAACAAACACACTAACAAAGTTAACAGTTTCGTGCTTAGCCGTGTTAATCTGTGTAAAGCTAAGTGCTGAGTACGTTACCTGTCCATAAGGAAAATAGTTAATAGCGTTGATTTGCCGTTTGGGTCCGGCGGTCCTGTGAGCCGGGCAGGAAAAGTTGTGATCCGGTGAAGTGTCCTAGCTCTGCAGTGTTGTTTGTTTACTCTGTCGTTAGCAGCATGCTAACCATGCCGGTCGCTCCGTGTGTCGTCTTGTCGTCGCTCTTTAGAATCAGCTGACAGTCTATCTCGGTTAGCGGCTGCTAACGGGCCGGTTGCTCCGTGTTGTCTTTAAGTTACCGGCTCGGCTCGTTGTCGCTCGTTAATCAGCTGACAGTCTCTCTCGGTTAGCGGCTGCTAACGGGCCGGTTGCTCCGTGTTGTCTTTAAGTTACCGGCTTGGCTCGTTGTCGCTCGTTAATCAGCTGACAGTCTCTCTCGGTTAGCGGCTGCTAACGGGCCGGTTGCTCCGTGTTGTCTTTAAGTTACCGGCTCGGCTCGTTGTCGCTCGTTAATCAGCTGACAGACTCCGCTGCAGCGCTGGTTTGTTTACACACTCGTTAGCGGTGCTAAGCGGAGAGGCTGAGGACAGACAGGCGCGTGTGTGTATGTGAGTGACAGAGGGAGAGACGCAGACCGAGAGAAAGCAGCTGGAAACGGCAGAACGGACCCGACTGATAAAGACGTTTACCTGGCCAAACTGTTGTAAATATCACTGAAACGACTTGAACTGAAGCTAGCACGAGGCTTTCCTGATAGTTTCGCTGTCTTTTTGTGTGATTTTTGGCACAGGAAAAACTTTTCTCACCTTGCAAAGAAACAGGTTTGTCTGCATGCCTGCAGAAAAATCACTCCTTTTTTACCATTGGTGCTAATACGAGTGCTGCACGGACTAGCTGCTGCTGTGACGCTCTTGACGCTGAAACGGTAAGGCTGACAGCTCCATGAGTGGTATGAATGCGTAGGTAAGACGTTTTCCTCCGTTTTGAGTGGTAAATTATGTCTGTTGTGCGAAATGTGCGGACAGGAGAGGCTAGTATGTTTTATTTTTTGACGGACTTGTTAGCTCTTCCTTCGCTCTAGGTCTGACGTCACCCGCTCTAGAAGGCGCAATACACACCCATTGTAAACGCAGAGTCGGAGCAAAAACATGCTCAACTTTAGTGTTTAATTGTTTAAAAACGGTACAAGATTTTGTAAAGTTGAGTACAAGGTTAATAGTTTAAGATCTTGTGTACAAGTAGAAATTTGAATGAAGTCTGTAGGACAAGTTATGCAGTAGTAGTTGTTGTTTAAAGTGTAGTGGGTCTGTTGAGAGATTTGAGGATTTCCCATTCATTCTTATGATGGGAAAATTGTACAAAATGTTTAATAGTTTGTACAGTATGAATAGTAGAGATCTGGAAAGTAATAGCTCCATAGTCCTGAATGAGTGGCATGTGGTGATATAATTTTTATGTTTGTAGGACAAAATCTGTGGGAGTAGTTAGGTGCCAAAAAACGTACGGAAGAAGAAAAATAACTAGAATATTTGTATTTCCTGCAGAAATACGGTGTGGATGCCCTCTGCCGAATTGCCCGATGCATCTGTGGAAGTCTGTATGAAAAGATGGAATTGTGGGATATTTGGAAGGATTGTATGAATTTGTACAATAATGTAATAAAGTGTGAGATTACCTTATAAAAAAAGTTGACTGATCTTTCTGTATTTGCAATATTTATGCCGTTCGTTCTGTTTATAGTGCTAAATTTGACATATTTAGACGTTATTTATAGTTTTAACATGTATGTGTCGCCATCTGCTGGGTGTTGAGGTGTAGTGGGTCTAGAAAATCATATGCAATGGCGCCATCTGCTGGGCCCTAATTAGAGCAGTGCGTGATTGCCACCATTGGGCCATCAGAAAATTATAGTACAAAATGTTTAATAACTTGTACAGTATGAATAGTAGAGCTGACCAGAATAAAAACACGTATGTAACTAAACAAACACACTAACAAAGTTAACAGTTTCGTGCTTAGTCGTGTTAATCTGTGTAAAGCTAAGTGCTGAGTACGTTACCGGTCCATAAGGCAAATCGTTAATAGCGTTGATTTGCCGTCTGATCTGCCGGCGGTCCTGTGAGCCGGGCAGGAAAAGTTGTGATCCGGTTAAGTGTCCTAGCTCTGCAGTGTTGTTTGTTTACTCTGTCGTTAGCAGCATGCTAACCATGCCGGTCGCTCCGTATGTCGTCTTGTCGTCGCTCTTTACAATCAGCTGACAGTCTCTCTCAGTTAGCGGCTGCTAACGGGGCCGGTTGCTCCTGTTGTCTTTAAGTTACCGGCTCGACTCGTTGTCGCTCGTTAATCAGCTGACAGTCTCTCTCGGTTAGCGGCTGCTAGCGAGCCGGTTGCTCCGTGTTGTCTTTAAGTTACCGGCTCGGCTCGCTGTCGCTCGTTAATCAGCTGACAGTCTCTCTCGGTTAGCGGCTGCTAATGGGCCGGTTGCTCCGTGTTGTCTTTGAGTTACCGGCTCGGCTCGTTGTCGCTCGTTAATCAGCTGACAGACTCCGCTGCAGCGCGGTTTGTTTACACACTCGTTAGCGGTGTTAAGCGGAGAGGCTTTGGACAGACAGGCGCGTGTTTGTGTCTGAGTGACAGAGGGAGAGACGCAGACCGAGAGAAAGCAGCTGGAAACGGCAGAACGGACCCGACAGATAAAGACGTTTACCGGGACAAACCGTTGTAAATATCACTGAAACGACTTGAACTGAAGGTAGCACGAGGCTTTCCTGATAGTTTCGCTGGCTTTTTGTGTGATTTTCGGCACAGGAAAAACTTTTCTCGCCTTGCAAAGAAACGGGTTTGTCTGCATGCCTGCAGAAAAATCGCTCCTTTTTTACCATTGGTGCTAATACGAGTGCTGCACGGACTAGCTGCTGCTCTGACGCTCTTGACGCTGAAACGGTAAGGCTGACAGCTCCATGAGTGGTATGAATGCGTAGGTAAGACGTTTTCCTCCGTTTTGAGTGGTAAATTATGTCTGTTGTGCGAAATGTGCGGACAGGAAAGGCTTGTATGTTTTATTTTTTGACGGACTTGTTAGCTCTTCCTTCGCTCTAGGTCTGACGTCACCCGCTCTAGAAGGCGCAATACACACCCATTGTAAACGCAGAGTCGGAGTAAAAACATGCTCAACTTTAGTGTTTAATTGTTTAAAAACGGTAAAAGATTTTGTAAAGTTGAGTACAAGGTTAATAGTTTAAGATCTTGTGTACAAGTAGAAATTTGAATGAAGTCTGTAGGACAGGTTATGCAGTAGTAGTTGTTGTTTAAAGTGTAGTGCAGCCATTCCCAAACTTCAGAACACCAAGGCCCACTTTGAAATGTGAAAAATCTCTGGGGCCCACCCAAACCTTTAATCACAACTGTAATCAACATAAAAGAATAATAATAATAATAATAATACAAGATTGTGAGCCACTGCTCCATCTTGCCCGCCACAACACAAGATGAAGTGTTCCACAATTATGATCCCCGATTGATGACGAGAGATAACGTTCCGATATTAATGTGACGGCGGGTGAACAAAAAAGTGACACCTGTCATATGACAGTAGAATAACACTCAATCGGTTTGTTTTACTACTTCTAAATATTTTTTAAAAATCATGTCATACATATTTTACAGTAATTAAAAACATATTTACAAAATCAAGGATTTAACATATTTATTTGTTTATTTTGAATGACCTCTCGCGGCCCACCTGCAGTACCACCGGGGCCCACCAGGGGGCCGCGGCCCACACTTTGGGAATCACTGAGTTATGGCGTTGAGTAAGAACAGATTGTGCAAACCCACATTTCTCATGTACAAAGATTTTGAAAGGGTGGTTATAGTCTGGAAGCCCTAGAGCAGGAGCTGACAGCAATGCTTGCTTTAGTTTACAAAATGAGTCATCGGCTTCAGATGACCAGGTGAGAGGTTGAGTACAAGTTGAAGGTTTGGACATGTCTTGGAGTGGTGCTGCAAGTCATGCATACTCCATTATCCATTGTCTACAGTAACCAGTCATACCCAGAAATGTTTTCATCTGAGACATATTTATGGGTTTGGGTACATCTAGTTTGGCTTTCACTCGAGAAGGAGTAAGGACTCTTGTAGAACCAGATAAGGTATGTCCTAAATACTGGACTTCACTCTGACACAATTGGGCTTTCTTTAACGATGTTTTGTGCCCCTTCGCAGCCAAGGCCCTGAGAAGGACACAAGTGTCAGTCTCACAAGCAGAGGCAGAGGGGGAGGCCAATAAAAGGTCATCTACATATTGTATCAGAGTGGAGCCTCCTGGGAAGAGAAGATCTTTGAGGTCATTATGCAAAACATGAGAAAAGATTGTGGGTGACTCAGTGTACCCTTGAGGTAATCTTGTAAATGTATATTGCTGCTCATCGTAGGTAAATGCAAACAAATACTGACTATCTATATGTACAGGCACAGAAAAGAAAGCACTACAGAGGTCAAGTACGGTATAGCAACTAGAATTAGCAGGTATTGAAGACAATACAGTGGTAGGATTTTGGATCTGTATTCTGGTTTCCCTGGTTTTTTAACAGGGAGTATGGGTGTGTTGCATGGACTACTACATGGCACGATTATTCCTTGGTCTAGCAAAGATTGAACAATAGGACGAATGCCTTCTTTTTTCTCCTGAGAGAGAGGATACTGTGGAATTCTAGGCAAAGAGGCATTAGGTTTTAGCAGAATTTGTGCTGGCTCAGCAGATTTGATCAAACCAATATCATTGGAGGAGGGGGCCCACACTGATGGTGGCATGTTAGCTACTATTCTATCATAGACTTCTCCTTTTTCTTTGCTCATGGGTTGATCTACTAGAGCTGCTAGCACTGCTGTTGTGTTATCTTGGTTAGTTTCTAGAAATATACCATCTGGGCTACAATAGATTGTACAATTTAATTTACATAACAAATCTCGCCCTAATAGGTTCACGAGTGTGGTGTCAGACAAAAGAAAAGAATGAGAAGTTGTGAAACTTGACATGCCCTCAGTAAAAGGACCTATAGCTACTTTAGTAGGCTCAGATACAGATAGACACATAGGAACACCTCCAACTCCCGCGGCTCTTACTGTTTCTTTAGATGCTTTCAAATTTGTAGAATTTGTTGGTTTTATAGTAGAAAGGGAAGCTCCAGTATCTACTAGGAATGAGGTTGATTTTCCATTTACATCTATCATCAAATGAGGTTCTTCGTTTGTTTTTGCCAATTTAATTAGTGGAAATTGGACCACGTTTTGTTCTGTTTCAATTGGGTTACTGTCCTGACAGCTCTATTGATTATGTTGTGGGGTTTGTCGGTCTTCCATTGAGCTACTCATTGGAGGTGCCGTAGGCAGGGTAGATCTAGATTTATGGGCAGTCTTTTGCCCAATGATTTGGTTCACCACAATAGCAGCACTTATCTTGATTTCTGTGTGGGATGGGTGAGTGGTCTCTTGATCCACGTCTCTGGCCCCACCTCTCTTTCTTGAATTTTCCTCTGCCACTGTGTCTCCCTCTGGTTGCTCCGCCTGTGTATTGAGATACTTGGGCAAACATTAGCGTTTCATGCATTTTATACTCTTTTTGTTCTGTGTTATCCCAATGGTGTTGAGCTATTTCAGTCAGTTCATTTAGTGATTTTCCTGCCCACCCAACTGTCATTAACACCTTTGACTTAATTTTTGGTTGAAGACAGTTTACAAATAAATTCTGCATTTAACCCGCTGGAAGACCATTGTTGTGGAAATTTCTCTGTTGCTGGTGAAGAATGAAATAGACACTTCTGCCGGCCGACAAGGTTTTATTTTCTTTGCAAAGAAAAGGTCAATCAACACGCGAGCGGTCAAGATGAAGAAAGACCCCGAATATGGGGAGACCTAAACATTTATACCTGAGGGACACCCCTTTCACATCCTTTTGTCTGCTGCGGGGGGTCGGTCCCTCCAGGAAATGTTTAATCAAAGAAATTGATTGAATTTACTATTACAGCATCACAATTTACAAAGAAATGCCTGGTATCTTATGCTAAGAAAGGGGGGTTGGGTGCCTCTGGTGGCTGAAACAAAGGAATTGATTGAATTTACTATTACACCATCAATCATACTTTGTGACAAACCACAATTCTCTTTTGCCATTTTCATAATTTTCTCATACAACTCACAAGGATTTTCATCTTTTCCTTGTTTAATTTTTGTGAGAGGAAGAAAGTCAACCTGTTGTTCTATCTCCCGATCAACCGCTAAAGCTATGGTGTTGTAAAATGTCATTGCTTTCTCTGGTGTGATTCTGGCAAAATCTGTGGGATTGCAGGGAATGTCACAAACATTAATAATTCTGTCTTTCAAATTAGATGGTAGGGTCAATTTTAACAGTTGCATCATGTCAGGCATGTGAGGCCTGTAAATACTGCATACAGATTCCCATTCTTCTAACCATTTTTGTTTGTTTTTTCTAACATCTTTGGGAAAGTCTCCCACTATTGCTTTCAACTCCCTTCGGCTCCAAGGTTTGTAAACAACATCTTTTCCCATTGTAATAAGTGGAGCCAAATTTACTGTTTTCCCTCTATTTCTAGTGACAACACAGTCTTCATTGCCTTCTTGACAATGCACTCTGGATCTTGAATGTTGCACAATCCAATCATCATCATCAGTCGTTTCATCACTGGATTCTTTTATCTCTTTTACAGGATAAAGATGTTTAATTTGATCGTTTTTAGTGGTTTTTGAAGCCAGATCTAACTGACTGCTCAAATTATTTTCTGTATGCGTTGTGTTCTTTTCTTCTAATTGAGCCATCAGCTTCTTATTCTGATCTGTAAGCGAAGCTATTTGAGATTCTGCATTATGGCGCCTGCTTTCATCTCTCCAAAGTCGGAGGGAATATAAGTGCTTATTTTGACCTGGAAGAGAACTTAATCTCTCTTTCAAATTGTCTTATCTGGTCCGGTCGAATGACCCGTTTTGGGGAAACTTGAGAAGACCATCATCTGCAGTTATTTTAACCCACGTTGCAACAAATTTAACACTATCAGTACCATAATTCTCATACATGTACTTCACAGGACCGGTAAATCCAATCTCAGACCTTCTTCTAAAATAACTTCCCATTGTCCTTTCAAATGATCCCTCCACACGCTTTCACAAACACTTACTCATACCCTCAAATCACTAGCCAATTCTTTCAATCAACATTCTACTCAGAAGACACAAGTCATTTCTATTCACGTAAGGAGAGCAAATCAGATCCCTACAGAAGTTAAATATATCCCTAAGTATTGGGAGAGCGAGTCATCCCTGGGAGAGCGAATCAGATCCCTACTTCTTCCCACCAGCTGCTTTTCCACCAGGCCCCAGGCCTCTAGTGCCTCACTATCTTTAGTGTTCTCTTGGCACTCTCTGGACGTCTCTTCTAATGTTCCCAACACTACACCCGGGATGACTACAGTGTTCTAAATTACTGATTCTTTTGTCACAAATCACAAGTCGACTTCTTACAGTGTTCTAAGTCACTGATTTTTAGTCACAAACCACACGTCGACTTCCAAAGAAAATAGAATCACAGAACTCATATATACCTGGTCTTTCACAAGATTTAACTATCTGGTCTTTTCTATTTTCTGTAGTTCTAGCCAAGACCTTAATGTAACACCATTAGAAGAGCAAGTCAGATTCTAAGGTCAGGAAAAGGCAAACAATTTCAATCAAGACAGATTCTTAGATTTTGAAAATGCAACCATTCCTAAAACATATCAACCAGGGCAGAACTAATTCACAGCCACACAGCAAACTTACATAAAATTGGATGGCGTCAACTTCTTTGGGACTCCAGCTTCACAGACCGCCAACAACACACAGCAACAGAAATTGGGTTTTTAAAAGGGCCCCTTACCTCTTAGTGGAATTTGGATTCACAGGTTACTGGTGTGTCCTTGGTCTGGAAAGAGGAGCCTCCGTGGAAGTATGTTGCCATCCGGGTCACGGCACCAAATTGTCGAAGAAATCATCGAGTTCAGTTCAGATGTTTGCTGTGGTGGTGTGTTTATTAAAAAGCATGCCGGCACACTGGTGAACTGACGGTCACAGAGGGTATCTGAGCCAGTGAGCTGACCCAGAGCAAATGAAGTGGAGCACTTTTATACAGAAAGACAACCGTGATCAAAGAATATGTAAAAGGGTAGGGACTGGGGGGCATTTGCATTAAGACCTGAAGTCGTCAAGTAAACAATAGACATCACCTGATTAGTGAGTCTGCACTGTCCCCAATGTATATTGTGTTGATCAAGGAACCAACCCAATAGGGGGCTAAAGGCTTTTACTTGATTCAGTTAGTCTATACTATGTTAAATGTGTATTCTCTTCATCATGCCCCTGGTGTGTTTTTATTCTTTTCAGATACTTTTGTAGATAAGATAGTCAGGCCTTTTGTTTGCTTTTTCTTTTCTCACAGATAAGGTTGAGCTAGGCCCTATTTTTTTGTACTTTGGTTATTTTGTTTAGCACAACCCCCACAGTTCTCTCTTCCCCCCCACATTTTTCAAACCTACATTCGTTGTTTACCTTTTCATTTAAACGTGGTAAATAAACCTCTTTTTTTTGACTGCCTCCCATCTTCCCTGAGTTTTTTCTTTGTTGGTTGTCAGTGTTATTGTTGCTGCTTAAAAAAGGGAACGTAACAATTGGGGGCTCGTCCGGGATCTACCTGTTTTTCCTTCTGACAATCAATGGGAAATTACTCATGGTGTTTGACACGTGATTGAAAATGAGTTTCAATTTGCAAGACTTTGTTGACAATCCCTCGTTTGAAAAGATTGATGTGTGTCGCAAGGATGATTTATTGTGTATTGCAGCACACTTTGACATTCCTGTTCACAAGTATGGACTCAAGAAAGAAATCAAGAAACAGATCCTAGAAAAGTTGGTTGATTTAAATGTCCTTAGTCCAGCCCACCTGTGGCTGAGGTTTCAGCTAATGATGTCCTTTCTACTACAGTGGGTGTTTCATTTCAGAGCATCGAGGAGCCAGCTGCACCATTCACACCTCCTGCAGACCATGCTGGGAGATCTGCACCAGCTACGTTACCTCGTGTTGACCCTTTCTCTCCTCCACACTCACAGGGATCCAGTCTAAATTCCAAGCTCAAGGTTCGCTTAACTTGCCTTCAGCTGGAGGCCCAAGAAAAAGAGTCGGTATGTAGGGCAGAGTATGATCTCCGCCTATAGGTACGAAAGCTAGAAACTGAAGCAGAGAAAGAGGTAAAACTAAAGCAACTTGAAGTTGAGGCTCTGAAAATATTTCTCTGGTGCCAGCATTTCGAGAGACCGAAGTCGATTCATATTTCAGTGCTTTTGAACGAATAGCCTCAGCACTCGACTGGCCAAGGGACATGTGGCCTATCCTCCTCCAATGCAAGCTGATAGGTAAAGCACAAGAGGTAGTGTCCACCTTGTCCTTAGAAGACAGTTTGCAATATGATGTATTAAAGGAGGCCATTTTGCGTGCTTATGAGTTAGTGCCTGAGGCCTATAGGCAAAAATTTAGGAAACACTGCAAATCTAATGGTCAGACTTTTGTTGAGTTTGCACGGGAGAAGAGCACCCTCTTTGATAAATGGTGTGCCGCCAGTGATGTCAAAAACAACTTCGAGTCACTTTGTCAGCTTGTTCTGTTGGAAGACTTTAAAGGCTCTTTGCCAGAGAAGGTGGTAATGTTCTTGAATGAACAGAAAGTGTCTTCATTATCCAAGGCTGCTGTCCTTGCAGATGAGTTTGTGCTAACCCATAAAAATGTGTTTGCATCTTCCCCTCGATCTGACAGAACTTCTGTCTCACGTTCCACCAGACCTGATTCTGGCCGTTTGGCCCCTGAAAAGGCCAAAGGTTCCTTGTCGCCCACACAAGAGAACCGTGAGTGTTTCTATTGTCACAAAAGAGGCCATGTTGTTGCTGACTGTCTGTCATTGAAACGGAAACAGCAATCACCCTCAGCTCCTCAGCAAAAAGATGTGTGTTTGATTAAAATGTTTCCAACACTTGTTACCGAACAGTCTGAGGACATTAATGATAAACGTGACCCTTGTTTCAAACCTTTTATTTCAAAAGGTTTTGTCTCATTGACTGGCAATTCAAAAGACCATAAAGTGATCACCTTACTGAGAGATTCAGCTGGTTCTCAGTCAGTCATTAGGGATGGGGTCTTACCTTTGTCATCTACTACCTCCTGTCAGTCTAGTGTTAAAGTCCAGGGGGTCGGGATGGTTAATGTACTTGCGCCACTACACAGAATCCATCTTCAGTGTCCTCTATTTAGTGGTTGGTTCGACGTTGGAGTTCTCCCTGACTTGCCTGTTGCTGGTGTTGATTTCCTCCTTTGTAATGATATTGCTGGGAGAAAGGTGAGTCCAACTCCAGTGACTGTGGATGTCCCTGTTGCAACCGACACTGCTTGTGACAGTCAAGAATCTCCTGAGATTTTTCCGGCTTGTGCAGTCACAAGGGCTCAGACAAGGAGATATGGATCTGGCCTGTCTGACTCCTTCTTTGTAGATCAGCCAGCTGATACTGAAACTCCAGAGTCTGAGAATCCGTGGTGTTTCAACTTAATCATGAGCAATCCGGTATCTCAGAGGCAGTGGAGCTGCCGGCCACAAGAGATGAGTTTATTGCAGTCCAACAGAGTGATAAAACACTAAAAAAACTGTTTGTCTTCTGTTCTTAGTAGTGAGGAGACAAAGAGAAAGAAATTGGCCTACCTCATGGACCATGGATTGCTGATTCGCCGTTGGAGTGGTGATGTCTTGGATGGTGGAGACTGGAATGCAACCTATCAAATTGTGGTCCCAATGGCATATCGATCCCAGGTACTGTCTTTGGCTCATGACAATCCGTGGGCAGGACATCTAGGTGTCACGAAGACTTATGATAGAGTCCTTAGACATTTCTTCTGGCCAGGACTCAAGTCTGATGTGGTGCGCCATTGCCGCTTGTGTCATGTGTGTCAGGTAACTGGCAAACCGAACCAAATGGTTTCTCCTGCCCCACTCTGTCCCATACCCGTGATGGGTGAGCCATTTGAAAAAGTGATTGTTGACTGTGTGGGACCATTACCAAAGACCAAATCTGGCAACCAGTTTCTTCTGACTAATATGTGTTTCCACTAGGTTCCCAGAGGCTGTTCCACTACGGAAGATCACAGCTCCAGTTGTCAGTAAGGCATTCTTGAAATTCTTTACAATGTTTGGTCTTCCTAAAGTGGTTCAGACCGATCAAGGTACCAATTTCACATCCCAAGTGTTTTCCCAGGTACTGAAAACCTTAGGCATTAAGCATGTAACTTCAAGCCCGTATCATCCTGAAAGCCAGGGGGCACTAGAAAGGTTTCATCAGACCTTGAAGTCACTTTTTGGCTCACCTTCCTGATGATCATCGTGGGGATGTTAAGGATCTAATTTCTGGCTTCCCTCGCTTGTTTAATAATATTCCCTCTCAGACTACTGTCATTACACATGACATTGTCTTAACTAACCCAAGACCCATCAAACAGCATGCCTATCGGGTCATTCCTGCAAAGAGGGAGTGCATGAGGAAGGAGGTGGACTACCTTGTGGAACATGGATTCGCTGTGCCCAGCTCCAGTTCATGGAGCTCCCCATGTGTCCTGGATGAGAAGTCCGATGGCAGTCCAAGGTTCTGTACTGACTTTCGTAAGGTGAACTCTGTGACTGTCCCTGAGGCACATTCATTGCCACTTATGACTGTATTGATGTTATTGGTCCAGCAGTGTATATCAGCGAACTTGACATGCTAAAAGGTTACTGGCAGGTTCCATTAACACCACGTGCCTCTGAGATCTCAGCTGTTGTCACACCAGACCATTTTCTTCAGTATACAGTAATGCCCTTTGGTCTCTGCAATGCACCTGCTACCTTTCAGAGACTAGTAAACAAGGTTCTGGGTGATGTTCCACACTGTAAGGCATACTTGGATGATATTATTGTATACTCTGATGACTGGAATTCTCACATGGCTACCTTGAGGGACGTTTTCAAATGTCTAGCTGATGCCTCGCTAACTCTCAACCTTCCTAAATGTGAATTTGGGAGAGGTTCCGTCTTGTATCTTGGTCAGCAGGTTGGTCAAGGCCAGGTACGCCCTGCAGATGCGAAGATCACAGCAATTGCTGCATTTCCTGTGCCAACCTCCAGGCGGGAATTGCAACGTTTTCTTGGGATGGCTGGGTACTATCGCAGGTTCTGCAAAAACTTTTCTACCGTGGCAGCCCCATTGACAGCGCTAACCAGCCCTTTGAAGCCATTTGCTTGGTCTAGTGAGTGCCAACAGTCTTTTGAGGATCTCAAGTGCCTTCTCAGTTGAAACCCTGTCTTGTCTGCTCCAAACTTTTCCTAGCCCTTTAAGCTAGAAGTCGATGCCAGCGCTGTTGGAGCTGGGGCTGTACTCCGACAGGAGGATCTCCTGTGCGCCGACCATCCTGTAGCCTACTTTTCAAGGAAGTTTGACAAACATCAACTGAGGTACTCCACGACTGAAAAAGAAACTCTTGCATTGTTGTATGCTTTGCAACATTTTGAAGTCTATCTTGCCTCTAGTGTGTCGAAGAAATCATCGAGTCCAGTTGAGATGTTTGCTGTGGTGGTGTGTTTATTACGAAGCATGCCGGCACACTGGTGAACTGACGGTCACAGAGGATATCTGAGCCAGTGAGTTGACCAGGAGCAAATGAAGAGGAGAACTTTTATACAGAAAACAGCCATGGTTACACAATATGTAAATAGGGATGGAGCAAAAGGTGGGGAAGGTAAGGGAAGGGATTGGGCAACAAAGGGTAGGGGGAAAGGAGGGGGATAGGTAACAAAAGGTAGACATTTACATGAGGTCTGGAAGTTGGAGCCAGACAGACAAAAGGTAAGAATACACACATGTATGAGAAGAAGGTTCAAGACCTAAACAATGGGGTTGGGGTGGTTTAAGTCTACACTGCCCCCAATGTGTATTACCTTGATCAAGGGCCCAGCTCAGTAGGGGTTACAGGCTAGACCCAGACGGATACCACTTGGCTTCAAGTTTTCTATATGTCAGTGTATATTTTCTTCATCAAGTGTTAAACCTATAAAGGTTTTCACTGATCACAACCCTTTAGTCTTCCTCTCCAGGTGGGGGATAGAACTGAGGTAAGACTGGGGTACCCTATACATTTGTTATTGTTACCACACTAGGTTATGGGTTGTTGCCCCTGGTGTATTTTTATTCTTTTCGGATACTTTTGTAGATAAGATAGTCAGGCCTTTTGCTTGCTTTTTCTTTTCTCACAGATAAGGTTGAGCTAGGCCCTATTTTTTTTAACTTTGGTTATTTTGTTTGGCACAACCCCCACAGTCGCCCCCCCCCCACATTTTTCAAACCTACATTCGTTGTTTACCTTTTCATTTAAACGTGGTAAATAAACCTCTTTTTTTTGACTGCCTCCCATCTTCCCTGAGTTTTTTCTTTGTTGGTTGTCAGTGTTATTGTTTCTGCTTAAAAAAGGGAACGTTGCACCCGGTAAAAGTCATCAATGAGGGTATGGTCCACTATGTGTCTGGATGGAACCCACAGTCTTTCTTCAGTACCATAACCCTTCCAGTCTACCAGGAACTGTCTCCCCCGGCCCCAGTTGCGTACAGCCAACAGCTTCTTGACCTTGTAAACAGGGCCGCCGTCCACTATTTCAGGGGGTGGAGGTGGAGTGGCTGCAGGGACCAGGGGGCTGTCTTTCACAGGCTTTATCTGGCTGACATGAAAGGTGGGGTGGACACGCAGGGATCGGGGTAGGCGAAGGCGTACAGCAGCCAGACTGATGATCTGTGAGATGGGGAAGGGGCCCACGAACCAGCCAGCTTCTTAGACGGGACTTTGAGGTTCAGGTCTTTGGCCGAGAGCCACACTCTCTGGCCGGGCTGGTAGTTTGGCGTGGGTCTCCTCTTGCGGTCAGCTGCACCCGATCGCCCTGTCTGATGAGCACCTGTCTTGCGGCTGCCCAGATGCGGCGGCAGCGGCGGAATAAGGCATGGGCGGAGGGAACTGACACCTCTGGCTCACAATCTGCAAAGAGAGGGGGCTCGTAGCCAAACACACATTTAAAAGGGGTGAAACCTGTGGCAGATATGGGGAGTGTATTGTGTGCATACTCCACCCAGACCAGGTGTTTGCTCCATGTAGCGAGGTTCTGTGACACCAGGCACCGGAGGCCGGTTTCTAGCTGCTGGTTGAGCCGCTCGGTCTGGCCGTTAGCCTCCGGATCATATCTCGACGTCAGGCTGGCTTTGGCGCCGATGAGCTTACAGAACTCCTTCCAGAATCTGGAAATGAACTAGGGCCCTCGTTCAGAAACAATGTCTCTTGGAAAACCGTGGATCTTGAATACCTGATTGAGCATGATTTCTGCTGTTTCTCTGGCTGATGGGAGTTTAGGCAAAGCAATAAATCTAACCAACTTGGAAAACCGATCCACCACGGTCAGGACCGTGGTGTTACCTTGGGAGACCGGGAGCCCCGTGATGAAGTCCAGGGAGATGGCGGACCATGGACAGGAGGGAATGGGAAGCGGTTGGAGCAGGCCCATGTGTGATCCAGTGGAGGATTTATTGCGGGCGCAGACCGAGCAAGCCTCCACGTACTCCCGGACCTCCGGCTCCATAGACGGCCACCAGAACCTCCGGGAGATGGCGAACATGGTCCGCCTGACTCCCGGATGACAGAGAAGCGGCGAGGTGTGAGCCCAATGGATCACCTGTGGGCACAGATCAGCCGGGAGAAACAGCTTGTTTTCAGGGCACCCACTAGGTGGCGGGGCTACACCGTTGGCCAGCTTAACCGCCTTTTCTATTTGCCAAGTTACCACTCCAACCACACAGGACAGTGGGAGGATGGGTTCAGGCTCCTTGGCTACAGGCTTGGGGTCAAAGAGTCGTGAAAGGACATCCGGCTTGACGTCCGGCCTGTAAGAGAGGGAAAAAGAGAAGCGATTAAAAAAATAGCGCCCACCTGGCCTGGCGAGAATTAAGTTGCTTAGCTTGACGTATGTACTCCAAGTTCTTGTGGTCCGTCCATACTAGGAACGGCTGGCCCCCTCTGACCAATGACGCCGTTCTTCTAGAGCCACCTTGACTGCGAGCAGTTCCCGGTTTCCGACATCATAATTTCGTTCTGCCTTAGACAGCCACCGAGACAAATAGGCACATGGGTGCATCTTACCATCCTGCTGCGATCTCTGGGAGAGGACGGCCACGATCCCCTCGTTGGAGGCGTCTACCTCCACCACGAACTGCCACTGTGGGTCTGGCATGGTGAGGATCGGAGTGGTGGTGAAGCGGCATTTGAGTTCCCGGAAAGCCGCCTGCGCCTCTGGAGACCACAGAAAACGTGCCTTGGTAGATGTTAATGCATGCAGCGGAGCAGCTATTGCACTGAAGCCCCTGATGAACCACCTATAGAAGTTAGCAAATCCGAGGAACTGCTGAACCTTCTTGCGGTTATCAGGTGTAGGCCAGTCAGTCTTATCTTTGCCGGGTCCATCTGCGCTCTTCCAGGGGCTACAATGAAGCCCAGGAAGGAGATGGTGTTGGCATGGAATTCACTCTTTTCGGCTTTGACATAAAGGTTATGCTCTAAAAGCCTTTGGAGAACCTGGGTCACGTGTGTCTTGTGAGATTCTAAGTCAGATGAGTAAATCAATATGTCATCTAAGTAGACATAGACAAACCGGTCTAGAAAGTCCCGAAGGACGTCACTGATCATGGCCTGGAATACAGCAGGTGCGTTTGTGAGTCCGAAGGGCATGACCAAATACTCGTAGTGTCCGCTGGGGGTATTAAACCCCGTCTTCCACTCATCTCCCTCCTTTATTCTAACTAAATGGTAGGCATTGCGCAAATCTAGTTTTGTGAATATCTTGGCCTGCTGTAGCTGATCGAATACAGAGGACATCAGGGGTAGAGGGTAGCGGTTCTTAATCGTAATGTCATTCAATGGGCTGTAGTCTATGCACGGCCTTAATGACCCGTCTTTCTTAGCCTTCAGTGATGAGTCTATGGTAGTGTCTCATAGCTTCTTTTTCCGGTCCCGAGACCGAATACAGGCGTCCCTTGGGGATGAGATTGATGGCGCAGTCGTAGGGTCGGTGCGGAGGGAGTGACAACGCTTTGGATTTGCTGAAGACCTCTTTTAGGTGATGGTAGCATGAGGGGACGGAGCTTAAGTCTGGAAATTCGGGGTCTGCGGGGGAATCAGCAGAGACAATGTTAAGCATGGCTACCTCTCTCTCCTGTGCCAGAGAGTCAATACATCGGCTCACACAGTCCTTTCCCCAACCCAATATTTTCCCCGTTCTCCAATCAATGTGGGGATTGTAGCGAAGCAGCCATGGATATCCCAAGATTAAAGCATGAGAAGGGGAATTAAACAAGAAAAAGTTCATGGATTCCTGATGGTCGTGAATGTGAAATTCTACAGGTTCTGTGACATGAGTGATAATAAATAAGTCATTCTCATTAAGAGCCTTGGCCGTGATGGTTTTTTCTAAGAGTTCGGTTTTCAAACCGAGCTTCTTGGCCAGTCCCCAGTCCATGAAGCTCTCGTCGGCCCCAGAGTCTATGAGCACTCTAATATCCGTGGTGACAGCGTGGTGTATTACCTTAATATTCGTGAGGATCCGGGGAGTGGGGCGTGAGGTCTTGAAGTTACTTACCCTGGTGGGTCAGATTGCCACAAGGTGTCCCGACTCCCCACAGTAAAAGCTGTCGCTCCTCCCGTGAAAGCCATGCGCGTCCAAGTTGCATGGCCTCTCCTCTGTTTGAGGGGGAATGAGAGCGTGATCCCGATGGTGACTGGAGAGGAGATGAGCTTTCCGGTGCTGGAGTGGTGGGAAATCTCCCCATGCCCACTGATCTGCTCCGTGCCAGCGGGTGAAGCTTGCGGATTCTGTTGTCGGTTCTGATGGCAAGCGCGATCAGGAAATCCAGATTGGGGGGAAGATCCAGGGGAACCAAAAGCTCTCGGATGGGAGCCGCTAATCCTTTCAAAAATATATCGTACAGTGCGGTGGAGTTCCATCCACTCTCCGCCGCCAGGGTGCGAAAATGGATGGCATAGTCACATACTGTATCGGTGCCTTGCTTATGTGGCAACATAGTTAGTTGTCATGGTGACTGTCAGCTGTGCTGCAGTCTCAACCAATCGTGGTGGGAAACTGCCACATAAAGGCGGGCGTAAAGCACCCGTCGGCCTTTCGCTTTCCGGAGGCTGGGTCACGTCACTCCTGTGCGTCCTCCATATCCGCTTCCGTGCGGTGATAGGTAGGCTGCCGGCAGCGGCTGCATTTCTCCCCTATGTCGCCCATCCAGTGCTAATGTTATTGTTTTATAAAGGTTTGCTTGGGTGTTGCTGCGGGCTGCGCGATGCTCACCGCTCCGTATGCCACTCACTGCTCGCTGCTTGTCCCTCTCGGGTAGCGTTTATCCCTCTGTGTCCACGCCGTGTTGGCCGAGATTGCCTGACCGGTATGTAGTGCAGTGGCCTTAGCTTCCTCCTCCAGCCATCTGTACGTTGCGCATTGTTTTTGTTTATTTGTTTGTTTTATCGTAGGGTGACTGACTGCCCGTAGAACCGCTGCTGCTTTGCTTCGGCTTTGTTTCTCGCCTTCTTTGCTTCATTTAAAGAAATTATTTGGACTAATCGCTGTACCTCATTGGACTGTTTTGCTTCGCCTGGAGCTGCTATTGGACTAATCGTTTTGCTTGATTAGTCGTTTGTCGGACACTCACCGCTCCGCCAGGGCCGACTCGGTCTCTGATCACCTTGCCTGTTTATTCGGCTGGCGATAGTGTTCGTGCTTCTTCCCGTTGCTCCCTGGGCGAAGCGGTGGCTCAGCGACGCTGTCTCTTTTATTGTTGGTGCAGTCACATCTTAAAGCGCGTGAGTGTGTGTGTGTGTGCGTGTGCTTGCGTGAGAGAGGACAGGGCGGGAATATATAATTGATTTTGTTCCTTTGTGGTAATTTCTTTAATTTCTTTTTTTGTAATTGGTTTTTGTTGCAACCCATAAATACAATTATTCTGTGATCTTTGTGTTTATTTTTGGGTTATTATGGGTTGCATCTCATAGAGTTTTGCTTATTTGTTAGTGTTTAATCACTATAGATCCTGTACATTTAATTGTTTGATTTCTCTTTTGATATTAGTTGTTTTGTTTCATTATTTTTTCGTAACTGGTTGCTCTCTGGTCTCCCCCATTCAGGTGCTGAGCCTACGGTGGTGGATTGGTGTCCTGGTGATGGTGTCCCCTTTATATTGCGTTTGCACTTGGTTGATTCTTTACTTTTATTTGTTTCACGTGTGGTGTTCCTGAGTTCCCCCTTTTGTTCAGATGCAGTTTTTTTACAGTAGGTCTCAGCACTGATTGGCTCCCCTTATGTCCTCTCAGTGAGTAATTTTCATAGTATTTACATTTACATTAGTTTTAAAACAGAAATTTGTATAAATAAAAGTATTTTATATCATTGAACTGCCGTCTCTGCCTCATTGCATAACGGACCTCAGTGCCTTCCTTCATTTGGGTTGGTCCCCTTAAAAGAAATCCCTGGGTGAAATTCCCAGGGTGGCGTTGTCTGGCAACAATTAAATATTATCAATACTGCCTTAAAAGGCATTTCCCCATCCCCATACCTCGTGCCGCCACAATCTGGCGTTGTCGGCAGGATTTGCAATTTGAGAGCAGAGACGTGCATTCTGTTTTGATTGGTTCATTTTTAAAAGAAAAGGTGGATGTGTTATTAATGTAAGTGTCTGTGTCTGACCTGTGTTTCTTTCCTTTCTTTCTCTTTCCCCAAGGCAAAGCAGCAGCTGGTTTTGTGGACCTGCAACGAGCCCATTTCCCTTTTTCCTGGTCTCCTCCTCACGGTAGGGAAGGTTGTAGCCGGTATAGGTTTAGTTATGGAGGCAGAATCGCAGGAACTGAGAGATTTAGTCGCTCAGCTAAGAGCGGACAACGAGAGGCTGAGACAGGAACAGGTGGCGGCCGTGCCTGGCCCTAGCACAGCGCCCTCAGTTTCGCTTGCGCCCACTGCATCCCCCATTGCCAGTGCTCCTTCAGCAGAGAGACTGGTTTTTGTGCCCAGAGACAGAAAATGTCCCACATTTAGGGGGAAGTCAGGCATAGGGTTGGCCAAATGGCTGGAGGAGGTGCAAGCCTGTATGAGAGCACGCCACTTGTCTGCATCCGATCAGGCATTCTTTCTATTTGACCACCTAGAGGGGGAGGCGCGTGAGGAAATTAAGTACCGCCCCAGTGAAGAGCGTTTAGACCCAGCCAAAATCATTGCGGTGTTAGAGGAGCTTTATGGGTGTGCAGAGTCATATGTAGCTTTACAAGAGGCATTTTTCTCCTGACGGCAGCACGGGGGAGAGACTCTGTTAGAGTTTTCTCTTGCATTGATGGGCCTCATGACCTCTGTGAAGCAGCGTGCACCCAGTGGCATACCCAATGCAGAGGTTTTGTTACGGGACCAGTTTGTGGAGCATGTGCTGGATGGGTCACTTCGTCATGAGCTGAAGCAGTTTGTGTGCAGGCAGCCTTCTGCTACCTTATTGGAGGCTAGGAGTGAGGCGATCAGGTGGGAGCGAGAGGGCTTACCTGGAGGTGTTAGAGGTCGTAGTCATTCTGTTCCTTCTGTCTTCGGTGCTCAGTGTGTGGTCCAGGGCGGCCATCAGGCAGGTGCCAGTTCACCTCAAGCCGTGGAGCTGCGTGAGATGAGGGAAATGCTGAAGTTGCAGCAGGAACAGTTGAACCAACTGACGCAGAGCATTTCCCGTCTGCAAGTCTCTCAGCAGCAGGGCCGAACAGCTTTTCATGGTCCCATCATTTGTAGGGGATGTCAGCAACCAGGTCACATTGCCAGGGAGTGTGATGGAGCTCGTGTTCCTGTCCGCACTCAGCCTTCTTTGCCAGTCTCTCAGCCAAGTAGGCCATTCCACTCCGCCCAGGTGCCGGAAAACTAGCACCCGCCGAACTGCAGAGCCACAGTTCGGAGGGGGCTGTTACTGGCTCAGGGTTAGGTGCAGGTGACATGGAAGTGTCCAAGCTCATGTCATCTTGTCCTCATTTAGGTGTGAGGATGGGAGGGGTTGCGGTCTCTTGTTTAGTAGATACAGGGTCTATGGTGTCAACTATTACCGAGTCTCTTTTCCGTCAGCAGTTTGAGCCCTGGGGCCAAGAGCGGCTTAAATCTTGTCACTGGCTGCAGCTCAAAGCAGCCAGTGGCCTGTGGCTGCTTTGAGCTGCAGCCAGTGGCCTGGCCATCCCTTACATCGGCTACTTGGAGCTGGATGTAGAGCTTTGTGGGAAGTTGTTGCCAGCCTGTGGGATCCTGGTGGTCAAGGACCCGCCTGGTGGTGCATCTTCGCAGGTTACCGGTATTTTAGGGATGAATGTTATCCGTAGGTGCTATGGGGAACTCTTTGGGCAGCATGGCTTAGCTTTGTTCGACCTGCCAGTGGTAGCTGAGGCCCCTAAGGCCGTCACGCAGGCCCTCCAAAAGTGCCACGAAGCCAGTGTTATAGCTGATCGGGGAGCAGGGAAAGTCAAGCTATGTGGTAAAAAGGCTTGTCGTATCCCGGGTGGCGTGATGAAGATTGTCGCGGCCACATGCCCGGAGCAGCACTCTGTCACTACTGTGCTCTTTGAGTCCCTAGACTCTGTCCTGCCCGCTGGGCTGCTTGCATCTCCTGCCCTGGTATCGGTGGTATGGGGCACAGCCTACATTCCCATCATGAATGTAGGGTCTTCAGACGTGCTGCTTTACCCCCATGCTGTTATTGGGACCATAGGGGAGGTGCGGGTGGTGAGTTTGCCTGCTGGTGTCACTGAGGTGCCACCTGTGGTGGCTACAGTGGCTTCTCAGTCCGTTTCCCCACCAGTACAGGAGCAGATAGCAGCTTTGGAGTTGGGTCATTTGCCTACGGGAGCACAGGATAAGGTGAGGGCTCTTATTGGCCAGTATCGTTCCATCTTTTCAGCTCATGATGGGGACCTAGGTTGTACTGACCTGATTTCTCATGAGATCCCACTCTTAGATGATGTCCCTGTGCGGCAACGGTATCGCCGAATCCCTCCATCTGAGTATGAGGTTGTTAAAGATCACATTAATCAACTGCCGGGGGCTCAGGTCATTAGGGAGAGCAGCAGCCCATATGCCTCTCCAATTGTGCTGGTCAAGAAGAAGGACGGTAGTCTTCGTATGTGTGTGGATTATAGGCTCCTGAATAGTAAAACCAGGAAGGATGCCTTCCCATTGCCCCGCATCGACGAGTCTTTAGATGCTCTAACCGGTGCTCGGTGGTATTCCACCATGGATCTGGCTAGTGGGTACAATCAGGTCCCTGTGGCAGAGGCTGACCGTCCCAAGACGGCCTTTTGTACCCCCTTTGGCCTTTTTGAGTGGAACCGCATGCCCCTTGGGCTTTGCAACGCTCCCAGCACCTTCCAGCGATTGATGCAGCGGAATTTTGGCAATCAGCAGTGCCAATCCTTGCTGCTGTACCTCGATGACATTGTGGTTTTCTCCTCTACCATTGAGCAACAGGCCCTCCCCTACCACTCTCTCAGAGCTGCGTTCCTTCCTTGGTTTTGCCAGCTACTACCGCCGCTTTGTAGAGGGTTTTGCAAAGCTGGCGGCACCCCTGCACAAGCTGGTGGCAGAGCTGGCAGCTCTCAAACCCAAGCGAGCAGATCAAACCGTCTCTGGTCGTTGGATAGAGGAGTGTCGCCATAGCTTTGAGACTTTGAAAACTCGTCTCACTACTGCACCTGTGCTAGTGTATGCCGACTTCACCCTCCCATTCATCCTGGAGGTGGACGCCAGCTATGGTGGTCTTGGAGCCGTGCTATTGCAAGAACAGGATGGTAAGGTTCGGCCCATAGCTTATGCGAGCCGTGGTTTCAGGCCCACTGAGCGCAATATGAGTAATTACAGCTCCATGAAGTTGGAGTTCCTGGCACTCAAGTGGGCAATGACTGAGAAATTCAGGGAATACCTGTTGGGGCACAAATGTGTTGTTTACACCGATAACAATCCCTTGAGTCATCTGTCATCCGCCAAGCTTGGGGCCACTGAACAGCGTTGGGCAGCCCAGCTTGCACTGTTTGATTTTGAACTCAAATATCGTTCGGGTCATAGCAACATGAACGCTGACGCCCTTTCTCATCAGCACAGCCCTGGGGCACACGACCTGCAAACCATGGTCCGTGGCACGTTGCTCCCAAAACCCTTACAGCAGGTCCTGCAGGTGGACAAAGTAGATGCGACACAAGCCACTGTTGCAGCCTTGCCCCATCATCCCCCATCTGACATTGCTACGCTCCAGCACACTGACCCAGTCATCCAGGAAGTCCTGGCCTTCTGGGCACGTAAACAGCGTCCCAATAAAGAGGAGAGGAGACAAGTGTCTCAGTCTGCCTTGGTGCTGCTTCGGCAGTGGGACCGGTTGATTGAAAGGGATGGTGTGTTGTATCTCCGGGTTTTCAGGCCGGATGGGGCCGAGGCTGTGTTTCAGTTGGTGTTACCTGCAGCTTTAAAAACAGGTGTGCTGACTGAGGTTCACCAAGGGCACGGTCATCAGGGGATTGAGAGGACTCTGGAGCTCCTGCGCCAGCGGTGTTATTGGCCAGGTATGTCTGCTGAGGTGGCACAGTGGTGCCAGGCATGTGAAAGGTGCCAGGTGGCCAAGGTGAGTCAGCCGGCTGCTCGCAGCTTCATGGGACACCTATTGGCTTCTCGACCTAATGAGATCCTGGCTATTGATTTTACTGTTCTGGAGCCCAGTCATAATGGGATGGAAGACGTCCTTATAATGACTGATGTCTTCAGTAAGTACACGTGGGCTGTACCTACCTGTGATCAGCGAGCTACCACTGTAGCTCGGGTCTTGGTTACCGAGTGGTTCTCCAAATTTGGTGTCCCAGCCCGGATACATTCAGATCAGGGACGGAGTTTTGAGGGTTCTCTCATTCACCAGTTATGTGTTTTGTATGGGATAGAGAAGTCTCGAACCACACCATACCATCCTTCAGGGAATGGGCAATGTGAGCGTTTCAATAGAACACTTCACGACCTGCTGCGTACCTTGCCCGTGTCCCGTAAGCGTGACTTGAGTTCCTGACTTCCCCAGGTCCTGTATGCCTATAACACCACCCCGCATCAGGCAACTGGTGAGTCCCCTTTTCTGTTGATGTTTGGCCAGGAGCCAAGACTCCCAGTTGATTTCCTCTTATGCAGGGTTCAGGATCCTGTTGGTGGCTATGTCCATGAGTGGGTTCAGGAGCACCAAGCCCGCTTACAGATGGCTTTTGAAGGAGCTCGTGACCGGTTGAAGGCTGCTGCAGAGCGCCGTAAGAAAAACCATGACCAACATGTCCGAGATCTTCCCCTGGAAGAGGGCCAGTTGGTATGGTTGCGAGACCTTGGTGTACGGGGGCGCCACAAGATCCAGAATCAGTGGGCCTCGGTTATGTATCGTGTCATGAGGGCACCAAGGGAAGGGGGATCGGTCTACACCATTGCCCCTAGGGATGATCCAGCCCGAGCCAGGCAGGTCCATCGTTCTTTGTTGAAGGCTGTGGTAGGGGTAGATTCTCCCGGTGGCGCTGCTGTTTCTTCTCCTCCCCCTCCTGAGCGATCTCAGTCAGAGGATGAGGTGTCATGTGATGGTGATTGGCTGGTCATGAGGTCTGAGAACCCGTTGCCCACTTCCTTCCAGGCCGAAGCTGTGACCCAAACCACTCCTAGATTGCTGGTTCCATCATCCGACCCAGCCCCCTCATTTGCCATTTTCCCTGGTGGTCCCTGCTCCTGTAGTGGCAGGTACTTCTTCTTCCCTCCCTGTTGCTGGAGATGCTGTCCGGCGAACAGCAAGGTTAACTGCAGGTCACCACTCCAACGTCCACCACCTCCCCCGGTCGGTAGGGGGCGCTGGACAAGGAAGTGTTAATCCTCCTGTTCTCATTTCTAATGCAGTTGCTGCACTATTTAGGCCTTGGAGCTGAGTCCTGGTTGTTGTTGGTTATTCCATCGAAATACATATATACATAACAATACTGCTCAGAATGTGATTTTGATAGTATAAAAACTATAACTAACTCCAACACATTATCTCTGTTGTTGTTCAGATATCTGACATCAAAAAAATCCACGTGGGGAAATCTACGTTGCTAGTACCCATGCGGAATGTCCTTCTTGAGCAGGTAGAGTATACGTGACACAAGTGTAAAAATCTGCTACTGTTTTGCCCAGAGTGTGTGACTATCGGTGTACATTGCACTGAAAAAAACAACTGAGTGAATGTCGCATTCAATATCTGTGACATAACAGTCTGATTTATGCATGTGCAATGTTGAGCCACATCCATGTCATTTAAGATGTAACACTAAATTGAAACACATTTTTTCTATGAAGCACTACAGGAGTGAATGGAAAAAGATTTTCATTTGCATATTTATTACAACACAACCTTTGCTAGAAGGTGTGTATACCTAATGTTGTAAGTATTTAAGTGCTGTAATGATTGAATGGGTTGAGTATACATTCCCATTTGAAGGAAATCTGATTGGTTACAGTACCATAAAATAATACGTCTATCTTTTGTATTATATTTATTTCAGGACAAGACACGGGTGACCCTGTCCCTCTGGCGAGAGGCAGCATTGTTCCCACTTACTGAAGGCTCACAAATTAACGTGAGCCATGTCAGAGGGACAATGGGTGGATATGGGTACTGTCTGAACAGTACCAACTATTTGAAACTGAAGGTAGGTTGTTGTTCTTCTCTTGTGCTGACACCAAAGACAGGTACTTGAAAGACAGAAAGTCTTTCTAGTCTTCCGACCACTCAAGGCGCTTTACAGGACATATCTCATTCACCCATTCACACACATTCATACACTGATGGCACTGGCTGCCATGCAAGGTGCCAACTGCTCATCAGTTTTAGGAGCTAACTGATCAAATGATCAGCTCGTCATCAAGCTCTGCAGTGGCCTGATAACGAGCCACTCATTTGAATCAGGTGTGTTGGAGGAGGAAACATCTAAAACATGCAGGGCAGTGGTCCCCGAGGACCAGGGTTGAGAAACACTGATCTAAAACATGCAGGGCAGTGTTCCCCGAGGACCAGGATTGAAAAACACTGTCCTAAAGCACGCTATTTGAGCTGATGATTCTTTCTTTCGGACAGGTCACAACAACAAGCTACACTGTTGGCATATATGTAGCAACACCCATGATCCATGAAGCACGGATGTTCCAGCTCCTCACTGAAGGAGATGAGCTGCTCCAAATAACAGGGGACACGTGGCTTCCCCTGCAAGACAAACTTCTGCAACTGGAACAACCCCCATTGATGTCAAACATCACAGTTGTGGGTAGCAGGGTTTTGGCTGCAAAGGCAGAGGTTGCCACAGACATGGATACAGAGTCAGATGCTGAGGTACAGCCAGCAGCAGAAGCAGCTGCACACACCAACTCAGATGTACAGATAGTTCCAGTAGCAGAGGCAGCAGCAGTTTCAGACATTGATTTAGGGCCAGAAGCAGAGGCAGCTGCAGACACAAATTCAAATGTAGAGACAGCGCCAGAAGTAGAGGCAGCTGTAGACTTAGAGTCTGAGTTACAGCTATGGCTAGAGACTGAGGAAGGATTGCATTCAGAGGCAGAGGCAGATGCATTTGAGGAAGAACTTTAGAAATACATCTGCAAGCACACACGCACACGCACTCGTCACATTTTCTTACTTGCACAGTTTTTGTACATAGTTATTACTTGTCATGTGCCGTAACTACACACACACGTTTTTCCCCCATAACTTTTGTAAAAGGATATTATAAATACTTGTTGCTTGTTTGGACTGCACACGTGCACACACACACACACACACACACACACACACACACACAGTTTCTTGTTTTTATAACTGTTGTAAATAGTTATTTATAATAATTGTTATTTGTCTTACCTGTTTTTTGACTGTTATTCTGTTAAGAAGAAACTGTTTGGTTGTATTAAAAGTTCACTTTTTTGCCCACCTCTGAATCCACTTGTACCGCACAACATACACACAATTGAGATGGGGAATTCCATTGACTTCAAACATCTTTGAAGGTTAAGATGCAGCTACAATTAAATTAATAGTAATTTTCACATTTATCATGTCATACATGTTGTCACGCATAGTAAATATTTACTAACGTCAACACATCTATCTATCTATCTATCTATCTATCTATGCTACGTAAACACAGATGTAAACAAAAGCACTAAGTAATTTTTCCATCACTACCTCTATTACATGGAAGACAACTTTACCCTTGAAGATTGTTAAGCTCTGATCAATAAGTTGCTACTACTCTGACAGTGCTACCTTGAAATAGTTTTCTGCAACAATTTGATTTACTCCTAATGCTTTAATTTCTAAAGATGTCATATTAATTATGCTGTTGTCCCAGTATTATAACAATAATATGCTTGTCTTCAGATTACAGCAGTGTGTAAAATGTGAGTTACGGTGCGACTGGTCAAGCACCAGTTGTTATGGAATTTTCTATCCTTAGGTTACACGAGGTCACGTGTGGGCCTTGAGGTCCTCGGCAGTATTAATTGTTTGGCTTTGGTTGAGAACAGTAGGTGCCAGTCTATCTCAACACTGTGGTGGCCAGGGTCGAAGAGACTATTGCTGCCTTCCTAGACATAATAGATGACTGGCCATTGACGTTCCAATCTGCGTAAACAGACATCTGTGTCTTCAGACTAGAATATGCAGACAATAACACCTGCATGGGTAAAAACATTCTCTTTGGCTAATTCGGGGCGTATAATATTTGTGGTGTTATCTTTGGGTTTAAAGTCTATCCACCAGCATGAGATGGGCAGAATGTGAGACCGACTCAGGCACTTCTGATGTACTTTGAGAGTGTCTCTAATTCTCCTTGGCCAAGTGTCAATAAATATTACAGCATAAGACATCAAAGGCTCCTGAACACTTTCTTCCCTCCTGACCTCACCATTGACCTTTGACTTCAGCAATTTCTCCACAACACCAGTGAGGAAGTGGCAAGGATCAGCGGAATAATATGTGTGTACAGTTAGGCACCAGAGTTAGTTAGCGGGAAAAGTTTGCTTTAAAGCAGTGTACAGTGTGTGTTTGGGTGCACGATTACATAAAAGTTGCAGTGTATCTCCCGTATATCTTTGCAGTGCTGTCGCCAATGACGGGAAATAAACTCCAAATTGGTAGAAAAAGTATAAGCTAATATTAGACATGATGAAATACACATGATGAAATAAAACAAGATAACACAAACTTTATTACGCCCACATTGAGGAAATTCACGTATGACAGTCAAAATATACAAACCGCTTCTAAACAACAATAATCGCAAATAAATTAATACATAAATGTCCTGGTAGCTTTGCTGTTACAGTTGCCACCCCACATACACAACAGTTCATCCTGTAGTGACCTGGTTCTGACTCGGACTGTGCTACACGGAAATTTTCTTTGCGGCGTGTCGTACCACTTTCTGTCTGCCTGCTTTCCTGTCTATCTTCAGTTCTCCGCTCTCACAAGTTGAACGCTGTCCAGAGTGACCAGCGAGTCCTCACTCGGTTCATTAAGCCACGTCTCTGTGATGCGACTCTCTCCATACTTCCTATGTAGCCTGTTTAGCACTTTTAGCTGTTCCACCTTTCTGTTGCGAGGTTTTCATTACCCAAAAATACAGACTCCAGATCCAGCTCTGCATACCCGTTTCCGTCTTCTCTCTTCTGCAAAAATCTCCAGTCTTTACACAGAAAGTATGCTAATGCTGCCTCACGCTAACAGCTGTTCACAAGTGTAAACAAGAGTACTGTCTTTCTTTGAACAGGTCACCTGATGTGTCATGAATTATGGCAGAAACAATCAGGCTACTCGCCGATCTGCTCCTCTTGTGATGTAACCGCAACATTGAAGCTACAATACGTGCTTCACACCCTGAACTACAATTTTTTCCCACTTTGGTGGGAAAAAAGCCACTTGTCATATACCTTCCAGAGCAGCAACTGCTTCGTTGCCGGAATGAATCACCTGGCTGGCTCTGACGGTGACAGTTTGACACATGTCTTTAAACTGGCAAATCAATTTTTTGCACACCAGCCTCAGTTGTTACTTGTGAGCGAGTGTTTTCAAAATGTGGCGAGCAAAAAAAAAAAAAGCTTAAATCCAAAAAATGTTGCAACAATACTGTATCTCAATAAAAAAATAAAAAAGCTGTCCCCCATCCTCCATAATCACCCTCTGCCATTGTTACACAAACACACCTATGTCATAGCTTTACCACATAAACCTATGTTATGTTTTTCCTGCACTCTCTTCACTAACACAACACACACATTAATTCTCTGATCTCTCTCATTGATCTGTATTTGTCAATAGAACATAGTAACCAGTCTGTTTGTGTGTGCTGGTGCGTATTTATGTATGTACGTAAAAGCCTCCTGTCTACCAAGTAACCTGCCTGATTTGCCTGCAACCTGTCACTTCGCCAGGAGAGGTCACTGTAACTGAAGCTTAGAAGAATGGACCCTTTTTCGAAACAATTGACTTAAGTGGTCCAGTGCTTCACAAAAGCTTCATTTGCCCATCGCTACTCTCCTCAAGTCCATTTGTGCACAAAAACAACAAACAAAAAATTAACCACACAGATGTTGTAAACCATGGCCACAAAGCACACACTGGAGAAAGTCTCACGATGCAAATATCGCAAGAACATTCACACGTTATTTCCAGAAAATTAACTGATTATCTCTAGGTCTCAAGACAATTTACTCGTTATGACGTGAAAACGGATAAAATACAAATAATGCATACCTGCCCGGTTAGGGCTGCATTACAATCGTACAATGCATGCTATAAATACTAGTGCTGTCAATCGATTAAAATATTTAATTGCGATTAATCTCATGAATGTCATAGTTAACTCGCGATTAATCGCAAATTAATAGCACGTTTTTATCTATTCTAAATGTCCCTTGAATTATCATTTTAATACTCTTATCAACATGGAAAAGTGGATAGGCTTGCTTTGTGCAAATGTTTTTTTATTGCAAACCACAACAGCAACATGTAGTGTTACAGCCATTCACGTCCGAAGCAAAATCTCAAACAAAGCAACACTATCAATAAACAGATGACAAAAAAATAAATACCTAGTCACAAAAACAGCCCCCTCAACAACCTTCAAAACAGGGTGATACAAAATAAATCCATCCATTGTCGCCTGGTTATGACGCGGAGGAGGCGGAGAATTTGAATTGCCGGTGTGTTTGGCCAAGTGGTATTTCAGACTGGATGTGCTACGATGATAACTCAGTTCACACCGACAATACACACAGATAACTTTGGTTTTATCTAACGACCCATCTTGCAACGTTTTAAAACTGAACTTTCCATTCATAATTATGTTAGCAGCGTCCATTTCAGCATCTTGTGCTCAACATCCACACAATACAGTAGCGTGGGGCACGCTTATTGTTTTGCTTCCGGTTTACAGCTGGATCCTGTAGTTTTTCTAACGTTACTAGCAGTGGCCACAGCTTATGAAAAAACTACAAGTTCACTAGGTCACAAAGAGCGTTAATCTCGCGATAAAGAAATGAACACCGTTAAAATTGTTTTGCGTTAACGCGTTAATAACGCGATATTTTTGACAGCACTAATAAATACACACATATAGTTTCATTTTCAAGTTGTTGCATCTGACACCAGAACGTCCAAGTGTCCCTGAACGCATCAATGACCTTTAACTGCGGTACAGCGCTACGGCCGTCACTGTATTCGTGAGTTTGACGAGGTGAGTACTCTTGAGCTTGTCTGCTGGCTGCTACCTTTTCCTACACTACAAATATGCTTTTGGTGTTTTTTAACCTATATAACAGTGGTTGTCTAACTCAACATGAATGGAAATCCGAAGTATATATCTGTGTAGACATTGCATTTAACTGTGTAGGCATTGTCAATCCGTTATTACTGGCTACGTTAGCTTCGTTGCGTTAGCGTCGCCGTTAGCATCGCCGTGCCAACACTACCATCGGTGCCGCTCACGCGAACATCGCCACAAATGCTAAGTTTATCCTAGTTTACAGACCAAATGCCAACCAGTCAAGGATTTATTTCTACTAAACATCAGAACATGCAGATTTTTCAATACGCTCGGGCAACTTACTATACTAACCCCAAAATAAAGCTGGGGTGTGGGGGCAGTCCTTGTATTACGTGAGAACAAGCAAAGTGTTTCATATGATACCTGTAAGGTAACAAACAAAGGTTATCCCAACTAAGCAAACTTATTTTAAAAAAAAAACTTTATTTCTGAGTAAGCTTCAATTTACTCTTTCTTTACACATTACACATATTGAGCATATAATGCTGCTAATACTTAACATTACTGATCTACTTATGTAATGCAAGCACCGTTTTTTGTCCACAGATGAACGACCATAAATCCAGCCCTGTGCTTTGATTGGTAAGTAAAAGTAAGATTATTATTCATGTATATGTATTATCCATATAGAATATATTACACTACCATCCATGGCCCTTTTCATTGTGATCTGAAAAAAAAAACCCATAATAACACATACCATTCACACAGAATTTGCTTTATTTAATGTACTGTGCTGTAAAGACTATTTGATATCCTACAGTCCTAATAGCCGTTAGTGCCTCAGTGTAATCTTGATTTACACATTACACATATTGATCATATAATGCTACTAATATTCACCAATAGTGATCCAGTTGTGTAATGAAAGCTTCGTTTTAAATCTACAGACAAACAACCATAATCAAGCACTGTGCTTTGATTGGTAAGCTTAGTACATAGCATGCAAATGAACTGTGAGCTCGCGTCTATCGGCTAAGTAGCAATTAGTTAGCTAATCCTAAGGTAAATAGGATTCAGAGTAACTGTAAGCTAGCATTGGCATCTGCCGGCTAGCTAGTGGTTAATGTTAGGTTAGGTAATCTAAAAGTTTATAGGATTTGAATTAACTGTGAGCTAGCATTAGCATCTAACACCCAACTAGCAGTTAATGCACTAATCCTCAAGTAAATAGGATTCAAATTAACTATGAGCTAACATTGGCATCTACCGACTACCTACCAGTTGATGGTAGTTAAACCTACAGCAAATACCATGCACATGAACTGTGACCTACTGTTCCTGTCTAACAAGTAACTAATGAGCTAATCTTTAAGTAAATACAGTTCAAATTAACTGTGACCTAGCATTGGCATCTAGCGGCTAACTAGCAGCTAGCGTTAGCTATTCCAAAATTTCATAGGATTCGAATTAACTGTGAGCTACTATTAGCGTCTAACGGCTAACTACTGGTTAGCCTTAGCTAATGCTAAAGTAAATCGGATTCAAATTAACTGTGAGTTAACATTGCTGTACAATAACTAACTAGTGGTTACTGTTAGCGAATCCTAAAGTAAATATGATTCAAATGAACTGTGAGCCTGGCCAACTCACTGTCTGACTGCAAACCATCAATGACTGATGTGTATGTAAGTGTTAGCAAACATGGATTATGATTTTGCTGACACTACACTGATAATTAGCTGCTTTACACTTTAAAAATGTCTTGTTGCTGCTCCATGTCTCACCTTAATTACAGAAATTGCTCAATATTAACAAGTCATTTCTGATGCTCTGATTCACACTTGGTGACTCCATGGCAATTGAGAACTATGTTTACACACATATGAATTAAATGCCATGAAAGTTCTTGCACACAGTCAGTAAAGGGGTAGACATACACTGATGTAAATACACTTAATTGGATTTCTTATATTGAAACAACTATCTAATACATGCTTTGCATTTGCTCTTACAGGTCTCCTGCAATTCAGCTTCTCTCTTGTCCTCTATCATACCAAAACTTAGATCTTTCTGTCCCATCTACTCTGTACACTCTGTCTTACATACCAAACATTCTGTCTTTCTGTCCCATCTACTCTGTACACTCTGTCTTAAATACCAAACATTCCATCTTTCTGTCCTTCTCTATCTATTCTGACAAGCCATTCTTTCTTTCTATCCCTCAAATTGTGTCCCACTCTATCTATTTCTAATAGACATTCTACCTTTCTATCACTCTATCTGATTTTGAAAACAAACAAACAAACAATTCTGAACAACTACCTGAAATATACTTGATATCAATACCTGCACTTGAACAAACCTGAACTTGAACGTCATACCTGATCGATATACCTCTCTTGTGTCCCTGTCTCTTGCTCACAACATACATCAAATACTGCTATATCTGGATACAGTCAACATTTCTCATAAATGACTTTTTTGACTTGCATTTTCCATTACAGTCATTTAAAAAATTGGTTTCGACATTACCTTGTAAAGACATTTGCCAAGACACAGAACATATACAAATCAGTTACAGAACTTACTGTAACTGTAACTTCCCAGACACATAACTTGTTGGAACATGGTATTAATTTGACACTTTGAGTGAAAACGATACGTAAGATAGCATACATAACATCCATACTTATATTCATACATACGTATATAACTGTCAAATACCGCTAAATACATTACATTAATTCTTATTCATTTCTTTACATTGCTTGAACTGTCATCTTGTCATCTGTATTACTCTGTCTAATATCTCACTTTAACCAAAACAACAATGCCAAGGAAGAATAAACGGTCCCAAGCTGGAAAACTGCGCTGGCAAAAGTTCCATTACTTCCCCTGTGCATCAACATCCACTCAAGACACATGTGTTGATCATCAGAACCATGGAGAAGTAAAGATGTCTGTGCCTTCTAATGCAAATGGCACAAAGGTATGTCAACTCAATGTATCACATGTACCACAGGTGTCATATGCTGATATTGTAAAGCCAGGACATATCAGTGATGACCAGTATGTGGCAGGCCCTCCTAATGTTGAATATGTGAACCTCAGAGAACAGACTTCTATCAGACAAGCATCATATGCTAACATTGTACAGACATAACATATCAGTGATGATCAGTGTGTGGCAGGACCTTCTAATGCTGACTATGTGAACCGCAGAGATCAAACTTCTGAGTCTGCGGGATGTCTGTGCATCCCGCAGCCAAACTTCCATTAAATACGGCAAATGGAGAAATAAGCAGTGTACTTGTAACTCACTAACTTTTCTTGCATTCTTAAATGAGAATGAAAACCTCAACAGAGCAGACCTTGATCTTGTTTTGGATAAGGGTAACTTCATGTATAATGAGGCCAGGAAAAAGTTCCCTAATCACGCCCATTTGACAACAGATGAGCTTCCTAATATTGTTCCTACTCGTACGTGTATTCAATATGCAGACATGACAAAACATTCAAGATATAGCACATTTGGAGACCCTTTACCTGGAGCTGTAGATACATTTTTGGACCTGCAAGCTGGACTTAGCTGTTTGTTATCAGATGTAAAGTATGCATTGTTGTTGATGAGAGGATTGTGTATTGCAGTATTCAGAACCAATTTCTGGCAGATACAGTTTCTTTGACCCACACCCCAGAACAGTGAAAGGTTTGGCCCTACCTCTTGGCTCACGCGCTCCTGGTACTGCAGTCATGCTGACATTCACGCATCTCAGTGATATGATTGACAGACTCATACAGTATCACAACATGTTGGACACACACTTCTCTTGTAATAACGAGTTAAAGCCTGTGGCATTCGTGCACTCAGCAAACCAGAACGATCCTTTGACAAAACAAGTCAACCTACAACTCACACTGCTGCTGTATCAACTGTTGTATTGGATGCTGCTCAAAACATGCCAAGTCTAAGTGCTCAGAAAAGTAACAACAATCCTGTCTCTAATAGTGGTGTACAGGAAGTATCACCTGATATGGATACTGAAACAGAACAGTTGCAACACATCAGTTTGATTTCTCCCACATTACATGAGACTCCTACTAGTAAATCTGACCCAATAAGACATGCTGTGATCGGTGATAATGTTTTGCAGGACATACCTCGTAAACTGTCCAAACCCAGTAAACAAAACAGACAGAAATATAAGAGAAGACTATTGCAAACTGAAAAAGTGTCACAAAGAAAGGAGAATTAAAAAAGGAAAGAAAAAATTATGTGTGCTTCTGATGAAACATATAAAGCAAAGAAAAAATTATACTCATACAGGAAATACTCAACAGAACTCCGAAAAAAAAACTATGCTACCAACCAATATCAAACCAACTCTGAATTACGCCAAATGAAAATACTCCATACAGCTACCCGTTACAGAGAAAATGTTCAGTTTAGACAGAAGAGAAAACAGTACATTACCAACCGATACAGAGAAAATCTTGATTTCAGGCAGAAGCAAAAACAGTACATTACTAACCGGTACAGAGACAGTCTTGATTTCAGGAACAGGCAACAATCTCAACGTTATGAAAATGACCAAGCGTTCAGAGCTAGACACAGACAATTAATGAGACAACAAATGAGAGACAGGTATACTAACAATCTCACATTTAGGACGATGCATAACATGAGGTGTGCGTTGAAAATAAAAATAAAATACAGACTGAATAATATACCAACACGTGTGAGTCCCATAGACAGTGACAACTCTTTGATCAAATGTGCCATAGCCATTTTCAGATCACAAATAAAGGCAGGCCCCACTTATGTGTCTGAACCACACTCTTGATCTTGTTCTCTCTTATGGCATTGAAATTGATCATCTAATAGTCTTTCCACAGAATCCTCTTCTGTCTGACCATTTTTTAATAACCTTTGAATTCATATTAATGGAGTATAAGCCTTTCTGCAGAAACTCCTACAGCAGATGTTTATCTGATAGTGCTGTAGCCAAATTTAAGGAAGTGATTCCTTCAGTATTGAATTCAATGCCTTGTCTCAATGTAGCAGAGAACTTGTCTGTTTCCTTTAGCCCGTCAGAAATAGATCATCTTGTTGATAGTACTGCAGGCTCATTACGAACAACTCTCGACTCTATTGCACCTCTGAAAAAGAAGTTAATTAAACAAAGGAGGTTAGCACCATGGTATAGCCAGCAGACTTGCAACTTAAAGCAAGAGGCACGTAAATCTGAACGCAAATGGCGTGCCACTAAACTGGAAGAATGTCGTTTAGTTTGGCAAGATAATCTTAAAACATACAGGAAGGCTCTCCGTAATGCCAGAACAGCCTATTACTCTTCATTAATAGAGGAAAATAAGAACAACCCCAGGTTTCTCTTCAGCACTGTAGCCAGGCTAACAGAGAGCCACAGCTCAACTGAGCTATCTATTCCTTTAGGTCTAAGTAGTAATTACTTCATGAGCTTCTTTAATGATAAAATTATAACTATTAGAGACAAAATTCATCACCTCTTGCCCTCAACAGGCACTTATCTGCATTCTGATTAAGCAAGTTTGGAAACAGCTGTAAAACCAGATATATATTTAGACTGTTTTTCTCCCATTGACCTTCATCAAATAACTTCAGTAATTTCTTCATCAAAGCCGTCAACCTGAGTAGTATATAAGGGGCACCTTTTTACCTGTGCACGCGCATGGGGGCGTGTCCGCGCGTGCATGTGCATGGCGCGGGTGTGGCGCGCATCGGATGTCATAAACGAGGGGGAGGGGTTAGGGCATGTGCGGGCATGAAGGAGGGGGGTCATAAAATACGCCAAATGTCGGGGTGCCGATGTGACGCGTAAGTGGGTGTGTTGTTGTGTGTGTGTGTGTGTGTGTGTGTGTGTGTGTGTGTATGATGCATCAGAAGTATCGTAAGCGAGGGGAGGGGTTAGGACATGTACGGACATGAACGGAGGGGGTCATAAAATACGCCAAATGTCGGGGTGCCGATGTGACGCGTAAGTGGGTGTGTTGTTGTGTGTGTGTGTGTGTGTGTGTGTGTGTGGGTGTGATGCATCGGAAGTATCATAAACGATGCGGAGGGGGTTAGGGGATGTATGGGCATGAAAGGGAGGAGTCGTAAAATACAGCAGACGTAGAGGCGTCGTTTTGTATTGAAGGGTTGTAAAAAACACATCAAATGTATCTACTTCTCAGGATTTAGGATTTTAATTATTTTATTTAACAGGAAAAAAAGGTGAAATAACCTCTAATCATTGTCCAAGGAATAGAAAGAAAGGAAAAATTAAAAAAATTAAAAAAAACACAGCAAATGTATCTACTTCTCAGGATTTAGGATTTTAATTATTTTATTTAACAGGAAAAAGGTAAAATAACCTCTTAACATTATCCAAGGAATAGAAAGAAAGCAACATTGTTGTTTGGTGTAGCCTATATTCTCAAGAACTTAAAGTGGTAAGAAGAAAAGTGGTTAAATGCTATTTAGTCTTATAAACTTTTATTTTCAACAACTAATACAGACAAACAAAGATACATTTTAGAAATCTATCCAGTCTGTTAAATGTGCTGCGGGAGATGAAAAAGGGCTTTCTACAGCTTGTGATCGTTGTCTTCTTCTTGTAATGCTAGCCGGTGTGGCAGGCGTCTGTTTCTTAAACTCTTCAATCTCTCCCTTGACTAGTTGATTCGGTACAACCGATAAAGGAACATTCAGTAAAGCCAATGACTGCAAGTATTCACTCCATCCTATAGGTCGTCGACTGTCGGGCACATTGCGAACAGTTGTTACGTTTTTTATCAAATCATACACGTGAGATCCTTCCACCACATTGCCGTTAAAAACAAATTCGCCTTGTTTAGTCCATGAGGTAACAGGTTGTGAGGCTACCATTTTATCCAAAATGTATTGAGCTTTTTTCTTGCTGTTTTTTGGAATGTTTCTTAAAATTTCATTAAACACAGGGTCTTTTGATTTGTCTTGAGCATCTATACTGGAAGGTTCTGTTCTATAAGCGGCCGTCTCGTCTGGGAGGGATAAAGTGAGCGTATTCTGTTCCCTTTCCCCTTGTTTTACCACGGTGAGATATCTCTGCAACGCAGCAGAATATTTTTTCGCCTTTCCATAAAGATCATCAGTTTTCTGATCCAAAATATCTTTGATGGTGCGGTCCAGTTCATTTTCCACAGTCTCTCGAATAGACTCTTGTGTAGACGGTCTTTTTAAAAGATTAAGTTGTTGTTGAGGTACAAGATACATTTTCTGGGCATGCTCCATGATTTCCTATCACTGTCTTGAGGCAATGAGACTCGTTATAAAAGGTACAGCAATACTCAAGAGGGGTAAAAGAAATCCTCCAGACTGGTTCAGCAGCTTCTTTTTTTTCTTCAATAGACATACACTTTTATCAGCGATTAGTCTAATCCCCGCCTTCTTTTTCTTTAACTTTTGATACTGCATTGGATTTAAAGGTACCTTGTCTTTTAAAACATTAACAGCAATCTCACACAATGTTAAAATAAGATCTTTGGAGGCAGATTTAATGATAACCTTCCTCTGAGAAGGAGATGCATGAAGCAATTGTTTCAATAAAGACAAGTTCCTCTTGACTCGTGAAGACATGTTTTTATTTGTTTTTAGGCACATAGACAACAGGCACGTCTGAAAGCAGATCTGTTCTGAGACGAAGGTGATCAGGCGTTCGGGCTTTGTAATCTATCAAAAGATACCCATAAGGAACGCTTGTAGCATCCTCAAAACATTCCATAAAAAATTTACTCTTCCCCGGAAACATTTGTCTAGCCATTAACGTGACTTGATATTTATCTCGAGGATTTTTAAACAAAACAAGATAATTAGTATTTAAATTAATCGTCCTACTGACCTTTCCTTGAAAAAACAAATTCTGAACAAGATACAAACAACTTAAATTCCTATGATGTACATACTTTGTGAATACATTCTGCACCTCTACATTGTTACTGGCATCGTTCATTAAATCATCAATAATTAACAAATTGTTTTTATTTACAGGCAGCAAAGAATCATCACACAAAGATAACGGTAAACCTTCAACAAAATTTACATTTCTTGATTTCAACAGATCATCGTACAATGGTTGCCAACACGAATAAATATACACAATGTTTTCAATTTTTTGAGAAATCAGTTTCTCTACATTTTCTATTAACATTTTTACAAAATACGTCTTCCCACTGTTTGAGGGACCAGAAACAATTAAACTAAAAGGATGTTGAAACCGTGCATCAAAAAATCCTACATCCCTAGCAGCCATGCTTCAATACCCGTAAGGTAAAGTAGTGAGATCAGGAAAGACGCACCGCTTGGTGTAAACCACCTGAAACTTTTTATGGATTGATTTGTTTTTCAGTTCAAACGCCTTTTTGTTCCTGACTATGGTGTCTGATTTTGTCATTAGATTTTGGTTTATGTTGTCACGACTAGCAAACTCGTGCACAAGATCCACTAAAGTGTCGTGAGTGATGACGGATGTGTTGTGACTAGTCATAGTGATTCCCTTGCATTTTAACTGTTGCTTGTTATGGAGTGTTTGGTAGGCGTAACATTTTGGACCTCCTGACACAAACTCCACAATGTAGTCATCACCACCGCTGTCTCCATTAATCTCATCAGTCAAGTCACCAAGAAAGGGACCTGTCTCTGGAATCCAATCTCCGACCTTTGACAAGAAAACCACACTGTCTGTGTCAGAATAGATACACCTCTCCCCTAGCCGGTCCATTAAATCATACAGCATAAGTCGTGCATATGCTGTTGTCATGGCTCCGATAAAGATGTTGATGTTTTTGGTTTTGGCAGCTTGTGCTACTGCGTGTCGCCACTGAATAAGCGCAACATGATCAGACACAAATGAAAACTGTCTGACATCATACTGATCGCTAAACATGTAGCGGGCAAACTGCTCAGGATCTGTCACCAACTCGCACGTGGCCTGATTTTCCCGCATGGAAAAACGACCCCACAAAGAATTAAGCAACAGCTTGTTGATGCTACGCACAGCTTTTTTGACAGCAATTTTGTCAGGATTTAACTGGATCCCCTCTCTTGCATAGTAGTCCTGAATGTATTTGGCTTTAGATTCTGGATCTTTTGCAAAACTAGGGTAGCCTGAAGCCTCCTGTTTGCGCTGTAGGAATGTTTTAACATAACCTTTGAAGAGGTTGTCACTCTTCTCAGCAAAATGCCACACTTCATCTATTTTGGACACTACGAACCCTTTTTCTACCGCCTTCTGCAGCTCGAGACTGACCCACGTTCCTGAAAGAGACCTCTCGGAATCACGGTGATTGCATTCACCGGACTGGTTTTCACTCTCTGCGCATGTGCGACACAAAGGGAACATGAGTTTATTGTTACAGCGGTATGGCAGTACGGGATGATACAAACCTCGGGGTGGTAACACAGTGCATTTTATTAAACCAAAGTACTTGTCAATGGCCTCAAAATCTCGGAAGATTATTTTAGGGTGACCTATGGGGTAGCTTTTATGCGCCTGAACGGTTGGGTATAACGATGTAAAGTCATAATAATGGATTTTCTCACCCTCAGCAACTTTGCAGTGCAGTTTGTATGCATTAGTACGACCCCCAAACAGAGCTTTTCGTGGATCAAGTCTTTCAGGTGCGTCGTAGTTTCTCAAAAAGTCCTGTAGTCTCTGATCTGTTGTTTTGACTCGTTCCCACTCACATTCCCACATCACCCGCACATGCAATTTGTGTGTCTGTCTAAGACTGGTTAGTTTTTCTTTAAACTGTCTGTAGAGAACACCAAAGGCAATGTTATTCACAGCATTTTTATGTCCAGGGCTGTAGCACTTTGGACAACCGTGCCAGAAACATCCTGCAAACTCATATACAGTACAAACACCATCCCTTTCACAAAAGCCATCAACATGGTACGGACCAAATTGTGCCTCTCCATGATTAAGGGCATGCTGGATTTCTATGTCGTTTTTGAACGCCTCGAATTCCAGCCACTGTATGGATGCATTAGAGAAGGTCTTGTACTGATTGATGTATGCACCGTCATGTGTTAATGCCAGCGTGTCAGGGGGTAGGAATTGTGTTTTAAACACAGCCATGCAGCATGAAGCAAGTGTTGTACACTCAAAGGGATCCAATCCTGCACACTCAAGGAATGCTTCACGATAGACAACACAAGCCTTGCGTAAAACAACAACATCATTGATCCCGTAAGAACGTAGCTCAGACTGGAAATCAAAGACCTCATGACACACTGCATTGTACCATTGTAGAAACTCTACCCTGGCTTTTTCTGACATGTTGTCATACCCGTAATAATGCGGGTTAGGGTACGGTCCTACATAGTCAGCATTTTGAGTGGTGTTGAACATGTGTGGGAAGTAGCCTTTTTTGGAATCTTCAAAACCTAAGGCTGCAGGAGTTTTTGACAGACTCATTGGAAGAAAGCTGTAAGAATCAAGCCATCTTTGCTTGAACTGGTCGTCGTACATTAACATTACTTTACTTCCGCGCATGGTTAATCTAGGGGTGATGCCCTGTTTGGTGAAGTAGTCCAGTAGAATGTAATTGTCAAACCCTGACGCATTGTGTGCAATGAATGTGTAATTTTTGTACTTTGGCTGTCTAAATTTTTGCACAAAGTGCTCAACGCATGATGAGCCTGAGGCCCACCATTTGTTGTTTTCAAAATCAATCGCACAGACAAAATTAGCCTTGTGTTTACCGCTCTCTGCTGTTGTTTCAAAATCGTAAAACACATATTTGGTTTGGGGTTCGGATGGTTTTTGGGGTTGAATAAAACATTTATGCGTCGTGTCAGATTTTAGAGCTTCACCACAATGACCACATTTCCCTTTTTGACATTTATGGACGGTGTTTGGTTTATGACTCACAGCGTACAGACGACCACAGTCTTTACAATATTTTGTGCTATCGCAAGGTTTGAATCTTTTGCCACGCTGTGTTTGTTCAATCACTTCTTTATGTTTTTTAAAACAAAACTCTGATCGGCAAAGACGCAAGCAGTCGGAGCAGCGAAGGTTTGTTGAATTTTGATGTTTGTAGCAATCATTAGAAAGGCATACATTACAAAAGTATTTACATTTGTGAAAAGCACGGGTTGTGTAGCCCCTGTAACAGAACTCACACACATAGGTGCTTCCGAAAAACCCTGTTTTATTTTGGATCATATAGTAATGACCATCGTTAAGGTAGAGCCATACTGTGTTGGAGTGAGGTTGTTCATGCGTCTGAAAGAGTTCCAATTTTTTGGTGTCGTGACTGTGGTGGAAAACAATAATTTTAACACCCAGGTGTTTCTCAATTTTAGACACATCTCCTAAGGACACTTTATGGTTCAAATTAAACCCCGCTCTTGTGTGGATTTGTTGCGCCTGTAATTGAACTTCACTCTCTGTCATCTGTGGGTGCATGTGTCGTGCTAAGCACATGGAAAAACACAAATTATTGTCTGTATTGGATGGATTGTAAAGGCATGCTTTTTTCTTTTTGATAATTTGTTCATAAGCTATACTTCCTAATTTGCGTCTTACACCACCCCGTTTGTTTAAAGCCGCCGTGACTACAAATTCAAGACTCTCGTCTGAGAGTAGTCTGTCATTGCTCTGCATGACTTGCTCAATTTCATTGAGAAACGTCTCAGCATTGTAACTATTACAGGCGTTTAATACTGCGCACACATCGCTGGACAATGATGGTCCTCTCAACACTATGTTTAAAACGCCGTCGGGTGCCGCAAGGTTTGTAGAGAAATTTACCACGTCTGTTAATTTATGTCTCAGCGTTGCCAATGCTGTTCTTAAATCGCACATTCTAATATTATGCAGGTCTAAACGCTGTCTAATTTCAAGACCGTTAAATCGCCTCCGCTCTGTAATGTGAAAATCACGCTGCCCTCCCGCCCTTTTTATACGATCAGCCAGTTCATTACTGAAACATTGTGGTAAAGCATTGTTTATGGTTTGAGGTAGTTGGTGCGCTGTGTTTACAGTTTGTGTGATGCGATGCATTGTATCACCACCCGTTTGAAGAAATTGTGAATCATCGTCTATAAATTCTGAGGCATCTCTTTTTAGTATACCCACATTTTGCAAAACATCCAGAATCTCAGCCGGGGACATTTCAAAATCGTCGTCTTCTAAATTATCTACGTTTTCAGCGTCATAACAGCCTGAGAGGTGAGAGCATGTCCCATTTTCAAGCCAGTCGTTGCCACACTCATCAAATTCTTTTTGTATAGCCTCAAATTCTTTATGCATGTCCTCCCAACTTTTGTGAGGAGGAGGTGTATTATCTTCTAAATTACCTACGTTTTCAACATCAGAACAGCCTGAGAGGGGAGAGGATATTTCATTTTCAAGCCAGTCGTTGTCCCACTCATCAAATTCTTTTTGTATAGCCTCAAATTCTTTATGCATGTCCTCACAACTTCTGCGAGGAGGGGGTGAATCATCACAAAAATATTCATCATCACTCACAACAATTTCGCATCGCCTGCCATATTTTGATTTGCGTGTGCATTTACGCGACATGTTTAAACGATACAAATGAAGTAACAAAATCAGACTGTTTTTAAAACGCTACGATTGGGATGCTAGTGTTTTTAAGATTATTTAAATAAGCTGTTTAATTTTTCGTTTAAAACCACAAAATTCTTATGCATGACATTTGATAGCCTTTTATTATCTAGCGTACTTTTGCATATATTTATTTGGTTATTACTCAAGTCATCTACTTTTTTTGTTAAAATATTTATATTGGTGTTTAATTCTGTTAAAATATTTATAATTGCACGGTCATCAACACCTCTTGACGTACTAGGTTGTTCGGCCCTTAAACCCTGGGAAGAAGATTTGGTTATTGGATTCTTACTGTCTGCCTCAACCGATAAGTCGCACTCGTCCCACTGCCTGATTTCCGCGTCCGTCCAGTCCAATAGTTCAGGAAGTTCTTCAGCTTCAGGATGTGGGTTAAGAAGAGAGTATCCAGGGGTTATTAGTACCGCCGCCTCTCTCAAGTTCGGAGTGTTTGGTGCAACGCCACGTGCTGACCTCCCCCCAACGTTGAAGTTGTCCTCAGGAGTGTCTGAGATCAGAATGGGGCTTGATGGCAGTACTGTCCCCGCTTTCTCAGAGGCTGTTGCTACGGATCCTTCTTGCCGCGAAAAAAGAATCCTGCGTCCGCTGCACGAGGGCCGGGGCTGATTCCTGAAGATACTAAATACCCCTGCAAGAACATACAAAAATTGTAAATGTTAAATTATGCGTTCAAATTACCTACTAAAAACATTTTCAGATACAGAATACTGACCTCTTTTCACGGGCCTTTGAGTGGGTGATTTCCTCAGTTTTTTGGGTGTAGACTTTTCTGCATTTGATGTCCGTATGCTCTCGCTGTTGTTTCGGTACGGTATCTCATCAAACAAATGAGTCTCTTCTAAAACAAGAAAAACAAAAACAAGCAGAAACATTATTTAATTGTTTTTAATTAGGGGGATTAAAACATTACATGGACAGAATAATACACATGTAAAACGAGAATGTAGATGTCTTACCTAACAGACGCGGCCTTTTTCTTGAATTGTTGTCAGAATTAGTCCTCTTGGGAGATTCGGGGGTCCTCAATGCTGTTTTGGATATACTTGAATTTAGAAAGAAACACATCAAATAAAACAAAATATACCATAATAGACTGCTAAAAGACAAATTTTAAAATAAAAACAAAACAAACAAAAAAAAACTTACCAGAAACAAGAGTCATTTTCACAGAATGTAGACGTGTTCAGTAGCACGACGGCGATAGTCAGCGAGGTCCACACTGATGGCGAGCACGAGACTGACTGCTAAGAAAGTACTTTCTTATATGGGAATCCCCACTTCCACACCATATGTCGTCATGGTGACGTAAGGTAACCTCCTTTTTTTATTTTAATGCGACTGGATTAAAGAAAGTTAACACCTTTTGCCACCCTTGCATCCTGTTCCCGCAGACGTTGTGGAGACCCTCTGACTCCTCTATTCATTGATCTCCTCTCCTGTGATTTTTCAAATTACCTTACACTAGTTGTTGTTGAAAATAAAAGTTTATAAGGCTAAATAACATTTAGTCACTTTTCTTTTTTCCACTTTAAGTTCTTGAGGATATAGGCTACACCAAACAACAATGCTGCTTTCTTTCTATTTCAATACTGTATTAGTTGTTGAAAATAAAAGTTTATAAGACTAAATAGCATTTAACCACTTTTCTTCTTACCACTTTAAGTTCTTGAGAATATAGGCTACACCAAACAACAATGTTGCTTTCTTTCTATTCCTTGGATAATGTTAAGAGGTTATTTTACCTTTTTCCTGTTAAATAAAATAATTAAAATCCTAAATCCTGAGAAGTAGATACATTTGCTGTGTTTTTTTTAAATTTTTTAATTTTTCCTTTCTTTCTATTCCTTGGACAATGATTAGAGGTTATTTCACCTTTTTTTCCTGTTAAATAAAATAATTAAAATCCTAAATCCTGAGAAGTAGATACATTTGATGTGTTTTTTACAACCCTTCAATACAAAACGACGCCTCTACGTCTGCTGTATTTTACGACTCCTCCCTTTCATGCCCATACATCCCCTAACCCCCTCCGCATCGTTTATGATACTTCCGATGCATCACACCCACACACACACACACACACAACAACACACACACACACACACAACAACACACCCACTTACGCGTCACATCGGCACCCCGACATTTGGCGTATTTTATGACCCCCTCCGTTCATGTCCGTACATGTCCTAACCCCTCCCCTCGCTTACGATACTTCTGATGCATCATACACACACACACACACACACACACACACACACACACACAACAACACACCCACTTACGCGTCACATCGGCACCCCGACATTTGGCGTATTTTATGACCCCCCTCCTTCATGCCCGCACATGCCCTAACCCCTCCCCCTCGTTTATGACATCCGATGCGCGCCACACCCGCGCCATGCACATGCACGCGCGTGCACGCGCGGACACGCCCCCATGCGCGTGCACAGGTAAAAAGGTGCCCCTTATATACTACTAACCTGTCTCTTAGATCCGATCCCAACCAGGCTGCTCAAGGATGTTTTACCTCTAGTTAGCCCTTCTTTATTGGATATGATTAATCTGTCTTTATTATCGGGCTATGTACCACAGTCCTTTAAAGTAGCTGTAATTAAACCTCTTCTTAAAAAGCCCACTCTAGATCCAGAGGCTTTAGCCAATTACAGACCGATATCAAACCTTCCCTTTCTCTCTAAGATACTTGAGAAAGCTGTAGCCAATCAGCTGTGTGACTTTCTCCATAAGAACAGTTTATTTGAGGATTTTCAGTCAGGATTTAGAGTGCATCATAGCACACAGACCGCATTAGTCAAAGTTACAAACGACCTCCTAATGGCATCAGACAAAGGACTCATCTCTGTACTTATCCTGTTAGATCTTAGTGCCGCATTTGACACCATTGACCATCAAATTCTTTTACAGAGACTGGAACATCAAATTGGCATCAAAGGAACCGCCCTAAGCTGGTTTAAGTCGTATTTCTTAGATCGATCTCAGTTTGTTCACGTTAATGGTGAGTCCTCCATGCATACTGTAGTATAAATTTGGGGGAGATATGGTTTTCTGAGTATACTCTGACAGTTAATCTTTGACAGTTAATCTTTTCTGAGGTACTACACATTATTTACTGGTAACTGGATAACATTTTAATCAATGCCAAATGCGGAAAGAAGAACCCCTTGCACAAGGTGAAGTTGATTGAAGAAAGACATGATTTGAAACAATATAATCTTTTGGACGTTGAAGTATAATATAACCACACAAAGTGTTGTATGCTATATAAAATGCACCATGGTTTGACTTAATGTGAGCACAATGTTTAATGAAGTAACGAGCACTTGACCGTTGACATAATTTAGAGTGTGAGCACAATGTTTAATGAAGTAACGAGCACTTGACCGTTGACATAATTTAGAGTGTGAGCACAATGTTTAATGAAGAAAAGAGCACAAGATTTTAGTATGATTAAGTTTGAAATGTGTGTGACTTATAACAATATGAAGTATATTAAACTTTTAAAAAATATGGTTAGAAAGACCTGTGACATAATGGTGTAAGAAGAAGTAATAAAAGAGGTTTTAAAAAAAAGGTATGAAGTACGAAACCAAACATAATGGTGTAATTTGGCAAAGAGTAACTTAAAAGAAATATATTGGCCTTCATAGGCCATGGACAGTAGGCGTAGAACAAGACACCAGTAGAATGGAAAATCCCTAGAATTCAGGCCTTGGAAAGCACCCAGAAGATCCACCTGTGGGGAAAATTACACCATTATGTCATAGTGAAAGTTGAATGATGATAGGCTGGACGTATGGAAACAGGCAGGGTTTATGAAATTTGCATACAGGTATAAAAGAGAACGCCTGAGTAAGTGAAGTCAGTCTGTTCCCGGGAGACTCGGGCTCTTGTTGTCTGTAAAGATAATAAAGAGTTCTTTCTGTTGCCAATCCTGAAGAATCCTGTGTGTTACTGTCTACTGATGTACATGTAACATTTTAGACTTAATTTGGACATCAAATTAGAAAGTTGCTATCCAGTCAGCCCAGTCAGGACGAAGTTGAAGACTGTGAGACAACATTTCTTGGCGAGCCAGCCCAGGAGACTGAGTAAAATCGGACGGTGGTGACCTTGGACGTTTCCAGGACGGTGACATCCAGGGACACACTTTGACACTCACAGGCCACCAAATTACTAAGGTAAGCAGAGCCGCTTTTCTAAAAAAATCTGCAAATTCGAGTGAGATGTCCGAGTGCGTGTCTGGATGATCCGCCCAGGTCAGACCCCCGCCGAACTCATGTTCCAAAGAACCTAGACAAAATCAAAATTGCCAAAATTAACTAAAATAACCATATGTGTGTTATCTGTGGATAAATCAGGATTGGTAGTGGAATTATTGTCTTATTTGTTTGTTTTGTTGCTTTTATGTCTGTATGTACGCTGTATTGTCCAGTCTAACGGGTTGACCATGGTGCGAGAGAATGCCTGAGTTTGAAGAGATTTTGCTGCAAGTGTGCATATTTTGTTGGCTAATTGTCTGTCTAACTTTTGCATTTGGACTTGTGTGGCTGTCCATTCAAGCTGAAACAGCTAAGGGAGGCCAGTAACTGATAAGCCAGCGAAGTAGACAGACCAGGGCTGGAAGCCAAATAGTGGAATAAATCGTAAGTAGGGAAAGAAGATAAAAGAGTTTTTAGGTTAGACCCAGTGCGAGAGTCATGTTGAACATTGTGTTTTGGTAAAAAGAATTAGATATATAAGGTTGACCAAGCGATTGCGGCTACCGCTCTGCGTGTCACGCAGTAGGGCCTCAGCTGAGTGCTGGGGCGCTTCCGCGTTATAACAAAGAGGACTGAACGGGCAAGTTCGCTGCGGTTCCGTTGCGCGGAAGGTGCAAGGAGTCGGGAGACAGGTCTAAGGTGTAGATAACTGTCTAGATAAGAGATAAAAGTCGACTAAGCAATTGTGGATACCGCTCTGCGTTCCGCACTGTAGGGTCTCAGCAGAAGGCAGAGATAGCTCAGTGTTGTTACAAAGAGGTCTGAACGGGCAATTTGCTGCGGGTCATTTGCGTGGATACCGCTGAGTGTTGATTTACTGTAGAGTTTCAGCCTATTGTTGGGGCTTTCCAGAGACAAACGCCAGGTCTGAACGGGCGCAGATAGATTCGGGTGACAGGTCTAAGAAGTAGATAACTGTCAAAGCGCGCATCGCCCAGAGACGGCGATAATCACCAAGAGGGTGACGCAATAGTGCACAGTGTTTTTGTGAGTTTGGCCAAATGTGTATAACTAATGATCATTTGTGTTCTTGTTTTGTGAAGAATTAATGTGTGAGCGGGTGAGAAAGTGTTCGAACGGAGAGTGTGTGTGGCATGAAATCATTGATGTATGAAAACTTAGGAAACGTTTAGGCACAGAATCTAAAAAGTTATTAATGTGTAAGTGAGTGAGGTGAAGAGGTGTGTGTGTAAAAGGTACCAGGTTGAGTTGGTGTGTCTGTATGAGTGTGCGCTCTAAAAGTGCAGAGACGTCTGACCTTGAGGAAGTATCAGTGTGTGTGTGAACAAGTCATACCTCGTTGAATAGCAGTAGTAGCAGGAGATAGGGAGAGAGCACAGGAGCGTAAATTCAGAAAAGGAGGGGCAGTTAGTCTCAGCTTTTGAGATTTAGAAACTTTTGTTGTATTTCAACGACAGGATCCAAAAAGTAAAAAGCGTAGTAACGGAATAAGAATGAAGTAAAACGCGCTGTTTAGAAAGAAGTAGGCAAAATTTAAGCTTAAAAGCAGTTTGAAAAATTGAAAAAGCCAATGGAAGGCCTCGGCCAAAGAACCTAGTAATAAGTAGATAATCACAGACACACAAACAACGCTATAATTTGTTAAAACTAGTGAATAAATAACCCAAACTAAAATAGTAATAAGGCTACAGGTTTGATCAAAACAGGTTGAGTAAAATAACTTAGAAGTAGTAACAAATAGTAAAGATAGAAAACTTAGAGGAAATAAGAGAGCAGGCCTGGAGAGGGCATTTGGTATTAGGCACATGCGCTCTCATAGCCTTTGTACTGTTTCTTAGCGGAATAATTATGAGAATGGTTGAAGATTTAACTTTAAATAACTAAAAGTTGAGATTGTGTAGATAAACAATCGAGCATTACTAAAGTAATGATAACAACAAATAAGGAGAGATAAGTATATGGAGATTAATGAAGATAGTAGTGGAGATGAAATAATAACATCCGATCATCTAGCAACAGAAGGAGATCCAGAATTGCAGGGTATTAGAACACATTTCTGGCTGGAACGAACCTACAAGGACGACGAAGGGGTTGAGCATTGGCAAGACAAACAAGAAATTAATCAGAAACTGTGGCAAATAACGAGATTTGTGAATCTACCGCAAGTACAGGAGGACTTTCCTCTGGTACCGTGGACGCTAATTCTGCGCGGTTTATGGACCCCGAGGTATCTGGCAATCCCACTGGAGCAGTTATGCAATGATCCAGGAAAACCAGTGACTATTCCATTAACAGCATTTTTAAACATTCCAGAGGGACTCACATTAGCAGGAAGAAATAGGAGTGCAGTTGACCCTAGAGTAGTACTAAGTGCAGCTCTTAGAAAAGTTAAGTGGGAAACAGGCAAGTTCGGCTGTATCACCAAGTCCGTCGGAATCCTAAGATATAATCCACATAGAGAACAGAAATTTAAAGACGGAATAACAGTTAATAAAATAATTGTTCAAATCAGGACCAGAGAGGAAGGAGTCCCAGAAGTTCCTAGATCTGGTGAAGTAAAACAAGGATACATGGGAGCAAAAGTGGCGAAGGGTGGCAGAGAGCCAACACCCATGGAACAGGTGATCAAAAGACAACCTGATCACGAGAAGCAGATAAGGAGCTGTGTGAAAAAGTGGCACAAACGAACATCTGGAAAGCTGCAGTGGCCAGAAAATGGAACCTTCACCGCAGCCTTTTGCAACGAAGTGGAAGCCAACATTAAACATTATAAAGCAAAAGACACGAGCAACAGTAGAGAAGGAAAAAGGGCCAGCGAGAGGGAAGTATTGAGTTGGTTTAGACAGGAAGGACGTAGGCAAATACTGGATATTACCCAGATGCCCATGACAGAGAAGGGGAAAGAAGGGACACCCACAGAGATTTTAGAATCCCCACCCCCGTACGCACCACACTATACAGAAGGTTCAACACAGCAGCAGGCGACCCAGTGCCCGCTCATGGGCACAGCAGAGGGAGAGTTGTCAGGCAAATTGCACATAACTTGGACAGCACATCAGCCAGAGAGTAACAACATGGATACAGATGATAGTGCCTCATCAGACAGGGCAAGTACCACAGCCAGCTGCACGGATAGGGACAGTGAACGACATGAAAGCACCACACGTCAGGGCACACCGAGTCAGTCAACACGTGCTCCCATGCACCCGACTAGCAGACAAACAGCAAGTAGTGACTCAGCTAAAGAAACAGCATCAGCCTCAAGAAAGTATGAGGAGGCAGAAAGTGAGGTGAGGGTGAGAAGAAGAGAGAGGGACCAGTATGAAGAGGCTGAAAAAAGGAGAGAACAGGAAAGAAGGAAGGAAGGAGATAAGATGTTCCAGGAACTGGAGAGACAGTGCTGGCAAGAAATGCATAGAAGATCGGCAGAAAGGAGAAAAGATACCAGCCGATGTCAGAACTGGGCGGAGGAACAACGACGTATGGGGACCAGCCAACATCTTGAGTCACCACTCACATATGAAGATCTCCAACGGGAACGGAGAGATATGGAGGAGCTAGAGGCAGAGGTCAACCAGCTAAAGGCCATTGAGGCGGAACTAGCAGGCCTCAGGGAAAGTGTGGCAGAAATGAGGATTACGCCACAAAGAGACGCAAACCCCAAAAATACTTCACAAAGACTGAAAGTACAGTTGGAAGGAACAATGGAAACCACGAAAGACCAAGACTCTGAAGAGTTATATGGTGAGCTGGGAAACCTACTCCACCGGTTAGAACTGGCTGAAAAAGAAAGGCAGAGAGAACAGCGCCCCCCAGGCCCCCCATCACGCATGACACTAAGAAGTGGGAGACTCTTAGGTGCTGTGGGAGGTGCCTCACGGAAAAGAATGATGAATGAACCACTGATAAGCCTCGGAGATGAAACAGAGGAGGCCGAGAGACAATGCGAATCCAACAGAGCGCCTCCTGGCGAAGAAGAATTATCATACGAAAAATACAATATGTGCCCAATCATAATTAAAGGACGAGATCAGCACTATGTGCCATGGTCATTCTGTGACATGGTTGGACTAGTAAACAGGCTGCCAGAGCTCACAGGAGGAGCCAATAAATGGATTACTACGTTGGAGGAAAACACAGCTGGAGTAAAACTGGCATTAGGAGATATAAAGGCGCTGCTCATGTATATAATGGGCAAACACATGGCAGAAGAAGTACTGCTGGGAGCAGACCTAAGGAAGCTGGTGGAAGGCAACACCGTGGACCACGTAGGCTTCAACGCCTGGCGCAATGCAGTGTGGTCCGAACTAAGGAGTAAGTATCCTGAAAAAATGGACCCGTCTAAACTAGAAGGAGAGACATTGAAGGAGGATGAATGTCCAGCAAAGTTCCTCAATGCGTTCCAGAGGAAATGGAGAGAAGAAACGGGAGGAGCCTGGAATGCAAATGACACCACCAAAAGCCTGTTCAAAGTAATGGTAAAGAAAGCCATGCCACCAGAAGTCCAGAAACGTCTAGATAATGTGGTCGGATTCATGAAAATGGATTGGCCATTATTCTCTGAACATCTCATACATCACGTGGAATGTGTGAGAAAAGAAAAACAAAAAGAAGAAGAGGAGAGCAAACGCTTGGCAAACAAGCTAACCCAACTGCAGCTAAATGAGCTACATACCAAGCAAAAGAAAGAGAAAAATAAAGTACAAGCTCCAGTGGTGACTGTGGAAAAAGCCCAGACACAGCCAGCAACAGTGGCCCCCCCACAATATCCGGCTGCGCCATATCAAGGACAGCCAATGACTCCGCAGGTCCAAGCAGGACCACAATCCACTCCAGCAGGACCATCTCTAATGACAGGATCAATGCCACCAATATATGTTCAGGTTAGCCAACCTGACAATTACAGACCTGGATATGGAGGACCCAGGGGACGCGGAACAGGTCCATATCGTCGGGGAGGAGGCAGAGGACGCCCATTACAACAATATGGGCGCACCCGATCCACTCCCAATTTAAATGAAGTGCCACAACAACGAGAAGTAGAGGAAGGATGTTGGGGATGTCACCAACCGGGACATATACGCAGAGACTGTCCAGTCAACCCATGGACAGGCCCAGCCGGGGATTGGCAATAGGGGGGCCTAGAGGAGCCCAATGCAGGGGAGCACATGTCACCAGTCGTTTCGAAGCAGCCTAAAGATGAGCCCAAAATTGAAGTAAAAATACAGAACCAAACGCACCAATTCATGGTGGACACAGGGGCCACATACTCCTGTATAGGAAGCGAAGGCTCCAGACTTCCCCTATCTGGCTCATCTGTAAAGACTGTGGGCTTCTCTGGGAAAACCCAAATAATTCCCCTGACACAACCAGTGCCCATGCTAATAGCAGGAAAATTAATTTCAGCCCCGCTGTTATACTCAGTAGACACACCAATTAATCTACTGGGAAGAGACATACTATGCCCTTTAAAAGCAAAAATTATGTGTACTCAAGATGGCTTATGTATTGACTTCCCCGAAGAAGCAATACACGGAATGATGCTGGCACAAACACCAGAGGAACAAGACAAAACAGGAGTGTCTGAAATAAAGAAAAGAAAAGACATTTGTCCAGCTGTATACTGGCTGAGGTGGGACCATCCAGCAAGATCAAATTTGGCAAAACAATGGGAGCGGTACAAAGAGTGGGCTATGTCCATGTACAAAAACGCTCAAGAACCTCGATTGCCATGGCATTGCACTCTAATGTATGATAAAACACAGTCCCACGAAGATTACGAGATATGCTGGGAAGCGGAGTATAACAGACAACCACTGTATGTGGAGAGCGAATCTATATTCATTGGACCACAAGGAGTGGCAGCACAAGTGACTCTCAGTCACAAACTGGAGCCATGGTTCCAGGTTCAGGACTCTAGACCACACGTAGCCTTGTTGATTACAGACGGCTATCAATCTCATGACTTGGGCCCAATGGTGAAAACAGCACTGCAACAGAACTGGCATCCAACAGCAAATAAAGACGTTCAAATCTCAGGAGACCGACAATACTTAAGAATAACGTCGTTAGCACTCAATATGGCAAGGGCGGAAAGAGTATTATTGAGTCCCAGGCCACCCACACAGTTACCATTGACAGAGGAACATGCAAAGCTGTTAGACCAGGTGCCGGAACAGGTGTGGTCCATGCACAAAACAGATGTAGGGATAGTGAAGTCAGCAGAACCAGTGCGCATAAAACTTAGGCCGCAAATAGTTTTACCACACAGAAGACAATATCCACTTAAGCAAAACGCTGAGGAAGGTATTAGACCTATAATTGAAGGTCTAGAGGCTGCAGGTGTGTTAATTAAAACAAAGAGCCCATGCAACACTCCCATCTTTCCAATACAGAAGCCACATTCGGACGATTACAGATTGGTACATGACTTAAGAGCGATCAATTCTATAGTTGACGCAGAAAAACCTCTCGTCCCGGACCCACATACGCTGCTCTCAAACATCCCACCGGACACTAAGTGGTACACAGTAATTGATTTGTGTTCAGCATTTTTTAGTGTGCCAGTGCATCCAAACTCACAGTATCTTTTTGCTTTCACCTATAGGGGGCAGCAGTACACGTACACAAGATTGCCACAAGGATACGTGGAAAGTCCAACGCTGTTCAACAGAGTCTTAGCAGACGATCTACAGCGTCTGGAAGTCCAGAGCACTGTAATCCAGTACGTGGACGACCTATTGATATGCAGTCCCTCTAAAGATCAGTGTGAGAGGGACTCGGTCACAATTCTGACAGCTTTAGCCACAGGTGGTCACAAAGTGAGTAAAAGTAAATTACAATTTTGCCAAACTGAAGTAGAATACTTGGGACGAAAACTAAGTGGTAATAAGCGAGCAATTGCTCCATCTCAAATTGAGGCCATAACCAAGGCCCCAAAACCACAAACTGTTGGTCAAATGTTGACATTCTTGGGCATGGCAGGTTACAGCCGACCTTGGATCTGTGATTATGCAATCAAAGCAGCCCCATTGCGTGCATTAATTAGAGCGGCAGGGCAAAGTAATAGTTCAACATCATTGCAGTGGACAGAGGAAGCTGAGGGTGCGTTTGCAGCCCTAAAAGAAGATTTGCGCACTGCTCCAGCATTGGGAAATCCAGACTACACTAAAATGTTTGATTTGTTTGTTGCAGAAAAAGGAGGATTCGCGTGTGCAGTATTGATGCAAGACACTCCTACGGGTAAACAACCCTTGGCATATTACAGCGCCAAATTGGATAACATTGAATCAGGACTGCCTCCCTGTTACCAGGGATTGGCGGCCGCAGCGTTTGCATATCAGAAAGCTACAGCAGTAACTATGGGTCACCCAGTGACCATACACACGTCACATCAATTGCATGCCATGCTAACCAGTCCCAGATTCGTTCTAACCCAGGCTAGAAAGACAGGTTACGAAGTAATTCTTTCAGCCCCAGAGATAACGGTTCAGCGTTGCAACACAATCAATCCAGCAACAAGAATGGTGATCCCTACTGAGGGTGAGCCTCATGACTGTGTACAGTCAACAGAAAATTTTCTTAAACCCCGTGAAGACATGTACAACCAACCTATAGCAGCAGACCTCACTTTGTTTGTGGATGGATCCTGTTTTAGAGATGCAGCAGGTAATCATGCAGGTTACGCTATAGTACAATTACATCACGATAATGCCTTCACAGAAGTTCAGGCAATGAAGCTTACACAGCCTTGCTCAGCACAGTTAGCAGAAATCAAAGCCTTAACAGCAGCGTGTAAATTGGGGGAACAAAGGCGTCTGAACGTATATACAGATTCACAGTATGCTTATGCAGTCTGTCACGTGCATGGTAACATTTGGAAACAAAGAGGTTTTCTTAGAGCGGATGGAACCCCAGTTACACACGGAGAAGCTATTTCAGCCTTACTAGAAGCCATCCATCTCCCAAGAGCAGTGGCCATTATTAAATGTGCAGGCCATCAGAAAACAGACTCGTTAATTGCAAAAGGTAACAATCTGGCAGACGAGGCAGCTAAAAGAGCAGCAGTAAGTGAAAGTGTAGGTCCATTGTTAGTAGCTGAAGATTGTGAGCCACTCACAGACATGGCCTCATTGATAGCTGCACAGGATAAAGCAGGAGCATTTGAGCAATCGGTATGGTTGAAAAGAGGGGCGACGAAGAACAACCAAGATGGTCCTCAGAAAGGTCTGTGGAGAAGTGGCCAAGGACATTTTGTGTTGCCCTCTGCACTGTTAAAAATAGCAATACGTGATGCACATGGACAGGATCATTGTTCAAGGGGGGTAATTATTAAACGATTACAAGCAGTATGGTGGTCGCCATTTTTGGCGGCTACAGTGGACAGAGTGTTGAGTGAATGTCTTGTGTGTGCGCAGTACAATGTTAGAAAGTCCTTTACCACACCATTGGCCCATATTCCACCCCCCGGATGGTCCTTTTAGACACTTGATGATGGATCACATAGATATGATAGAGCGTGTGCGAGGTTACAGGTACATCCTAGTAGTAATAGATCGTTATAGCCGATGGGTGGAAGCAGTTCCCACCAAGGGCCCGGATGCTAAGTCTGCGGCGAAGTTTCTGTGTAAAGAAGTGTTTCCCAGGTTTGGATTCCCAGATACATTTAGTATGGACAATGGTAAGGCTTTTGTGGCAGAATTAATGAAAACAATAATGAAGATGCTGGGAATCAAACAGAAGTTTGGATGTGTGTATCACCCACAGTCACAGGGAGCTGTAGAAAGAGCTAACGGTACCCTGAAAGCTAAGTTAGCAAAGATTAGGGCCGATGCGCAGCATAAACTAAACTGGGTGGATGCTCTACCGCTTGCTTTAATGTCTATGCGAACACAAGCTAACAGAATAACCCATTTAACACCGCATGAAATGTTAACGGGAAGACCAATGCCGGTTCCCCACCGCAGAGGCCCGTATGAAGGGCCACCATTGGAACAATGTGAAAGAGAATTGACTAACTATTTGAAGCATTTGTCTCAAATCCACAAGGTTGTGTTTCAACAGGTCAAAGGTGCAACGGAAAACAGAGGAGAGCCTGTTCCGCCAGAACAGCAGCAGGTTGAACCAGGTGATTGGGTGTACGTAAGAGTGTTCAAAAAGAGGTGGGATCAACCCAGAAGAGAAGGACCCCATAAAGTCACTCTGGTAACTCCCACTGCCCTAAAGGTCGAAGGTAAGACCGTTTGGTTCCATCTCAACCATTGCACCAGAGCAAACACAACACCATCGCAGGGGACCGAGGGTGCAAGGGACGGCGACGCCGCCCAGCAACCAGAACATCGGCCCCTGAGCGCGCAAGGGGAAGGCGACGCCTCCCCGCAGGGACAGAGACGCTCACAGCGAGTAGCTGAAAGACTAAGGCCAACAGGCCATCAAAGCTCAGAGAGACAGAGCACCCCAAGCTCTGGATCACTGCCAGCAAGAGAAAGCACACAAAGCAGTTCCACATCAGAGGAAAGTAATTATGCAGCTTCTCCAGGGAATGACGACCCAGGAGAAGGCCCCTCAGGAGCCACAGCCGCTCCCCCAGAACCAAACCCAGACCCCCACGACCCTATGTGGTACTATGACTGGGAACTCCGGTCATGGCACAGAAGCTCACCAGGGACCACAACAACCCCCACAGCAGCCTCTCCCGCAAGGGATGAAACTGCACCAACAGTCTCAGGTCCCATCCTCTCAGTGTGGGATTATGAAACGCAGTCATGGCGCACATTCTTCGGACGAGAAGAAGGGAGGGATGAGTCAGGGTCGGATAGTGGGAGTGGGACTAATGCTAGTTTGCGTTCTCTTGACAATGTACTTAATTGATGAACCAGAGGCAGTAGTGCCTCAGAAAACACTAAGACGCAAGCTTATGGAATGCGCAGTGGCCACAGGAATGATAGCTGCAACACAGGGAAAAATCACACATAACCAACTGATCACACTCACTTATGTAAGATCCAATGTGCATGATCAAACCCTGACACTAGGTCCGAATGCAACCAAAATCTACAGTCTTCCGGTGCATAATCAATGTAGAAAAGAAGGATTGGTGACCTTAAAAATAAAGTGTACACTTCACAAATGTACGGACAAAATGAAACGTATAACGCTCACGGTAGATGACGCGCTCAAGTTGATGCAACCTTTTGAGGGGCATCGTGCTCAAAGGAGTCTGCCCCACGGAAAGAAAAAAGGCAAAGACGTGTGGAAAACAGGAAATTGGGAGAATAACATGTTCTATCAGTGGATGCGTTTTTCAGCTAGACAAATTAGCAACCAAACATGCCTCACATGCCACAACGTTAAACGGATGCCGAGCGTCTTGCCTATTCCAGGCTTTAATGTAAAAAACTGTGTAGAACGAGGACTGTGCTTGGCCTTCTGTCTATTAAACAGCACAGGAAACTCAACCAACAAATGGTTGAACGCAACAAATAGGCACCCACAATTCTGTCCTGTATTGGCACAAGGATTAGAGTATTGGCTTCCGCCACGTGTGGAGATTCCAGAAAACACAACACATCCATTTTGCGTTGCTAGAGGAATGACCCTAGAGCAAGCCTTGGCCCGTAGAAACAAGTCAGAAAGTCAAGGCATAACATGTCGTAACGTTACAGTAAGAGCAGTACGCGCCGCATATGCTAACTCAACATTCAACTTAACAATGTGCAACCGTGGCACCACAGGTTGCGAAAACACAACGCTCTATGCCAACCAAACCATACGAATGTGTAGAACCGCCTCATCAGCGGCCCTCAACTGCAGACAGGTGGTAAGAGGTAATGGCAAAGGCAAATTGTATGTTAAACGTAGAACCAAATATATGAAATTTGAAGTAGCATCGATGGAAAACGGCACACAATCATTTGCTGACATGTTTTGGGTTTGCGATAATGACAAGCAGCTGAAAACGGCGTTACCAATAAATTGGACAGGAATCTGTGCCCCGGTTAAATTGACTGGACCAGTAACCGTCTATGAGGCATCTTTCTTTAACAAAAATAGAACAGGTAACAGCCGTCGCCGCAGTAGAACCCGACGTGCCGTGGCATTACCATGGCAAACCACAGACAAAGTGTTTATTGCATGGAACCAAGAACCTAGGGGTGTACCCGATGAACACAAAGCCATAAGCGAAGCCTGGATCAAATCTGGTCAAGCAGCAGGCGCAATCCCGTTCTATGGTCCAATAACGAATGCACAATATATCGCACGCAATAGCAGATGGGTTAACTATCTGTGGTTCAACCAGCAGAGATTCATTAATTGGACAATAGCCGCGTTAGATGGGGTCAGTCAGCAGTTGCATGCTACCTCGCTCATGACGTTGCAGAATAGATTCGCCATCGACACCCTATTGGCAGACGATCAAGGAGTGTGTGATATGTTCGGGGAAGAATGTTGTTTGGTCATTCCCATGGTTACAGGCACCGATGGTAATCTCACCAAAATTCTGAGAGAAATGAAAACCCTGAGAGACGAACATGTGGCAAATTCCAATTGGAACACCCAACCAGCATGGCTAACTAAGCTCTGGGACTGGCTTAACGGTATGACTTGGAAGAAAATACTTTTGACCATAGGCATGGTATTGGGAGGGTTGGCACTAGTAGCTATGACAGTCTCGTGTTGTGTCCTACCAATGGTTAAAATGATGTTAGCTAAAGCTACTAAAGTAATAACTGGACAATTTCCTCTTTTTGCACCAGATGCAGACGACCCCGAGTTGGAGGCACATCAATATGCAAACATGACCCATCCTGACAACCGCTCACTGGACACCTACGTCGCGGTACCATAATGGCAGAACCATCAAGCATCCACACACGAAAGAAACAGTCTAGGGGGAGAAAATCAACAAACAAAGGGAAATACAATCTGGCCTTGCAAACCGTGTTAAGCCAACTGCCATATGGACCAATTACAATTCAAAATTCCAAAACCAATCTGCATCCACAATTCAACAACCACACATTGCACTCTGAGCGATATCCGTTGCCACCCGAGGCAACCATTCGGCTGCAATCTATGTACTGCACAAATTTGGTAACACATTCCTATGATCTACCTAGGGGAATGATCGTGCACACCAAACATGCTTCCATAACATACACTTACGACATAGTGAACACCGAACAAAGGATATGTACGCCTGTAGTTACACGAGCTCAGGTACAGGTTATTACAGTATGTTGGGGAACCGATGTTTTGTTCAGCACACATGTAGCTCTACACAAAAGAGGCAAGACAGCGGTCAGAGACAGCTCGGATCACTGTAGGGTCCAGTACAACTTACATAATGATCGACTGAGGATCATGGTGGGAGGTGTCGTGACAGGATTTTTTAGGGACTATGGTCGAGGAGATAATGTGTGGGTGGGCCGTTAGGGGAAACTCATGATGTGCCTTGTCCCATCAGTATACCATACCATGGCAAAGAATCCCAACGACCAGACACAGCCACAGATGACTGGCTATGCGCTCCGGCGCCGCCCAGATAGCACCATGACTTGGAGAATATCGGACAGCCCACTCGCTGAGGGTGACTTCTCAGACGATCCAAACTCCTACTCTCCAACCTCTCCTTTCCCACGGGGAACCCCCAGCCACACACCGACCCCCACGGCATCACCATCCCCAGTGGTGCCCCAACCCACGGAGCCAGCCCAGCAGCCTTCGGAGAAGGCCCAACCCACACCACCGCCGGTACCTAAGAAGACGACACTGCTGACGCTCCTGACGAGATCACAGCCCATGCTAACGCTTGCAAGAGTGGATGACGAAAAACCTGGCCCATCGGGCACTACTAAACCAACTACAGTTCCACCTACAGACGGGTCAACCAAACCAGTACCACAAGATCCAGAGAAATCGCCGCCGACCGCTGACAGTGAGGACTCGGACGACAGTTATGCACCAGCAGCGGCGCCCTATCGACCTCCACGGGCCCAACCACCAACACTCCCAGAGAATCCACGACCTCAACCACCAACACTCCCAGAGAATCCACGACCTCAACCACCAACACTCCGAGAGAATCCACGACCTCAACCACCAGCACCCATGGCCAATCCTCCACCAAGCCAACGGCCAGCTCTGACTCCCCAAATGCCTAATCGCCCAGGACCACGACTCATCACAGGTGAACAGCTGGCGGACATGAATACGCAGCAATTCCGTCAGTATCTGGATATGCATCAAGATGAGCTCAGCCGCAATCCCTATTGGCTTGATGGAATACGCATTGCACGTTGTAAGGCAATGAGAAACCGCAATGCCCGCCGTCATACCTATTCCCAGCAACAACACCGCCGGAGGCAGGCCCAGGAGATCTCCGAACTGCAGTTCCAAGTTACGGTCCTGCAGCACCAACTTGAGGAGGCTCGGCAACAGCGATCTGAGAGGGAGCTGCGCCTGCAGCAACAACTTGTTGCGGCCCAACAACAACACTCTGACAGAGAACGGCTCCTGCAGCAAGAGCTCGTTGCGATGCATAGCCGTTTGGGTTATAAAACCCAACTCATCGAGGACTTATTGTACCAACAACTGGCAAGTGCCCAACCCCAGTTTTACCATCAGTAAGGTCCCTCGCGAGTTGTACACTATGAACTGCAGTTTTATACCACTGATCGTTTGGAAAGTTCTTCTGCATAATTGATATTACTGTATCACATACTACTGAATGCTACATAATCTGACTACTGCCTCCATGCCCGTACCTTACTGTGTACCAATGGACTATATGCCTAGTTTTTGTCATCGCGATCTGCACCATCGAATAGAAAAAGATGTGTGGCGCGTTGGCTTAAATTTTCACTACTGGAGTTAGCTCCGTGTTGTCTTTAATATGACATGTGACTAAAATTAGCTTCTCATTAGTGGATTGGGGATTGTGACCTTGTGGTACCAGTCACAAAGGGGGGATATGTAGTATAAATTTGGGGGAGATATGGTTTTCTGAGTATACTCTGACAGTTAATCTTTGACAGTTAATCTTTTCTGAGGTACTACACATTATTTACTGGTAACTGGATAACATTTTAATCAATGCCAAATGCGGAAAGAAGAACCCCTTGCACAAGGTGAAGTTGATTGAAGAAAGACATGATTTGAAACAATATAATCTTTTGGACGTTGAAGTATAATATAACCACACAAAGTGTTGTATGCTATATAAAATGCACCATGGTTTGACTTAATGTGAGCACAATGTTTAATGAAGTAACGAGCACTTGACCGTTGACATAATTTAGAGTGTGAGCACAATGTTTAATGAAGTAACGAGCACTTGACCGTTGACATAATTTAGAGTGTGAGCACAATGTTTAATGAAGAAAAGAGCACAAGATTTTAGTATGATTAAGTTTGAAATGTGTGTGACTTATAACAATATGAAGTATATTAAACTTTTAAAAAATATGGTTAGAAAGACCTGTGACATAATGGTGTAAGAAGAAGTAATAAAAGAGGTTTTAAAAAAAAGGTATGAAGTACGAAACCAAACATAATGGTGTAATTTGGCAAAGAGTAACTTAAAAGAAATATATTGGCCTTCATAGGCCATGGACAGTAGGCGTAGAACAAGACACCAGTAGAATGGAAAATCCCTAGAATTCAGGCCTTGGAAAGCACCCAGAAGATCCACCTGTGGGGAAAATTACACCATTATGTCATAGTGAAAGTTGAATGATGATAGGCTGGACGTATGGAAACAGGCAGGGTTTATGAAATTTGCATACAGGTATAAAAGAGAACGCCTGAGTAAGTGAAGTCAGTCTGTTCCCGGGAGACTCGGGCTCTTGTTGTCTGTAAAGATAATAAAGAGTTCTTTCTGTTGCCAATCCTGAAGAATCCTGTGTGTTACTGTCTACTGATGTACATGTAACATTTTAGACTTAATTTGGACATCAAATTAGAAAGTTGCTATCCAGTCAGCCCAGTCAGGACGAAGTTGAAGACTGTGAGACAACAATACCAAAGTTTGCCATGGAGTCCCACAAGGTTCTGTACTCGGACCACTTCTGTTCAGTTTATATATGCTTCCTCTAGGAAACATTATTAGGAATCACTCCATTCATTTTCATTGTTATGCTGACGACACCCAGTTATATTTATCGATCAAGCCTGATGAAACCAATCAATTAACTAAATTCCAAGCATACCTTAAGGATATAAAAAGTTGGATGACCTACAATTTCCTGATGTTAAATTCAGACAAAACTGAAGTTCTTGTAATTGGACCCGAACACCTCAGAAACTCTCTTTCTAGAGACTTAGTTATTTTAGATGGGATCACCCTGGCCTCCAGCTCCACCGTAAAGAATCTTGGAGTTGTTTTTGATCAGGATTTGTCCTTTAATGTCCACATAAAACAAATTTCGAGGACTGCATTCTTCCATTTACGTAACATCGCCAAAATCAGACGCATTGTATCTCAAGCGGATGCAGAAAAACTAGTCCACGCATTTGTTACTTCTAGGCTGGACTATTGTAACTCTTTGTTATCAGGCTGCTCCAATAAGTCTCTTAGGACTTTGCAGCTAATTCAGAATGCTGCTGCACGTGTTCTGACAGGAACCAAGATCAGAGATCACATCTCTCCCATTTTGGCTTCCTTGCACTGGCTACCTGTTAAATCTAGAATAGAATTTCATCTTCTCCTTACATACAAAGCTCTTCATAGTCAGGCACCATCATATCTAAAAGAGATCATAGTACCTTACTACCCCTCTAGAACACTGCGCTCTCAGAATGCTGGGTTCCTTGTAGTTCCTATAGTTTCCAAAAGTAGATTGGGAGCCAGAGCTTTCAGCTATCAAGCTTCTCTTCTGTGGAACAAACTACCAATCTGGGTTCGTGAGGCAGACACAGTCAACCCTTTTAAGAGTAGACTTAAGACTTTCCTTTTTGATAAAACCTATAGTTAGGGCTGGCTCAGGTCATCCCTTAGTTATGCTGCTATAGGATTAGACTGTCGGGGGACTCTCTCTCTCTCTCTCTCTCTCTCTCTCTCTCAGGGTTATGCCTAGTCAGGCACGGTATTGGTTGAAGATGCAGTCACATCTCCCTTTACTGAAAACTCTCTCTCTCTCTCTCTCTCGCTCTCTCGCTCTCTCTCCCCCCCCCACCCCCCACCCCCCACCATTGCCACCATCTATAAACATACATGTCTCATTAATGCATGTCAATGCATCTTACTAACTAAACTTCTTCCCTGGAGTCTCTGTGCTTTCTTGTCCAGCAGGTTCTTGTGGAACGTGGCTGCTGCTGTGGTCCTGCATGATGTCCACTACAAATATTATTACTGTCATTATTGCTACCACATCTCCATCACAGTTTATAGTTAGTTAATGATTAACTGCTGCTGTGCATCTGTGTCTCTCTATCTCTATCACAGGTTCCACTGCTTCTGTAATCATTTTATCATTCATTGTAATTCATTGTCATTCTATCATTCATTGTAATTGTACAATATGTTTGTGTTGATTGTTCTGTACACGTGACATCTATTGCACGTCTGTCCGTCCTGGGAGAGGGATCCCTCCTCTGTGGCTCTTCCTGAGGTTTCTTCCACCTTTTTTCCCCTGTTAAAAAGGGTTTTTTGTGGGCAAGTTTTTCCTCACTCGAACCGAGGGTCTAAGGACAGAGGGTGTCACTCCCTGTACAGATTGTAAAGCCCTCCGAGGCAAATGTATTTTGTGACTTTGGGCTATACAAATAAAATTTGATTTGATTTGATTTGATGTGTACACAGTTTGTCATAAAGCAGCATTTCCAAACCAAGTACAACTCTGCACAAGGTCTAAATATGTCAAAAATCCAGACGTGGTTGCAGCATGCTTGACAGGAAAGTATGTCCATATTTGTGACAATGATTGCAGCAATGAACAGTGTAAGGTACCTGCTGAGAGAACTAGAGAATGGATTTGTTCCACCTGTCATACTCATCTTAAAAATGGAGCCATGCCAACCCTCGCTGTAGCTAACAACTTAGACCTTGCTGACATCCCACCTGAACTGTCTGATCTCAACATACTGGAGAGACATCTGATAGCCAAGTGTATACCATTTGCAAAAAATCATCAAATCAAATCATCAAATCAAACTTTATTTATATGGCACCTTTCATACAGGATTTAGCACAAGGTGCCTCACAGAGATAACAATTAAAAGAGAAAACAACAGAGATTAAAATCAAGGAAAATTAAGAAAACCCAACCCACCCACCCCCACATATACTCAAACAACAATACATATACACTCATACAGACACTGCCACACATATGCACATACACACACACCGGCCCACACACGAACACTAGCTGTCACTAGGAGACATGGCCTGGCACCGCGACCTGAGGGAGGAAAAAGCCACCTTTGGGGGCCCGCCACACAGAGAGGTCACGGTCCAAGACCACCGGGAGCACCACAGAGGCCACCCCTACCCGGGTAGACAGGAGGCCATGCACAAAGGTGCAGGGCCCCCTAGCCACCCAGGCCAGAGCAGTCCACGGGGCAGCACACCTGATGGAGGATTCCTCTTCCAAAATGCCAACAGAGAGCAATACGTGGTAATGTTGTATGTGTCCCATCTGAAGTGACAGAGACGGTCCATTCTCTGCCCAGACTCAGAGGTCAGTCTCAAGTCTTGAGAGTAAAACTGAAGAGACGGTTATGTTACAAAGGTCATCAGCTGTTCCAGACTGTAACCTGGTTTAAACTTGTGTAGGCACTACATAAACTTAACATATTCATCCACAGTATGAAGATGTAACTATCAGGGATGACGCTGAGTTATGTGACCCAACACTTCCTGATGACAATGATGATGATGATGATGATGATGACGATGACGTAGATGTGAACATGGCTGATAATGACTATGATGTGGATGATGTGATGGAAATTGACAGGTGTGAAAGTAATGCGCTTTGTGAGGCAAGAAATGAAAACAATGACATTTTGTTTTGTGATGACAATGAACAACTTGATCAGAGAAGTGATAGAGCACAAGAAGGTGACATGCCAAATGGTGGAGTTGCTCTAGAATCATGCCTTCAGCCACGTGATGTTTCAGAGGACATATTGTGTTATAGTGAAGGAATATATTCTGTTGCCCCTGCAGAAAGAAATTGTCCAGTCAGCTTTTTCAGAACACCTAAACTTGAGGCCATGGCTTTCCCCGTTCAGTTTCCCACTGGTAAAAATACACTTGATGAAAAGAGAACTTTTAAATTAACACCTAGTAGTTACTTCAAAACAAGGCTATTTGGTGTTGATGATCGGTTTGCCAGAGACACAAACTATTTGTTCTTTGCACAGTTTGTGACTGAAATACACTTGGCCACTTTGAGCATGACAATACAGTTACGCAAAGGAAAACCTTTCACCAGAGATGGACGAAAGATAACATCAGGAATGTTGCAAAACAGACACGAAGTTGAAAGACTAGTGAGAAATAAAGATGCAGTCAGATTTATGCAGCCACTCCGAGGTACACCAGCTTATTGGGAGAAAACAACAAGAGATCTTTTTGCTATGGTCAGACAATTAGGTACTCCCACATTTTTCTGTACATTTTCTGCAGCTGAAATGCACTGGCCTGAAGTAATTGAAGCAATCAAATCTCAACAAGGTGAAGAAGTTAACTTTGATGAGCTTGACTAGGCAACAAAGTGCGACATATTGCGAAGCAATCCTGTGACAACAATGCGCATGTTTGACAAACGCGTTGAAGCCTTGTACAGAGATATAATCTTATCTCCAGCACAACCCCTCGGCAAAGTTGTTGACTACTTTTACCGCTTAGAGTTTCAGCACAGAGGAAGCCCACATATACACTGCTTGCTATGCGTAGAAGATGCACCAGTGTTTGAAGAAGACAGTGATCAGACTGTCTGTGATTTTGTATCTAAACACATTTCAGCTCAGCTACCAGACCCAGACACACAACTTGACCTGTACAAGAAAGTCACAGAAGTGCAAAAACACAGCAAGAACCACTCAAGTACATGTTTCAAAAGTGCTAGCTCTGGGTGCCGTTTCGGATTTCCCAAACCCCCTTGTAGAAAGACAATGATAACAAGACATATAGATGATGATGATGATCATCATTCACTGTCCCTGGAAACAGCAAAAACAAAGCTTACACCACTCAACCTGCTGCTCAATGAACACGAAATTGCCTCCCTGAGTTTAGACCAGCTCCTAGCTCGATGTAATTTAACACATGGTGACTATGAACAATGTCTGAACATAATTAACCAATCCAACGCAGTGATAATGAAACATGAGCCAAAAGACTGCTGGGTAAATGGCTACAACCCTTATCTACTTGGAGCCTGGAATGCCAACATTGACGTGCAGTACATACTCAATTACTACAGTTTAATTCACTACATATGCACATACATATGCAAAAGTGAAAACTCAAAACACTCATTGAGAACTCCAACAGAGACAATGTCAACGAATGTGATGAAATGAGGAAAATTATGCAGGCTTATTCCAAAAAGAGAGAAGTCAGTACTCAAAAGTGTGTGACCCGTGCATGCGGCATTAAGATGAAAAAGTGCTCACGTGACGTCGTATTCATAGCAACAGATGACAATGCAGTGAAAATGAGTCGCCCCATGTCTTACCTAGAAAGCACAACAGCAGAGAGTTAACATGTGGATGACTTCTTTGACAGACAAATACAAAGCCAGACCCGAAACACCAGAGTTTGAGAACATGTGCATGGCAACTAGCTACTTGCAGAATTGTCAACAGAGCAAAGGTAAAAATGTTTTGCCCCTGCTAAATGAGATGGGATTTGTTCAAAAGAGAACCGATAAGCCTGCTATTATCAGATTTCACCGCACATCGCAGGAAAAATATCCTGAGCAGTTTTATGGCACGTTGCTAAAACTCTACAGATCAGACCTAAAACTGAAAAAACAGCATTTACCCACATATGAGTCCTTTTACAATAGTGGCGTGGTTCAACTACCAAGTACAAACCATCCTGAATCTGTACAACACATTGTCAAGCAAAACCAAAAGAAATGTGAGAAAAACAGTGAAGAAATTGAGAAGTAGAAGAGTTTGAACAGAACAGAGGCGTGATTGATGAATATTGTAATCTGGCACCTGAATCTGAACTACTGAGATTGGAGTGTATTGATGAACTTGAAGCAAGATGGCCAGATCATGAAAATGAACAAGACGATGTCCCAGATTATGCTAAACAGGCTAATGCTGTAACAGAAGTCAGAGCTATTCGAGAGGTTCCTGCAATCTACCCCACACGTTACGTCAAATGTATCAGAGTCTGAACCAGAAACAGGCATGTGTATTCTATGCAGTGAAAGACTGGTGCATTAAGCGCGTCTGTGGCCAAAATCCTGAACAGTTTTTCTTTTACATAAATGGTGGTGCTGGAACAGGCAAGTCACATCTGATCAAGTGCATTTACTCTGAAGCATCTAAGATATTGTGCAATCTACCAAGACGTGCTGAGGACAATGACATAACAACACCTACCGTACTGTTGACTGCTTTCACTGGAACTGCAGCCTTTAATATATCTGGTACAACACTCCACTCTCTCCTTAAGCTGCCCAGAAGCCTGAAACCCCCATTTCAGGGACTTGGTAACAAACTTGATGAAATCCGATCTGAACTTCTAAACGCTGAAATGATTATTATTGATGAAGTGTCCATGGTCTCAAAGCCCCTTTTTGCATACGTAGATGCCAGACTGAAACAAATGAAAGGCACACAGAGACCCTTTGGAGGAATGTCAGTATTAGCAGTTGGTGATTTCTATCAGTTACCACCTGTACGTCAGTCTAAGACCCTATGTGTGTTAGCCCATGTCAGCTCGACTTGTGGCAAGAACACTTTCAGATGATCACTCTGACTGAGATAATGTGTCAAAAGAATGATGTTGCCTTTGCAGAGATGTTGAACCGTATCCATGTAAAAGACAAAAATGATGAGTTGTCTATAGCAGACAGAGCATTGCTGTACCAAACTGTTACCGAACCAGCACTTTGTCCAACTGATCTTTGTGACTAATAAACAAGTGAATTCACACAACTCTGCAACATTAGCTTTGCTACATTCACAAATCACTTCAATTGATGCTGACGACTATAAAAAGGACCCACACACTGGCAAGATGACACGACAAGTACAACCACTTAAAGGAAGCAAAAATGACTTATCCGATACACAAAATGTTGCTGAGGGCACTCGTGTCATGCTAACTCGAAACATAGATGTATCTCAAGGATTGGTTAATGGATCATTTGCAACCATTGACAGAATAGTAACCTCTGAAAAACATGGTTTTGTACATGTCAACATGCTTGGTCTCACAATGGACGATGCAACAGCTGACCAGAATTACCGTAACAAAGCACCAGGAGAACCTGACAATCTTGTGTACATAGACAGAGCTGAAGAAAAACTAAAACAGAAAGGAGTGGTCTGCAGACAGTTTCCCATCAAACTTGCCTTTGTGTGTACAATACACAAAGTTCAAGGTATGACAAAGACATCAGCTGTAGTCTCACTCAAACATATATTTGAACCTGGAATGGCTTACGTTGTATCAGTAGAGTGACCTCTCTCAGTGGACTTCACATGCTAGATATGGACGAAAGCAAAATATATGCCGACCCAGAAATCACAGCAGCCTTGCAGAACATGAGACAAGTCGACTTAGACAACATGATGGCTCTTTTCCATATCAAACAAACATTAAGCGGACGTGTCACTTTGACCGTTGTTCACCATAACACAGAAGGATTGCCATCCCATGCTAATTACATAAAGAGCCACCACGAACTGTGTCTTGCAGGTGTCTTGTGTCTCACAGAAACTCACCTACAAGGCTCCTTTGTCGCACAGAGTCTCCAGGTAGATGGCTACAAAATGTACAAGCGCAACAGAAACGTGTCTTACACAAACTTTGCAGAAATGTCTACCAGAGGTGGTGGTGGAGTTGCTATTTATGTAAAGAACCACTTCCACGTTCGTGAAAACCAGTGTGTGCATAATGTAACTGACCTTGAGTTCTTGGCCTTGAAAACTGAATTCCCAGTGCATGCACTGATTGCAGTTGTGTACAGACCTCCAGACTACAACATGACATCATTTCTGTCAAACCTGCAAAGTCTTTTAGAATCACTAGAGATCATGGATTATCACCCCATCATTGTCTACAGCGATTTCAATGAGAATCTCTTAGCTGGTGGAAGTAAGCCAATACTGCAGCTGTTTCAGTCCAGGGGATATGTACAGCTCATCAATGATGCAACCATAGAAAAAAACACACTGCTGGACCCCATTTTTATCTCTCAACCACAGCATTGTCTTCATTCCGGTATCATGAAAACATATTATATCAATCAATCAAATTTTATTTGTATAGCCCAAAGTCGCAAAATACATTTTGCCTCGGAGGGCTTCACAATCTGTACAGGGAGTGACACCCTCTGTCCTTAGACCCTCGGTTCGAGTGAGGAAAAACTTGCCCACAAAAAACCCTTTTAACAGGGAAAAAAGTGGAAGAAACCTCAGGAAGAGCCACAGAGGAGGGATCCCTCTCCCAGGACGGACAGACGTGCAATAGATGTCACGTGTACAGTCAACAAGTCAACAGAAACATTTTGTGTAATTACAATGAAAAATGACAATGGATTACAATGAATGATAACCTGAATGAACCTGTGATAGAGATAGAGAGACACAGATGCACAGCAGCAGCAAATCATTAACTAAGTTACTATAAACTGTAATGGAGATCTGGTAACATTAATGACAGTAATAATATATGTAGTGGACGTCATGCAGGACCACAGCAGCAGCCACGATCCACGAGAACCTGCTGGACGAAAGAGCACAGAAACTCCGGGGAAGAAGTTTAGTTAGTAAGATGCATTAATGTACATGTATGACAGACATGTATGTTTACAGATGGTGGTGGTGATGGTGAGAGAGAGAGGGAGAGAGAGAGAGAGAGAGAGAGAGAGAGAGAGAGAGAGGGTTTTCAGTAAAGGGAGATGTGACTGCATCTTCAACCAATACCATGCCTGGCTAGGCATAACCCTGAAAGGAGGAGTCCCCCGGCAGTATAGTCCTATAGCAGCATAACTAAGGGATGACCTGAGCCAGCCCTAACTATAAGCTCTATCAAAAAGGAAAGTCTTAAGTTTACTCTTAAAAGTGTTGACCGTGTCTGCCTCCCGAACCCAAAATGGTAGTTTGTTCCACAGAAGAGGAGCTTGATAGCTGAAAGCTCTGGCTCCCAATCTACTTTTGGAAACTATAGGAACTACAAGGAACCCAGCATTCTGAGAGCGCAGTGTTCTAGAGGGGTAGTAAGGTACTATGATCTCTTTTAGATATGATGGTGCCTGACCATGAAGAGCTTTGTATGTAAGGAGAAGAATTTTAAATTCTATTCTAGATTTAACAGGTAGCCAATGCAAGGAAGCCAAAATGGGAGAGATGTGATCTCTGATCTTGGTTCCTGTCAGAACACGTGCAGCAGCATTCTGAATTAGCTGCAAAGTCCTAAGAGACTTATTGGAGCAGCCTGATAACAATGAGTTACAATAGTCCAGCCTAGAAGTAACAAATGCGTGGACTAGTTTTTCTGCATCTGCTTGAGATACAATGCGTCTGATTTTGGCAATGTTACGTAAATGGAAGAATGCAGTCCTTGAAATTTGTTTTATGTGGACATTAAAGGACAAATCCTGATCAAAAACAACTCCAAGATTCTTTACGGTGGAGCTGGAGGCCAGGGTGATCCCATCTAAGGTAACTAAGTCTCTAGAGAGAGAGTCTCTGATGTTTTTGGGTCCAATTACAAGAACTTCAGTTTTGTCTGAATTTAACATCAGAAAATTGAAGGTCATCCAACTTTTTATATCTTTAAGGCATGCTTGGAGTTTAGTTAATTGATTGGTTTCATCAGGCTTGATCGATAAATATAATTGGTTGTCGTCGGCATAACAATGAAAATTAACGGAGTGATTCCTAATAATGTTCCCTAGAGGAAGCATATATAAACTGAATAGAAGTGGTCCGAGTACAGAACCTTGTGGGACTCCATGACAAACTTTGGTATGCATGGAGGATTCATCATTGACAAGAACAAACTGAGAACGATCTAAAAAATAAGACTTAAACCAGCTTAGGGCGGATCCTTTGATGCCAATTTGATGTTCCAGTCTCTGTAAAAGAATTTGATGGTCAATGGTGTCAAATGCGGCACTAAGATCTAACAGGACAAGTACAGAGATGAGTCCTTTGTCTGATGCCATTAGGAGGTCGTTTGTAACTTTGACTAGTGCGGTCTCTGTGCTATGATGCACTCTAAATCCTGACTGAAAATCCTCATATAAACTGTTCTTATGGAAAAAGTCGCACAGCTGATTGGCTACAGCTTTCTCAAGTATCTTAGAGAGAAAGGGAAGGTTTGATATCGGTCTGTAATTGGCTAAAACCTCTGGATCTAGAGTGGGCTTTTTAAGAAGAGGTTTAATTACAGCTACTTTAAAGGACTGTGGTACATATCCTGATAATAAAGACAGATTAATCATATCCAATAAAGAAGGGCTAACTAGAGGTAAAACATCCTTGACCAGCCTGGTTGGGATGGGATCTAAGAGACAGGTTGACGACTTAGATGAAGAAATTATTGAAGTTATTTGATGAAGGTCGATGGGAGAAAAACAGTCTAAATATATATCAGGTTTTACAGCTGTTTCCAAACTTGCTGTATCAGAATGCAGATCAGTGCCTGTTGAGGCAGGATAGTTATCACAATCCTGTCTACTGTGTAATGTCCTTTGACAGTTCATGAAAAGTACTCAGAGTTTTAAATATAAAGACAATTACAAAGCAATTTGAAATAAATCTAAACTAATATTAACTCTGCTAAATTATCAAAACATGCAATGATAACACCAAAACTTGTACAACGCAATGTTTACTGATTATGTTAATACTTATTTATAATGACTTCAATTACAAATACAATGGTCAATTTTTATCCAGAGTAGGGGTATCCTCTGTGTAGCCTGGCTTCAACACCTTGCCAGGCTGTCTCAGTGTCTCTGAGATTGTTAGGGTGGACCAGAGGATACCCTTGTAAAAACGTCATCACTTTAACTTTCTGTATAAAGGTCATGTACTTATGCACGCAACATATGATATATTTATGATATTATTATCATTATTATTATTATTATTATTATTATTATTATTGTTATTATTATTATATTACATTTTCATTGGTAATGCATAACAGAAGAACCTTTGTGGACTTGGAAGGTGAAGCGGGTCGGCCACTAATCCGAAAATTGGTGGCTCGATCCCCAGCTCCTCCACTCTGCAAAGTGTCCTTGATGATATAAATACAATACTTTAAGAAATATTTCCCTTAATAATTACATGATTTACATTAAAAATACAATGGTCAATCCCCAACTCATCCAGTCTGCATGTCAAAGTGTCCTTGATGAAATACATATAATACTTAATTGATATGTACTTTACATAATAACTCAATGCTTTCCATTACAATATCATAGTCAGTTAATATCCAGAGTAGCGGTATCCTGTGCAACCTGGCTTCAACACCTCGCAGTGCTGTCTCAGTCTCTCTGAAAGTTTTAGACTGAAAGGGAGAATCCACTTCACAAAAGGTGATAACTTTAACTGTCTGTATATAAGACATGTACTTATGCATGCAAATGTAGTATATATTTTCTCTGGTCATCCTTAATAGGGGGTGGTTGTGGACTTAAAGGTAAAGCAGGTCGTCCACTAATCAGAAGATTGGTGGTTCGCTCCCCAACTCCTTCTGTCTGCATGTCAAAGTGTACTTGGGAAAAAATAACACAACACCTCTAATTACTTATTACCTTGTCATTTATTGTTGTATCTACATTCTCGACATATGTGCTCTAAATGTAACTTCCTTTCTGATGTACTTTAACCCCACTTGTAATATTTCTCTCAAGCAGGTTCCCAGAATTGTCATAGACTATAACTTCTGTAAGTTCACTTTAGTCTGAAGGGGATAGAGTTCTCCTGTGTCCTCTGTGGTGCCACCAGCCAGCCCTGGCTCACCTCCTCCCTCCAGCTCTGTGAGGACCAGCTCAGAACAATTGCGCCTGCCACAGACCAAGTACTTCTGAGAGAGATGAAACACCTGTGTTTTCCCCCTGCAAAAGGAATTGGAAAGTTTTTTTCTTGTTTTGCTTTATTTTCCTACCAGTTAGTGGAACTTTATCATTTAATTCCACTTCTTTCCCCCCCCCTCTTCAGCCACTCTGATCCCTACACTTCACCATGCACACTCAGAAGAGAAGCGACAGCTCAATGTGTCAACAAAGCTGAACATCACCCAGCCTTCAAAAGCTTCTCTGTGTTCACTGCCACAGGACAGATGATGATTTTCTGCCTTGCAGGACAATTGACGGTATTTAATACTTTTGTTTGACATGACTTTTGGACAACTTTACACTCCTCAGTTTATTAAAACATCTTTCTGTTTCTCTTATCATGGTCAGATCTGTCCTCCACAACTCCACTTCCAATGTGGAAACTCCTACACTCAACAGTTTACTGTTTACTAACTGCTATTATTATTTGTTTTATTTAGAACTGGTCGCGGCAGATGGCCACCCACCATGATCCGGGATCTGCTCAAGGTTTCTGCCACTGGCAGTTTTTCCTTGCCACCGTCACCAAGTGCTTGATCATGCTGGACATTATAGTGCACATTGTCATCACAGAATTATTCACTTACACTATATTAAACACTTTGTTACAATTTTCTTCCCTGCTCATTTCACACTTTATTACATTATTATACCATTTCATGGAATACTCCACACTTCCATCTTTCCACAGATGCCTCTACTATTAATACTGCACAAATTTTTCAATATTTCTACAAATTTTCCCCCATAAGAATGCATTTGACATCATCACATCTCTCAACAGACCTACTACACTGTAAATGACTACTACTGCTGCATACTTTGTACTACAGACTTCAACCAAACTGCTACTTGTACACAAGATCTTAAACTATTAACCTATTTTCACTGTTTTTAATATAATACAATACTTTTTTCAGCTAATCTCACACTTTGTTAGAATATTCTACAAATTCATACAATATTTCAAAATATTCTACAATTCTCACTTGTTAAGTCAATGCTGCTACGTGTACAGTACATAGCGCTTCCCTCAGATCCCTCATGCAAACAGCAATACACATGCAATGTAAAACATACTATATATATATATATATATAAATAAAAGTTAAAAGTATAGATAAAGTATAAATATGGCAAATATAGCAGTATAAACAGAATGACCAGTATAAATATTGCAAATATAGAAAGATTACTCAACTTTTTTTAGGTAATCTCACACTTTGTTACAATATTGTACAAATTCATACAATATTTCAAAATATCCTACAATTCTATCTTTTCATACAAATTTCCACAGATGCATCAGGCAATTCAGCAGAGGGCATCCACACTGTATTTCCGCAGGAAATGCAAATATTCTAGTTAGTGTGGATGCCCAAAGGGCGCTATTGTTATCCAAATCTTTATTTTTATTTTTCCGTCTTCCGTACGTTTTTCGCCACGCTTCTACTCCCACAAATCCTATCATACAAACATAAAAATTATATCACCAGATGCAGCGCATTCAGGACATGCTGGCTATTACTTTCCAGATCTCTACTATTCATACTGTACAAGTTATTAAACATTTTGTACAATTTTCCCACCATAAGGATGAATGGGAAATCCTCAAATCTCTCAACAGACCCACTACACTTTAAACAACAACTACTACTGCATAACTTGTCCTACAGACTTCATTCAAATTTCTACTTGTACACAAGATCTTAAACTATTAACCTTGTACTCAACTTTACAAAATCTTTTACCGCTTTTAAACAATTAAACACTAAAGTTGAGCATGTTTTTACTCCAACTCTGCGTTTACAATGGGTGTGTATTGCGCCTGCTAGAGCGGGTGACGTCAGACCTAGAGCGAAGGAAGAGCTATCAAGTCCGTCAAAAAATAAAACATACAAGCCTTTCCTGTCCGCACATTTCGCACAACAGACATAATTTACCACTCAAAACGGAGGAAAACGTCTTACCTACGCACTGATACCACTCATGAAGCTGTCAGCATTACCGTTTCGGCGTCGTAACGTCAGATCACCAGCCAGTCCATGCAGCACTGCCGTTAAGACCCATTTAAAAAAAGGAGCGATTTTTCTCCATGCAATCAGACAGACCCGTTTCTTTGCAAGGCGAAAGCAGCCCTTTCCGTGCCGAAAAAAACCCCAAAAAAGCCAGCTACACCATCATAAAAGCCTCGTACTACTTCTGGTCCGGTTGTTTCAGCGATATTTACAGCCGTTTGGCCCGGTAAACGTCTTTATCTGTCGGGTCTGTTTTCTCTCGGTCCGCGTCTCACACGCCTGTCTGTCCACAGGCCTCCCCGCTTAGCACCGCTAACGACAGTGTAAACACACCAGCGCTGCAGCGGAGTCTGTCAGCTGATTAACGGGCGACAACGAGCCGAGCCGGTAACTTAAACACAACACACAGAGCGAGCGACCGGCCCTGTCAGCTAATTAACAGGCGACGACAAGACAACACAAAGAGCGACCTGCACGGTTAGCATGCTGCTAACGACAGAGTAAACAAACAACACTGCAGAGCTAGGACACTTCACCGGACCACAACTTTTTCTGCCCGGCTCACAGGACCGCTGGACCCAAACGGCAAATCAACGCAACTCTTTTCTCTATGGACCGGTAATGTACTCAGCACTTAGCTTTACATAGCTTAACACGGCTAAGCACGAAACTGTTAACTTTGTTAGTGTGTTTGTTTAGTTACATACATGTGTTTTTATTCTGTTCAGCTCTACTATTCATACTGTACAAGTTATTAAACATTTTGTACTATAATTTTCTGATGGCTCCATCTGCTGGCCCAATGGTGGCAATCACGCGCTGCTCTAATTAGGGCCCAGCAGATGGCGCCATTGCATAAGAATGCATTATGCAATGGCGCCATCTGCTGGGCCAATGGCGCCATTTTCTAGACCCACTACACCTCAACACCCAGCAGATGGTGCCACATACATGTTAAAACTATAAATAACGTCTAAATATGGCAAATTTAGCAGTATAAACAGAATGAACGGCACAAATATTGCAAATACAGAAAGATCACTCAACTCTTTTTATAAGGTAATCTCACACTTTATTACATTATTGTACAAATTCATACAATACTTCCAAATATCCCACAGTTCCATCTTTTCATACAGACTTCCACAGATGCATCGGGCAATTCGGCAGAGGGCACCCACACCGCACTTTCCGCAGGAAATGCAGTTTTCTAGTTATTATTTTTCTTCCGTACGTTTTTTGCCGAGCTACTACTCCCACAAATCCTGTCCTAGAAACATAAAAATTATATCACCAGATGCCACTCATTCAGGCTATTTTCACTGTTTTTAATATAATACAATACTTTTTTCAGCTAATCTCACACTTTGTTAGAATATTGTCCAAAAATTGTACAAATTCATACAAGATTTCACAATATTCTACAATTCTCACTTGTTAAGTCAAGTCAACTTTATTGTCAATGCTGCTATGTGTACATGACACACAGAGAATTGAAATGACGTTTCCCTTTGATCCCTGGGGCAAACAGCAATAACCATGCAATGTAAAACATACAATATAAAAAATATATACACGTTAAAAGTATAAATAAACTATAAATATGGCAAAAATAGCAGTATAAACACAATCGACAGTATAAATATTGCAAATATAGAAAGATTCAGCGTTATAATCAGAATGAACAGTATAAACAGTGTGATTAATTAGGACCCGACAGATGGCGCTGGTTGCTTGGCAACCTCAAGCCTACCACTCACAAGTCTGTTCTTTTTTAACATTCATTTCTCTGGTAGAAGGCTGTTGTCTATCGGAACCGGAACCTCATGCCACAAGTACAGTTTCCATTGGCTACTAGCCTTATCAAGAACGACTGGACACTGACTCTCCTCTCTCTCATTCCAGATCTATATGTTACATTAACGTAGCATTTACAGAGTATATTTATTTATCCCCACAAGCAGCAGAGCCGAGTTAAATTTCTTGCGCACGCAGGTACGTCAGTTGCGGTGGGAAAATTGCCCGTCTTCTTGGCTTTAAAGCTCCCGCTCCATGTCTGTAGCAGAGAGAAGAACAGTTTCCGTTTCTAGCTGTTTAGGGCCCCCATGCAACATGCTATCTGGGGGCCAGTATTTATTCCAACTTTGAGGGAGATTCCTAACCTTTTATGATTATGCAACAGTCTGTTACATTTTAAGAGGAGAACAGGTTACAGTACATTAATAAATGTAACAGATCCAGCATGTTCCTGAAAAATGTTTAATGTACACTTTGAAAACTACGTAACATAACCTAAACAAGCTTTCCCATCAATCCAAAACAGTTAATCATCCATATGTGCAAACAATAAAAAACAAAAAACTAGTAAGAATAGTCATATAGTCATGTTGCTTCTTCGTGGTCAGGAGCTGTTGAAGATCCCTCTTGCTCTGCTTGGACTTTACCTCCCAAGTATTTCAAAGTGCTCCTGCAAAAACAAAGCTCTTTAGGTTACCAAGCAAAAGTAAGCACAAGCAAATATTCATATCATATAACTGCAGCTGTGTTACACTAATGCAAAAATTCTGTTTACATATTACAATATACAGCGTCCCTTTAAAGCATACTACCAGTTTCGAAGTTGTCACTTTCAGGCTTTTTTGGTGTTTATCTGCACATTATACTCTTAAGTATTTACTTAACACTTGAACTACTGGAATTACTAGAACGACCATATAGCGGTCATTCTGACTGTTCATACTTTGACGTAAATACGGCCGTGCTGAACCTCATTTTCGTCATGTCATATCTACATTTGAACCTTCTCTTTAAGTTTTCCAATGCAGCGTTTAATTTCAGTCACCATGTTATGACGTCATCGCCCTTAAAACAAACACAAAAGAAAGATTGCCCCAACAGGTGCTGCCTCTCTCCGTGTGATGAAAGCTTTACGTCAAAAAGATTTTTTTTCACCGCACAGAAAATGTTGTTTTTGATTTTATAAATGCCAGCAAATATGGACTGAAGCAGAATATTTCGTAATAATAAAGATCAGGACACAAAATTTAAATTCAAATGAATGTGAAAATTTTTTTTCCAGCCTAACTGATCAATATTCTCATTTTCCTTGTAAAATAAAAACAAATCTTATGATACAATAACATAACATATATACAATAACAACAACATACCAATATGCATTTCAGTACCTCGTAAAAACTTTCATGGACACTTATGCAGCACAATACAGTACACACAAAACAGGAAGAAGAAAAAAACAAGAAAAAACATGAACATTTGCTAAACTTAAAGAAAACGGACTGCTTTAGAAAGTAACGATTAGTTTCAGTGAACAAAACTTGTCAACGAATAAAATCAGATTAACACATTTGGAGAATCCGTGTATCATTCGTTCTAACCATTTTGAATTGGCAATCAAAACTCAAATAATGAAAAATTGACTGGTTATTTTGTTTTTTCTTTTTTATTATAACACCAAAAACGAAAAAATGCCTGGTTTTTCATATTTCAATTTTAGGCTCAGATCAAAAATATGAAATGGAAAAACGGGCACCAGGACAGAATTTGATTTTAATATTTAATTGGTCGGGTTTACGTAATCCGGAAATGACTCCGTGCGCGGCAGTTAGGGTAATGCAGTGGCTACTATGGCGGCGCTAGAACCACACACTATTTTGATCAAGGACTTGTTTAACAGCGGTTTGACACACCGAAATTTCCTGCACGTTGCAGCAGATGGGTATCCTGGAAATGAGCGTCAGGAGATTCTGTGCTCGGCATGATCTGAGGAGAAAAAGATCTATGTCAGACGCAGAGCTGGAAAGCGCTTTGATTCGATCTACATATGAGGTAAGTTGTCATTCAGATTTCATCATCATCATCATCATCATCATCATCATCATCATCATTCAGATTTCCACAGTATATTGCAAATATTATCTATATAGCAAACACTGTCAGTAAATGTGTAATCCCATGACAGACGGGACCATCATGTGGCAGGAAGTTCATGACCGGCTATCTGTCTTCACTGGGGCTGCATGCTGGAGAGGGTCGGGTTGGAAGAAACCTAACGGCCTGGTCACACTGCACGCGGAACCGAAGTGCAGTGCCCTGGAGCGGAGGCAGTTTCAGATAGGCGCACGTTAACCGGTCTGCCTGGTCACACATCTCGCGCTGTGGAGCGCAGTGTGCGCGGCTGCAGCGCTTCGTTCGGCATCTGTTCTATTTTTCGTGAGCGCCATCTGTCAAGCTGGATAGACCAGATCGCACCAGACAGGAAGTGCGACTAGCCAAGCGCCCGAGAAGGCGCGCCCAGTGCGCTCACACAGCTTCCGCGTGCAGTGCGTCCGAGGTGTTAGAGAGCTCCATCAGCCATACCATGAATTCCGGCGTCAGGTAATGCTTGTGCTTTAAAAAGTGCAATTTAGGCAGATAATGATAGGCCTAACCATGTGGATACCTCACACGTGGGACTAAATTAACAGCTGAGAACAACATAAGGCTAATTCAGCGTTTCTCAAACTTTTTCAAGGACCACTTTGAAAAAAATATATATATATAGGGTTATATATAGAAATATACATATATATATAAAAATTATATAGGCCTATAAATATAAACCTACTTGGTTGGGCTGTGAGATTGCGCTTAGATCGGCAATGCGTTCCTCTGTGTGTGTGGCAAGCAGAATTGGACGTTTTTAAGAAGTAAAAAAAAAAAGTTTTAGAAAGGCTAACACCAACAAATGTGGATTGAAGCAGATAAGTTCATTAGGTAAAAACATGTTCTGAATTTTAGAAATGATAACATCTATGTTTTTTCAATAAATATTAACTTTTGAACTTTATAATGCTACGGAGCTTAGGACAAATGGTGCCGGGGTCTGCCCCGTCTCACTCAAAACTTTCTTCTTAAAACGAATAGGATAGATTACTATAGATTACTTTATTCTCTACACTTTATATATAGTAAAAGTAAATTGCCAAAAAATAGCCTACTCAAGAAAAGTAGCCTACAGATAGGCATACTTGAAAATTCTACTTAAGTAGCTACAGTACAAATAGCCTACTTTGTAACTTCCCACCTCTTCTTTTGAATATAAGGCGTCATTTTAAAATATGAGTTAAATAAGCATGTACATTTATTATTTTGGAGTGAGCGGACTCAGCGGAGCGTGAAGTGATTTCACCCGAGCGGGATGCAAGTTGAGTGATGAGCGGAGTGGAGCAAACCACTGCACTAAACAATATTTGACAACTCAGGCTTTTTTATTCCAGTATTGTGTGTGTGTGTTATAAGTGCTTCAGTGACAACAATACATAGACAGTAACTTAAGCGCGGCATACTTTTATGGACAGTAAAACAAAGGCAGAGTAAGCTATAACTGCAAGGCAGCACAGTAAAATCTCTTTGAGTGGCTTAAGGCAGAGTAGGCCTACTGTAACTGGAATTGTGCGTCCCGGATTAAAGGCAAGGAATTACCTTTTTTATAAAATTACAGGCCTGCCTCTTTTATTCAGAAAACGACTCATCTTTAGCCTTCTAATAATCTTATTTTGGACTCATGTATAAGCTAGCTTGTGTGGGAAACACTGACAATTCACGTATTTTTTAGAAATCCCCTCCCGGACCACTTGAGGTCACTCAAGGACCACCTTTGGGCTAAATATACTCCTGAGATTGTTATCGTGAGAAAGCAAACATTTTGACAACAGCGACCCCTACTGATAGGTTTACATGAGTGAAGATAACTGTCTGTCGTTGTCAATCAAAACTTAACAGTTATCATTTTAATGATAGAATCTATGGCAATACAACTGTGTTATATTGTGCTCGATTTTACAGGTTCAAATGGCCCCTAAAGTAAAGTTAGGCCAATGAACTAAAAAAACTACAATATTTGTTTGTTTACTGGTCATTTTTGAAAATGTAAAGTACAAATGAGTCATTATAAAAACATTTTATGAAGATGGTGTGCTAATTATTTTTTTTTTTTCCCCAGGGTGCTCGTAATTTAAATCCAACTCCCTACCATGCTGAATATATGGGTCATAAACTTCATTTAGAAATGAAAAGCTTGGGATGTTTGGAGTTACACATGTTTTGACTGTTGATAGCTACAGCAGCAAAATTGTTGCACATTCGACCATGCCAGTGAAAAACAACCTGGTGATTTATGAGGATGTATACAGGTGAATATATTCACAACTACCATTATTATTGTCATAATTTTTCTGTCCTGTATTATCTTTTAAATATATACACTCATTGAATTAGTTAAATTCAGTGCAGTCACGTAAACATAATTTTATTCCAGATCTGCGGTCGTGAACCATGGCATGTGGGACCAAGTTCGGGTTGATCATGGCAGGGAGTTCTACCTGTGTCTTTACATGCAGGAGAGGCTGTCAAGATACAGACACAACCTCATCAGGCCACCATACCTCCAAACCACATCAACAAGGTTGAGGGTTGTATGAAAGATCTAATAGAAATTATTGGTGCTTCATGCACTGTCACCTTCCTTAATTGAGGATGAGCATTAAACATTATTAAGCATGACTCAGCTCTCCCAGAAACCCTGTGCAACTACTGTACATGTGCAATTGTCTTTCTGTGGTGTGCAATGTTTTTTACTATTAGTTTTATTAATATATGTTTTCACGTTTTGTTTGGTGTTTTTATGTGTTCATACTTATTTCTACATACTTTTGTATAATCTCATCTATGCCTTGACTTGATTTGTTCGCCTTACTGTCCATGTTATTATTAGGTAGTTTTACATCAAAAGTAATGTAAAAATGTGGCACACACATACTTAGAATATTAAGATGATTCTGATTTTAAAAGAAAAATCAATAATGTATTGTTACATTTTCTGCTTTTCTATTTCCATTTCACCTAAAAACATCATGGACTTTGATCAACAGAACCTTCGAGTGGAGAGGTTGTGGCCAGAGGTAAACAATCGTGTGAACTATCCACTTAAACAGGCTCTGGTGCACCTGCTGGACCAAGAGGTTGTGAACATGGAGGACAACCTCACTAGATTCTGCATCTCAAATCTGACATGTCAAGTAAGCCAAATTGGACTTGACAGAGTGGTGCGTTCATGGAATGCACACAAGATCCCAGGTATGCTTAACTGATTATTTCCACTTTAGAAATATTGATTAGTTTTTTCCACTCCCAATCCATCCAATCTAACCAGTATTGCTTTGATTCCATGTCTTAGGTCGTGGAATACCCAATGAACTGGCAGTAGGTGGCTGCCTAGCTAAAGTCTCTGAGGAGCTGCTGCCATGTGCTTCTGTTGTGGCAAACCTGTATGAGCAAGACTTGGGATCCTCACTGACTTGGGAGACTGTGTTTGGAGCTGATCCGTTTTCATCTGAAGAGGGCAGTTGCCATGCAGAGCAGAGCTTTGCAGAGAACTACCCTGACATCTTCTTTTCAATCATGTGGTAAACGACAATACTCCTTTCCAAGATGCTTTAATCTGCCTAATGAATGTGACTGCAAGATATGTCTGAAAAAATAAACTGTTTTAGTTGTGATTTCTCACAGCCTGTGGTGTTCTTGAGTAACTGGATAAGCAGACCATTTTGTCTGTTTTTTACTTAATGAAAAACTTGGATGTAGTTATTCATATGTTACAAAGCTGCCATGCCCCTAAGTTGTCAGTTGTATCACAGGGGAAGTGGGGAGGAACAGGAGAAGGACCCAAATGCAGGGAATTAAACAAGTGCTCTTTAATGATAAACAAAACAGTGAGAACTAAAGCACAAAGAAACCAGGAGTAGGATACAAACCGAAGGACACAAAAACAGACTAACTGAAAAGCGTCTGGAAAACCAGGCAAAATAATCCACAGGAATCAGAAACCGAGAGAACACAGAGGAAAAGGGAACCAAGAACAGACAGAAACAAAGGAAACACAGGAACTAAATAGACAGGACTAATCAGACACAGGTGAAACAAATCAGGGGCAGGTGCAAAATCAAGACAGGAAGTAGAAGACAAGACAGACAGTGGAACTGCAAAATAAAACAAGAAACACAAACAAACTCAAAACTATGACAAGTGAGTATGACAAATAATTTGGCAAAATTGTATTTCTTTGAACTGTTTTATTTAACCTTTCTAGGCTTACAAAGGCATAGAAAAATATTACAAAAGCTTTATACATTTAATGTTGACTTTGAATTAGTTCGAAGTTGAGCTTGAAACTGGACAGCATAGCAACAGTCCTTACTGTATAAAATGCCCAATGTTTCTGGAAAACAGTAAGAAAATATACAACTTAAAAAATGCAAATATGAGGTAATTTGGCTCTTACAACACTGAAATATTTTTGCCAAAATAAAACACTATGAAGATGCACAAACATTTTTAACAGTCAAAAGTGCTTTGAATGTCTCCCTCATTTCTTTGAACGGTTATATTTAACCTTTTTAGGTTTACAAAGGCTTAGAAAAATATTGCAAAAGCTTTATACGTTTTATGGTGACTTCGAATTAGTTCGAAGTTGAACTTGAGACTCAGCTGGAACACAAACAACAGCATAGCAACATAATTGAGTCCTAATTTCCAATGTTTCCATTTGAAAAAAGTAAGAAAATATACAACATAAAATAGTGCAAATATGAGGTACTCTCTTACAACACTCAAAGATGATTTTGGCAAAATAAAATATGAAGATGCATAAACATTTTTAAAAGTCAAAAGTGCTTTGAGTGCATCATTAAAACATTATTCAAGAGGAAAAAACTGAACAATGAAGAACAGCATGAGCACAACTACATACTGTACAGTTTTACTGGCACAGTATGTTTTCCAGTGCAGCCAATGCATCAGACAGTCCAGTGAGTTTTTGTGTATTGTTGTCAAAATCACCCGCTCGGCATTTTGGGCAAAATGCAGAATTTTGCTGCCATTGTTCGATGCAGCTCCTGCAGCCAACAATGCTATGGCAACACGATGAAACCATGGGCTCAACCACTGGACCTGCAAATTTGATTCAGAAAACATTTTTTTTTTTTTTTAAATACAGTAATTGCATAAGTGGTTACATTATTTATAGCGTCGGGGTCTATTTTCTTCATGGACATGGGTACATGAGTTGCACTGACATCTGCCTACAGAAGACAAAACTTTTTATTTACCCTTGCAGACGACACAGGCAAAGGCATCTTTAACAGCTGCTGCTTCAGCCTCTGTCAAGGACACTGTTGTTCTTCGGTTGGAACTTGCCAGGTTTGTCAGCTCCTTAATTGTAGTTGACACCTCCCGAAGACCCTGTGCTGCCAGGACCACCTCTTCAATTGTATCGAACACTGCATCTAGACCATTATCATCTCGCCGACTGAAAAACAGGCAAAATATACATGTTATAACCTACTTGGTCTCAGCAAAATCCTAACCAGTAAAAAAGCAATCATTGTAACCAGTTGTTATTTAGTGTGTCATATTTCAAATCCAGCATTCTAAATGCAATAACTCCACCATTGCAACTTCCAATGATCTGTCAAACTAATTCATACATTATAATTAATCAAAGTCTATAAGTTAATGTAATCATAGTGATCCTAACTCATGCAATGGAAATTCCAGAGACTTGAATGGCCTATATTGGCAAAAATTCTCACAAAGAAGGTCCTCTTCACTTGTTGATTAAGGAGAATATCCATACTATGCCATCATTATGATTGACAAATAAAGTTTACATACCTCAGTCTTCTTTTTTTGCTTCCTTGTAACTGCTGCAAATCTCCTTTCTTCACAGCACAAACTTTCCTTGCATTTTGCTTCCAAAAAGCTGATCCTGAAAAAAAATAGTTGATTTAGTAGTACATAAAGTATACAATTTTTCAGAAAAAAAGGGTAAAAAAGTGGTTTTGTTAGAAACCAGAGGGTTATAAATACTCATTTTTATTTATTAATTTACCTCTGGTTCCCTCTGTATCCAAAATCTGTTTTCCCTGACCATCAGTAAGGATGAACGAGTCCTCTTGTTCAAGGGCATTTACTTTACTTGTGATGCCCATGACAGACGCCTCAAATTCCGAGAATCGAACTGTCAGGGTTTTGCTTGTTTCCAATCTGCCTTCCACAAGATCAGCAATGAAGACGGTCCTGAAGATGAAAATATTTTTGAAATTCATTGTACATTCTAGATAGATAGATAGATAGATAGAGAGACAGATAGATGCGCTCTCATATTAGCCTGATGCGCCTATGTGTTAAAGTATTTGGTCACCTTTGGAATGTCTTTGCCACGGGGGCTCTTGCAGTTAAAGCTGAACCTGCAGCAGCACTGGGTGGGCGCCGGAAGGAGAAGCCGGTAGGGTTCAGTGGTCCAGGCACACTGGATGGCTCCCCCACAGCGTCGCTCTCTCCATGCACTTCATAATGCCCCCTTACTATGAGGTCAACAGTGCTGAAGTGACCATCATTTCCAGGAAATATGGCAACATTGGTATCATCAGTGATATAGACACTGGAGCCATGAACCTTTGAAAAAGTAATAATCATAATAATAATAAATGCGATTTATAATGCACTTTACATCAAATAAATTACCTCAAAGTGCTACAAATGTGCAAATAGATAAATAGATAAAAACAACGTCAAAATCATCAAAAGGTAAAACAACAACCAAGCCAAATAAAAAAACAATTAAAACTATGGCAGAGAGAGACTGCATATAATGTAACTATAACAAAACAAAATAAAAGAAGACTATAGATTATTATGCCAGCAGAGCGAGAAGTTTATGTAAAATGTAGGCTAGGCTACGTTTTGTGGTTAAAAGTACAGTGCAATTTCACAGAAAAGTTTATTTGAGAAAATGTATACCTGGAAAATCCTGCTGATTTTTTCGGTTGTCATGTCCTCCTCCTTTAGAGTCACACACTTTGATCCTCGAAACAATACATAACTCTCCATGGCTGATAGGTCTGACTGGCTTATCTGGTCCTGATCGATCGATCGTGGTGGCTAGCAAGCTAACGTTTGTTGTTTGCTAACTTTCCTTACCAAACTTCCGGGTCACGTAAACCTGACCAATTAAATATTAAAATCAAATTCAGTCCTGGTGCCCGTTTTTCCATTTCGTATTTTTGATCTGAGATTAAAATTGAAATATGAAAAACCAGGCATTTTTTCGTCTTTGGTGTTATAATAAAAAACAAAAAACAAAATAACCAGTCAATTTTTCATTATTTGATTTTTGATTGCCAATTGAAAATGGAAAGAACGAATGATACACGGATTTTAATACACATTTAAACAAGGCGCAAACACCCTGCATCATTCACTGATGCTTACGCACAGAGGTAAACTCCGCCTTTCATGTGCAGCTCCCACACACTACCTTGTGACATTTGGCACATGTCTCCTTGGTTTTATTTTTTTTGCAGCTCCTCCTCACTTGGCATTGCCTTCTCCTCTCCATCTGCTGCTGCTCCTGCCCAGGTCCTGGCTCTCGCACCACCAGCTGTGTGGCTTTTAAGCTCATGTGTTCGGAGCGAAGTTCGCTCGCCAGTCGCGTGATAAAGTCCCTCCGTGAAACTTTCTCATTTGTGCACTTCTTGAACAAGATGTGCCCGTTGATTGCAGCCAGGTCGAGGATGTTATAAAACACGGCTACTGGCCATCTACGTGAGGGTGCTTTGACGGAATACTTCCTTGCCATTTGGTCCAAAAGGTCTACTCCTACCTTAGTTTTAATGTAATATGTTACCGTCTCTGGCTTATTCTTTTTGGCCACTTGTGACGCCAACAGCTGTGTGGACAGTGGTGAGGATGCAGACATTTCTTCTTTTTTTGCACTGATACATGGTCAGTGTTGCATCTCCACTTTTCAGCACCTCTGTACTGAACAGCAGCCTTTGCGCCTTTACGCACAGGGGGAGCTCTCGTCTGCTCCTGTTCACAGTGCCAACCAAGCTGTTTTTTTTGGCCTGTAGTGCCTTTGCCAGTTCAAGGGAAGTAAAAAAAATGTCTGTGTTGACGTTCCTCCTCTTCCCTAGGTATGGGTCAACCATTTTCAGCACCACACTGTCTCAAAGTCGCTGACCTGGCCTCCTCGTCTCGCCTTTGCCCAGATAAGGCGCACCGTTTACCATGTATTTGGTGTCCACGTCAGCAGCAAGCCAGAATTTAATCCCAAATTTGTCCGGTTTATTTGCCATATACTGGATGAAGCTGCACCTTGACTTTGTTGGAAATAGCTTCTCATACACCAAGAGACATCGCTGTCCCTATCCGTATGGTGACGCTCTTGCCAGTCACGGGAAATATAGCGGACTGAAATATGATGCATAGCAATGTGGCATAGCGACGGTGGCGCTCTTACCAGTCGCGGGAAATATAGCGGACTGAAATATGATATCTATAATGCGTGCGGTCAAAATGACGGCCATGGGCTTTCTAGGTAGAAGTTGTCTGCACTGTTTTGTGTTTTGTGATTTTAATAAAATAACAATGTCAGAATAAAATATACACACATTTAGGAAAGAGTCCTACAGACACATTGATTTTATTTTAACAAAGGTATTACACTGTAAAATTTAAAAACGGTCAAAATGACTGCCTTGGTAGTTCTAGTGTTAAAGTAATAAAAAGTAAGGCGTTGAGCATGGTGCGCAATCTTCATCTTGCGTGTAGCAATGAACAAGAGTTATCTTTAGCCTTCAGGCATATTTATTTATCTTTTACAAGTTTAACATTCATGTGGAGTGAACATCCACCAGCCTGCCATCGCTGTCAAGTCAACACACAGAACAACAACCCATTTCCGGGGGAAGTGACAAATCAACAAATCAAACAAGAGAGCCTTCACAATAAAAGCCCTGCTTAAAGACATAGGCGTGAAGTCGTCATCATTCAACAATACTTAACATAAGGTAAATGAGTGATGAGCACCATATGATATATAGGTAATATGTTTGCATATATTTTGCAGTGCATTAAAAAGTGGACAACTTGCATCTAACTGATGCAGTACAGTACACTTTAAATTTACTGGAATTTGTGTTACACTGCTTCTTTTGAATTAGAAAGCATTACATTCACAACTGTAACTCTACTTTAGGAATAAAGGCAGGTTTGTTGCAATGACCAAACTCTGACACAACAGGGCCCAGTATTTCAAGTGATCGGATTGGATTAAATCTAGATCTGATCTGAAAACTGGGTATTTCAACACAGATCCAGATAATCCTCATCCTGAAGATCAGGATTCTGCTCTGGTAATCCAATCCTCCCTTGAATCCAGATAAAAGGCTGGATTTGGGTATTTCAAAAGGTAAGGAAGATATCTGGATCAACTTGATACCAAAATTTCAGGATCATTTGAATCCCACCTCAGAGGTGGATTTCACTTAGTCTCAGCTCCACTTCTCCTAGATAGTGTTACTCAAGATGTTCATTACACTTAATCTAAAGTGTTAGTGTTTTACTATTAACAAATAATTAAAGTAGCCTCATTGTAAGAAATTTAAAGCATAGTAAAATATTTTTGACCACACATCCTGAAACTGCTGTAAATATGAGTAACAATTACAGACCTATGAGATGTGTGCACTTGCATTTTTTCAGTGTGTTTATATCATGCTGCATATTGAAGCACTTTACAAGCATTTAAGGTATATTTTCATCCTTCTGATTAAATGAAGACAAATTTGACTTCAGTCAGAAGCTTAAAAATGCATTTCTAAAATGTTTGGAAATAGCTTTAATGTGATTTTGAAACATGCAGGAATGTATTTCAGTGTTTGTGTACAAACTGATTATTTTACTTCATCAAATCAGATGCTATTTTGCTATAAATGACCATAATTATGTTTAGTGAGAGCCTTCTATATAAGGGAGAAATTAGATTAAATGTTTCTAATTGTGTCACTGATCAAGCTATATACCATTAAAGTAATGCAATTACAATATCAAGCAGTTTCAAGCACTATCCAATAACTTAATCTTAAATGTACAATTAAAGCGTTTCCAAGGATTTCCAGCGGTCGTCCTTAATAGCTGAGTGGTCCATGGCTGTGAGTGGACTCTGAAAGTAGAAGACAGAGAAGGTGTATGAGTATGTACACAAAAGCATGACATCATCACCAGCATTACTGTAGCATCCTGACACTTCTGAATGAACCGTATAGTTACCGTGATGATGTACGTCCGATTAGTTCCCTTTTAAGTTAAACCAGAGACCGCAAAATTCATCAACAAAGCCAGCTACCTCGCTAGCCCGCTAGCTGCTTAACACACAAGTCAATGGAGCCGAGTTAGCTACCGTTAGCACGGCCGCGGCTCAATTAGAGATCGCTACGGCCTGGTTTGAATTAGGTGACAATTCAAGAAGTTGGTTTGCATGATATGTTGGTTGGCGTTCGTATGGTCTTAAAACCGCTACACATTAGACGACGGTAAACTTACACTTTTGACGTGAAGTCGTGCTCCCAGCTGCTCCTTTCGTGAGGTAGTCCACCATGTTTCGATCCACGGAGGCGGAGACATGAGATTTGGAAATCCGTATCCGCCCAGATCGGGATCACGGTGATCCACCCTGCCAGTGTTTTGAAATACTCATTTAAAGTCAGCAGGATCACCTTGATCCATGACTGAGAAAAGGAGGATTTCATTATCCGGATTATCCTGATCCAGATTACAAGTTTTGAAATACTGGGCCCTGGTGTCAGTTCAGTCAATCAGTCCCACGGCATGACAGCACAGTCATAGCTGAACATTATGTCTCCTCCCTTCACCCCACATCATGAACAGAAACCTTACCTTTATTCTATGAATGTTTTCCTTCATCACTTTTCTTGTTTGTTGTTTTCAGTTTTTGTGCACCAGACATACAAGTCCGTTTTGATGCCCAAAACTAAGGCAGAGGGTGAGGTATATGAGAACAGAGATGAGAGGAATAGAGTGGAGGCTCACTCCCTTTTTAGAGCAGTTCACTTTACCACTCAGACATAGCAACACCTGGCAACCAATCAGAGCACACCATCAGTCAACAAATCACAACACAGCAACAAACTGCAGCCTGTAAAGTACCCTCAAACAACAAAACGCCATGAGCATATCTTAGGCCGTATGATTGAATAGACTGGATGATAAGCATCCTGAGACTTACCTGAACATTACATCTATACTTTGTGTGGCTACAGTTAACAAATGTGACCATTACTGTGAGGTAAAGGAAGTGGTACATCTGCTTTCATATAAACATTTTCCTCTAACTCTCCACTGTAACAATGATGTAATTCACTCTAGCCCACGCCATAGACAACCATTATAAAATGACGAAAGGAGTAAAAAAAAAGCATAAAAAGTCAGCTGTCATAATTGAAAAAAATTATGTATCGCAACGTACGTAGAAGAAGTGGAAATACATGTCTACAAAAGCTGGCAGCTACACTTCAGAATCAGAAATACTTTATTAATCCCTGCAGGGAAATTATGAGAAGAAATACAGCATAACATAACATAGGGGAGAGGGGAGGAGAAAAAAAGCAACCCCAGACTGTGCTCCTGTGGGGGAGCACAGTGGTACCCAGTGGGGTCGAGGTACCCAGTGTAGACAGGCAGCATCCTGTCCGGCAGCCACGACTTCATGTCGGCACCAGCACAGACCTGCTTGTCACAATCAATATTATCATTGCCATATGCTTCCACTGCTAGATATGACTGTAGTGCAGTCTTGTTTGACATTTACCTGTCTAATTACTTCCATAACAAATCCAGAACTATCAGTATTTGCATAACTCTTTCTGTGTTTGTTCATTTCAGAATGTCCTTGCAAACCATTTTGCATACAAGACCAGCAACAGCGTACTGTAATAGTAAATTCAATCAATTCCTTTGTTTCAGCCACCAGAGACACCCAACCCCCCTTTCTTAGCATAAGATACCAGCCCCTTTTGTCTTTGTAAATTGTGATACTGTAATAGTAAATTCAATCAATTTCTTTGATTAAACATTTCCTGGAGGGGCCGACCCCCCGCAGCAGACAAAAGGATGTGAAAGGGGTGTCCCTCAGGTATAAATGTTTAGGTCTCCCCATATTCGGGGTCTTTCTTCATCTTGACCGCTCGCGTGTTGATTGACCTTTTCTTTGCAAAGAAAATAAAACCTTGTCGGCCGGCAGAAGTCTCTATTTCATTCTTCACCAGCAACAGAGAAATTTCCACAACAGTACCATCGTGCGCCCACAGTCCGGATTGCCATACTCTACCTTAGGGAAGTCGCCAAAGTCCTGCGATGGGACTTCCAGCAAAATGGCCAAGTGAAACCGCTTTGTCAAAAAACTAACAGAGTTGCAATAATTACAGATGGTGATCACATCACAAAAGTGCACCTGTTTGAGGGCATAGCCACACATGTAAAGGAGGCCACATATTTTATGAAGGGCTACATGTTGAGAGGTGAGCGACCTCCATACTCAATCAGCATAACAAAAACAACCAAATTCTTTCTAACAACACCACTACGGGTAAACAATGACATCATGGCTAGAGGACAGGAGCTGCTTGAGCCAATGTCAAATCTGACAGCCCTATCTGTGAGAAACACGTGGATTGCTGACGGTGGAGGGAGAGGTGATCCAGGTCAGTTAATTATTTTTCTGGTGTGGTTCTTGCTTGAACAACTATATCAATACACGAACACATTATCTCTGTTGTTGTTCAGTTATCAGACATTAAAGAAATAACTGTGGGTAACTCAACACTGCCAGAACCCATGCGCAACATCCTTCTGGAGCAGGTACACTATACATTGCACAAGTTTAAAAACTCAGCTACTGTTTTGCCCAGAGTGTGTGTGTATTGGTGTACATTGTACTGAAAGAACCTACTGAGTGAACATAGCCTACAATATCTGTGACATATGAATCTGATTTATAAGGGTGCAATGTCGGGCCACAACCATGTCATTTAATAACTAACACTAAATTGAAACACAGTTTATACGGAACACTACAGAAGTGAACGGACAAATAAATTACTTCATATTTACTAGATGACAAGCTTTCCTACAGTACAAGGTGTGTGTACCTAATGTTGTAAATATGTAATGTGATATGATTGAATGGGTTGAGTATAGGTTTACATTTGAAGAAATGTTATTGCCTTCAGGAGCATACAATAATACATATATTTTTTTGTATTATATTTTTGAAAGGACAAGACACGGGTGACCTTGTCACTGTGGCGTGAAACCGCATTGTTCCCTCTGACAGTAGGATGCCAGATCCGTGTGACCCATGTGAGAGGGACAATGGGTGGCTATGGCTAATCACTGAACAGCACAAACTATTCACAAGTTGAAGTAGGTTGTCCCTTCCTTTCTTGTACTGACACCAAAGACAGGAACTTGACAGACAGACAGGCACACAGACAGACAGGCACACAGACAAAAAGACAGACATTCAGATACATACACAAGCACAGAGGCAGAAAGACAGACAGACACACACGCACAGGCAGGCTGCCAGAGGAAAAAGACAGACATACAGGCACACAGACAAGCAGGCAAGCAGAGACACAGCGGACAGACAGACAGACAGACAGACAGACAGATGGATGTACAGACAGACAGAACATAGATCCCTTACATCAAACAGGTGCATAAAACCCTTTTCCTACATGACTGGAATTTGAGTGATTATTGTGAATACTCTGATTACTAAATGTCAATGAACACTGCTTTGTTTGTAATGCAATGTGACATCACAAACATCATCTTGCTTCATGATTTGTTTCCATAACCTACTGTGCAAAAACATGTACTTTCCCTACAATATAGAGAACACACATTCAGATCAGCACTACACTTGACCTATATTGAGATAATGGAGTTGGGGAAAAAAATATGGTGAATGTACTTCACAAATCTGTGTCCTAAAACATGCTGGAGACCTTTCCATTTCAACTGATGTTTCTTTCTTTCCTACAGATCACAACAACAACCTATACAATTGGCCTCTACGGGGCCGCACCTATGGATCACGACGACGAGTGGTTGCAGCTCCTCACTGAACAAGACAAGATGCTGCATATAAAAGAAATGTGGCTTCCCCTGCAACAGAAACTTTCTTTCTTTCTTTCTTTCTTTATTCACACACACACACACACACACACACACATATACAACATTATTGACATCCAATAATTGTCATTGTTTAAACTTAAAGAAAAATAAGATTATATGCCTGAGTGTGAATCAGGTCTCCCGTAGAAGCTATCTAAAGCTTATTGAGGGAGCCTGTGTACATACAGAACAAAACAATACAATACATACAAAACAAGACAATACACTACATAGAACATTAACAGACATTAGACGACATACAACATGGTTTCCATGCATACTAATAGTAGCTTTATCAGAGGATGTGGCTCTATATATAAGAATTAATCAGTTGAATTTTCAGCTTTCTCTTGAAGGTGGAGATAGACTTCACCATTTTTAAACTCTCATCGAGCTCGTTCCAGATCTGCGGTCCCCTGCATGCAAGAGACAAGCTGGTACTTTTTAGTCTTCTTTTTTTCCCAGTGATTAGATGTTTATTTCTGGTATCATGTGCACCCTGAGGACCGCTAACCAGAACCAGCACACATAGTCTAGGGTTAGTTTTATGAATGATTTGATGCATCACACAGGCGTTATGATATGAATTTAAATCAGTCAACCGGAGAAGACCAAAACGATGAAAAAGAGGTCTTGTCGGGGCATTGTACTCTGACCATGACACAGCTCGAATAATCTTTTTTTGAAGGCTTTCTAACCTTTTCAGATAACTGGGGTAAGTGTTGCACCAAATGACATTACAATAATTAATGTGTGGCTCAAACAAAGTTTTGTATAGAGTGAGTAGTGCAGTTAAGGGTAGATGATGTCTTATTTTAAAAAAGAGACCGACATACTTTGCTAGATTGGATATTAAATGTTCTATATGATGTTTAAAACTTAAGGACTCGTCTATGAGGACCCCGAGGAACTTAGTAGAGCTTACTCGAAGTAATTCTTTATCATTTATGTTGAGATGTATGTGATCTGCATCTGATGCCTTTTTCTTAGAATTAAACACAATATAATTAGTCTTGCTTATATTAAGAGATAATCTATTACACCTGAACCAGATGTCCATTTTCTGTAGTTCAGTGTTTAGTATTTCCTGTAGTTCAGATGTGTCGGAGTGCGAAAAAAACAAGTTGGTATCATCAGCAAAAATAATCTTATGGAGTGTTTCTGAGGAATTAGCAAAGTCATTAATGTAAATGATAAAGAGTAATGGCCCTAAATAGATCCCTGGGGGACCCCATTTTTGACGTCCTCGTTTTGAGATTTTTGATTATTTAAGTTCACATACTGTTGCCTACCATAAAGATAACTTTTGAACCAGTTATGCGCTATTCCTCTAATGCCATAATGATACAACTTTCCCAGTAGGATATTAAAGTCTACTGTGTCGAAGGCCTTCGAGAGGTCCAAGAAGATGCCAACTCCTCCATCTCCCTGTTCAATGGCATTATTAATCTTTTCAATAAGGTCTAGGATAGCCATATAGGTTGAACTCTTTTTCCTGAAGCCATACTGAGAACTAGAGAGAATATGCAGCTTATCAAGATATTCGCTTAATCTAGTACCTTGGATAGAGTTGGTAAAACAGAAATTGGACGATAATTACTAATATTATTTTTGTCTCCTGATTTGTAGATTGGAATAATTCTAGCAATTTTAGTCATTTTTGGCACGACACCATGGAGTAGTGATAGATTAATGCAATGCGCTAACGGTAGTACAATGAAGTCTGTAATTGCTATCAGGATTTTGCTGCATATACCATCAGCCCTTGCTGTACGTGTATTCTTCATATTTGTGATGATTTTTTTAAGCTCAGTAGTATCAGCAGGTCTCATAAAAAAAGAGTGCACATACGACCGGCTCGTGGGCCGCAACCTAATGACCACTGCATCAGGCCTGCAAACAAACAAACACACACCAACAGTACACTGCACACAAAACATTACACCAAACCTAGGCCTGGGCCGTCACACCCCCCCCCCCATAAAGTCAGGGTCCCCAAAGGGAACCCTGGCTCCTACACTGCCAGGCACTAACTATTATATGGTCATATCTATACTTAACTGCACTCACTCTAAAATAATATTAATAATAGAAATGAACACCTCACCGTTTATGTCCCCCAAACTCTGGTTCCCCCACCACCTCAGCAACTGGATCCCTGAAGCAAATTTAAGACGAGGAGAGAGACCAAAGAGGATGGGAACAAAGTGAACAACAAAAAAAAAAAACCCCAAAAAATATGTCATACACGATTATTAACAAGGGGCCCGAGACAACGCATCTGCCACTACATCATCCCGTCCCTTGATATGGCGAATGTCAAGGTTGTAGGACTGGAGGAAAAGAGCCCAACGAACCAACCTCTGATTGGGAGACTGCAAGGAGCTCAGGAAAGTTAGAGGATTATGATCTGTAAAGACCACCACAGGAGAGGAGCTAACATACACACTGAAATGTTGCAAAGCTAGAATCAACGCCAAAGTTTCCTTTTCAATCACAGAATAGTTCAGTTGGTGTCTGTTGAACTTCCTGGAAAAAAAACACACTGGTTTATCCACTCCAAGGTCATCAGCCTGCAATAGCACTGCGCCTGCACCCACAGCACTAGCATCCACCTCCAACTTGAAAGCTCTATCCCACTGTGGAGCAGCCAAAACAGGAGCATTACAGATCAAGGCCTTAACATTTTGAAAAGCTGACTGACACTCTGAAGACCAAACATATTTTACTTTAGACTTCAACAGATTTGTAAGGGGCGCCACAACAGTAGAAAAATTCCTACAGAAGCACCGGTAATATCCAACTAGCCCCAGAAAACGCATCAGTGCCTTCTTAGTTAGAGGCGGGGCATAGTCGTCAATAGCCTGCACCTTTACCCGCGCCGGAGACACTGTGCCCTGCCCTACTACACGCCCTAAGTAAGTCACTGTGGCCTTGGCGAACTCACACTTCGCAAGGTTTACTGTTAACTGTGCTCGAGCCAAGCGATGGAACAGCTTCTCAACACGGTCAAGGTGGTCCTTCCAACTATCTGAATAGATGACAACGTCATCCAAATACACTGAGCAACCTTCCAGATCTCCAACTACCATATTCATAAGCCGTTGAAAGGTCGCGGGTGCATTTCGCAAACCAAAAGGCATTACCATATATGCATACAAACCAGTGGGCGTAATAAACGCAGCAATCTCCCTCGCCTTCTCTGACAACGGGACCTGCCAGTATCCTTTTAATAGGTCAAACTTGCTAACATATTTAGCTGACCCCACCTGATCAATACAATCCTCCATTCTAGGGAGCGGAAAAGAATCTGATTTTGTCACCTGGTTAACCTTACGGAACTCTGAGCAAAACCGCGGCGTGTTATCGGACTTAGGCACCAACAGACAAGGAGACGCCCAACTAGAGGAAGACGGCTGTGCAATGCCGTTGTCGAGCATATATTTCACCTCCGCGTCAAGGAACTTCCGCTTCTCCGGATGGACACGATAAAACCTCTGCTTAATAGGTTTACACTCCCCAACATCTATATCATGTTCCACCAAATGCGTACGAGTAGGTGTGTCACCAAAAAGACCTGGATAACGCCTTATCAAGTCAATTAATTGACTACGCCTTGACACATCCAAATGAGACAACAAACCATCAAGATTCTGCAAAGACTCAGAATTCCTCAGACGACCACACAGTACAGCTTCATCAGGACTCGGTAAATCATCTCCCTCCTGCCCTGCCACAGCCTGAGGAGACACCGACACTGAAATGCAAACAGGGTGAGCGCCAGACACTTGTGCCTTTTGCTCCATTACTTGCGATGCACGGGTATAGTATGACTTTAACAAGTTAACATGACAGAGCTGAGTAGGTGACCTGCGATCGGGAGTAGTTACCACATAGTTCTGATCTGACACTTTCTTCACTACTGAATATGGGCCAGAAAACTTTGCCTGAAAGGGAGAGGTAACCACAGGCAAAAGAGCCAACACCTGATCACCAGGGAGGAAAACACGATTCTCTACCTGCCGATCATATAACTTTTTCATCTTGCCCTGCGCAGATGTCAACTTACTCCTGGCCACTTCCTGGGCTTTATACAGCCTGTATCTAAATCCGTCTACATATTCAATAAGGTTTTGAGGTGGTTGTACCTCCTTCCAGTTATCCTGCAAAAGCGCCAAGGGACCCCTAACAGTATGGCCAAACACGAGGTCATTAGGGCTAAACCCAGTACTCTCCTGGACCACCTCTCTAGCGGACAACAACAACCACGGCAAACCAGCTTCCCAATCTCTGCCCATTTGAATGCAATATGCGCGCAACATGGACTTGAGCGTTTGATGGAACCGCTCCAAAGCCCCTTGGCTCTGCGCATGATACGCAGATGCCTGATTGTGACTAATACGCAGCTGCTTTAAGATTTGTGGAAACAAATGGGATGAAAAATTTGATCCCTGATCAGACTGAATGATTCGGGGAACTCCGAAGATGGAAAAAAACTGGGACAACGCACGCACCACAGACCTGGCAGTTATTGTGCGCAATGGGTACGCAGCCGGGTACCGTGTGCTCTGACACATCACTGTTAACAGGTAAGATGCACCCGATTTAGACGGAGGCAAGGGGCCTACGCAGTCAATAATAAGATGTTCAAAAGGCTGACTTATGGCTGGTATCGGACACAATGGAACCGGCTTCAGCGTCTGATTAGGTTTGCTAGTTAGCTGACACACATGACAAGATTTTATATATTCAGCAACGTCTCTCTTCATTCGCGGCCAAAAGAAATACCTCAGGATGCGGTCGTACGTCTTCCTGACGCCCAGGTGACCAGCCTCATCATGGGAAATCTGCAACACCACACTACGAAACCTAGAAGGCACTACAACTTGAAAAATCGGGTTACCCACAAAATGTTCGCTCTGGGGCACCCACTTCCTCATCAAGACCTCATTCTGGATGAAATAACACTGAGAGTTACTTTTTACTTCACCATAAGGCCGCACCATATCTAGCAAACTCTTAAGAGAACTGTCAGCACGCTGCTCCGACACCAACTCACTGTAAGAAACAGACCAAGGGACATTACAACAAAGATCATCATGCTGTTGTGAAATGTCATCCTTTTCAGTGAAATCAGCCTCAACCAAATGCGCACGTTTCATCGCGCGTGTAACAGCACACGCCCTGAACACCTCAGGAAAATCCCATACATTTTTATCAGGTTCACTGGTGACCAAAGGAGCTGAAGCAATGATAGCAGGAGGTGGAACATCGGGCCACACCCGACTTCCCGCTATATCATTACCCAAAATCATCGTCACGCCATCCACGGGCAGGGCTGGGCGCACAGCGACCACCACCTCACCTTGAAACAGACCACAGGACAACATCATTTTATGCTGAGGCACCTGCATAACCTGCAGCCCAATCCCAAGCACCGGTATAAAAGCACCTGTGTAGGACTCCTGTGAAAAAGGTAAAGCTGATTCTACAATGAATGAATCAAAAGCCGCTGTGTCACGCAATATCTTAATCTTCACTTTTTCATCACTTCCTACCAAGGAAACACACCCATCACTGATGAAAGGCAAATAAGACTGCAGATCTGAACTAACCATCTGCGGTTTTGACTCATCCAGAACCTCCAACGCCCGGTCAAAAACCGGTCCAACACACATTGCCGGCTTGGGATTTACACTCGCTCCCGTTTTACTCTTGGCTTTCAACACGTAACAGTCTCTTTTCCAGTGTCCTCGCTGCTGACAGTAATTACAAAGTTTGTCAACCTCCCGAGAACCCCGCTCATTTCTCTGATCTCTCCAAACATTTCTAACTGGACGACTAGACCATGCACCTACAGTTGCGTAATTCTCCCTATATGCGCCACCACTGCGCGCCCCCGGATACCCAGTATCCCCACCATGAGTCAACAGATAGTCATCGGCTAGTGCGGCGGCTTCAGCTGCCGTCTTAACCTTACGCTCACTGATGTACGTTGCAATGCGCCCCGGCACAGAACTTTTGAACTGCTCCAAAATCATGAGATCCCGCAGATCATCATATGACTCAATCCCAGCTGCAGTACACCAACGATCAAACTGAGTAGACAACTCCCGAGCAAACTCCAAATGCGACTTATCGTATCTCTTTTCCAACCCCGAAACCGTTGGCGATGAGCTTCAGGAACCAGCTCATATACTTTAAGAACAGCCGATTTTACTACATCATATTTGACACTGTCACTGCTACTAAGACAAGAATACGCCTCTTGCACTTTTCCGGTTAACACACACTGCAACATCAGCGTCATAGTCGACTCAGACCAACCGCAAGCCCCAGCAAGCCGCTCAAACAGGGAGAAAAAAATTTCCGGGTCTCTTTCGCTGAACTTAGGGACCAACTTCAAATCACTCAAGTCAGACCTTACCGGGGTGCCACCTGAGCCGGAGGGCCCGTGAGCAAACACACCATCCACCACAACTTTCCCCTCTCCAAACAAGGCCATTTTCTGCCTCTCCAAATCAATCTTCGCCTGCTCTGTTTCCTGTCTCACCCTCTCAACAGACAGCACTTTCTCTAGCTCAATGCTCTGTCGCACCCTTTCTACAGCGACGTGCTTCTCAGTCTCTAACTTCATCCGCAACAATAACAACTCTTTCTGCTGCTCAAAAGACAGCCCGGCACCAGGATCCGCTACTAACGGCGGAGACGCGCCCTCAGCACCTGCGGAGACGGACGCAGCCTCTCCCGCACCCAACACGTTCATTTTTAATAACTTGAATTTTAAATTTGCCTTCACTGTCTCTTTCACCCGTTTATCACCCACATCAACATTGTAATGACTCGCTATTTTAACCAACTGATCCTTCGTGCACTCATCCAACAACGCTTCGGCTGGCGCCTGCACAAATGCCTCAACAACTTCATCCATCACAAGTTAACGAACACAAGAAAATGCAACGTGACGGAACTCACCCAGTGTGCCGACAGGCCGACACAGCCTTCACCGGAGCCTCCCCGCTAACTACCTAGCCAGAAGCTATCTATATAACTCCCCCCTAGTCTTCATGAGGCGTAGCGGCGGGTATTTATGCACTGCTAGCCCGCTGGTACAGAGAGGTAACCAGAAACTGGCGTACCCCACCGAAACCACGGATGTGCCCCCGAGCAGACTTAGGGAAACGAGCCCCGGAAGCTCTAACCGCCGTACCCCAACACTACAAACCCCCCACGACGAAACCCAAAGGGGAGACGCCGCTAAAACCTACAAGGGGAACCACTCCGTCAGGTAATGCACAAAAACACACACAGGCGGCCCGACACTTACCTTCTCATGCCTCCGTCAACATTCACCATCTAAGACAAAAAAACGACGACAAAACCCCGCCTCATCAACACCGACGGGATGAATTGCACAGGTGCACTAACTTAACTCCACAAGCACATCTCCATGAGCGCAATCAAAACTCACCATATAAGGCGATCTACGTTACCGGTGACAAACAGGGAATCCCCATCATGACATCACCTTCACATGAAAACCCAATCTCTTACTTAAGGGCTTTCCTCACGCACAGCCACCTAACCCGGCCTGACATGTGCTCTCACCCCAACAAAATGCGCTCCAAACAAAATTTACCCAAAGAAACAGGCACTAAAGCACACCAAAAAAAAAACGACCTTCGAGACGGACGAGCCCCCAATTTGTTATGACCGGCTCGTGGGCCGCAACAAAACAGGAGATGTGCAAACTCAATTACCATTAAACCAAGGTTTATTAAAGTAAATCATCAGATGGAGTGTGAGAATCAGTATCAGTAGTGTAGGTGATGTATGAGTGCGATGATCAATGTGGGGTGCATGTTGTTAGTGTAAAATAAGACAAAGCAAAGAAAGCAAAACAGCACGCTGGCATGGTGCTAGGCGAGGAGTAAAAGACGAGCGCTGGCGTCTGGGAAGGCGGGGTTAAATAGGGCTGACTGGGAACGCTGGCCAGGTGCTCCCTGTCAACCTAATGACCACTGCATCAGGCCTGCAAACAAACAAACACACACCAACAGTACACTGCACACAAAACATTACACCAAACCTAGGCCTGGGCCGTCACAGTGGCCTGAAAGGTAGTTTCTATAGGAATTTCCCTGAGGATGCCTGATTTTATTGGCAAGTTCTTGACCAATAGAGGCAAAGTAGTTATTGAAACTCTCAGTGAGTTGAGGTAAGTTGCTATTCGCTGTATCTGGAAGCACTAAAGACCTCTGACCCCTGTTAAGGACCTTATTTAAGACAGCCCATGTCCTTTTGGAATCTCCCTGGGCTGCACTTAAGTGTTCAGTGTAGTAGTTGCATTTACTCTTCCTTATTATGTGGGTGAGTTTATTTCTAAATATATAATATTCCTTTTTGTTGTTATCACTCGGGTTTTTGATATATCGCTTATAAAGTTTGTTTTTATGTTTTATAGAATTTAGTATCCCTTTTGTGAGCCAGGGGTTTTGATCTTTCTTTCTATATATAACAGTCTTCTTTGGAATGGATTTACAGATAGAATCATTTAATTCATATATCAGACTGTTATATGCAGTATCGGGATCATTATCTTTAATAACATTTGTCCAGTCTTTTGTCTTCAGGCATTCACACAACTGCTGCAGGGTTCTATCATTCAATACCTGACTTGTTATTTTATAATGGGAAAGTGCAGATTTACCTGCAAGATTTAAGAATAACACAATGGGAAAGTGATCAGATATATCAGACATAACAACACCGGACTCCAACTTGGTATTTTGAATATTTGTCAAGATATTATCAATGATAGACTTGGATGATTGTGTTACTCTGGTATAGGTGTTTATGGTGGAGAAAAATGAGGTGGAGTGTAGAGTATTGTTAAAATCATTTTTAATTGCATTACTCTTAGAAATGTCGATGTTGAAATCTCCAAGGAATAAGCATTTATTATTGTTCTTGTTTACTGCATAAAGAGTTTCCTCTAGCTTATACATAAAGTTACTAGGATTTGAATCTGGTGGACGGTAAATAACTCCAATTAGAAGATCATTACCTTTATCAGTGTTTATGTTGATAAAGAGGGAATCAGAGTATTCATCGTCTAGTACCAGATTATCACATACATTTGCCTGGAGTCTGGAGTTTACATACAAGCATACACCTCCCCCTGTTCGCCCCAGTCTATTTTTATGATACAGTTTGTAGCCCTCCAGATTAAGAGTGTCTATGTGTGACTTATCATTTAACCAGGTTTCACTGCAAGCAATAACATCAAAAGCACACCCGATAGTAGACAAAAATGAAGCAAGGTTATCATGATTTTTAGACAGACTTCTGATGTTGAGATGCATCATAGAGAAGTTATTTCGAGCACTTAAACTTTTAAGATGTTCAGGGTCATATTTTTCACAGGTAATATTAATAGTGTTATCAATACAGTGCTGAGCAGCTTTATTATCTCCAGTCAGGTTAAACATATCTATTAGAGAGCTGTAGTTCTTCAATACAAGCAACTGGTTTTATGCAGCACTTCACATCTTCCCCTTCAGACATAAACTCATCACGACCCATGTGAGTAATAGCTATTTGATTTTTCTGGGATCCCATACAACAGATAATCATACAAGTAAACAAACAAACACAACAAGAACAGACAAACACCATAGTGTCCTGTGCTCAAGTGGGAGTGAAACTGTAACAAAGGAGCGACAGCCAAAAATCGCGTCCACCCTCCTACAGTGTCAATAAAATCAAGAGCCTAGAGAATAAGCAAACGGTAAACAAAACAAAACTTCGAGCGACTTTTGAAGTATTTGAAGTTCGAGGAATATGTCCTTTATACAGAGTTTAAGCAACTTTCCACTAAGCAGAGCTCTTCTGTAGTTGTGATGAGCATCAACATACCTGTGCCAGGCGCTCAGGTGACCAGTAGTGGTGGGGAAGAAGAGATGAAATCAGCAGCTTCTTTTAAGTCCGTAAAGGTGTGAATTTCGTTTCCCTTGGTGAGCTTTATGGTAGCAGGGTATAGCAGAAACGCCTTGTAGCCCTGTACACGGGCCTCGTGCATCAGCTTGTAACAAGGTTTGCGGCGTGCTGCTGTGGCTTCGCTGTAGTCAGGAGCAAACTTCAGCCGAAGGCCACCCACAGTTGGAGGATTTTCCCTGGCTGCATTCAGGACACAGTCCCTGTCAGTATAACGAAGGAACTTCAGTATCATCGGTCGGGGGCCGGCTTGTCTCCCGTCAGGCCGGGGCCCAGGCGGTGATATCTCATCAGCTCCGGGGGGGAAGCTACCAGGTTAGTGAACCACGTCGGGATCTTCTCCGTCAGGTAAGCGTGAGCACTGTCCTTCTCCAAACCTTCTTTAAGGTTGAAAAGTAGTATATTGTCTCTGCGTGATCTGTCCTCTAGGCCAACCAACTTTTTATTCAAAGTGAGCAGGTCTTTCTGATAATCAGCTGTTGCCTTTTCAGCGTTAGAGACGCGCTGTTGCAGTTTAGTCGTATCAGAGCGGATTGTCTTTATTTCTTCTGTATGGCGTGTCAAAACAGAGTTCATCTTATCAATTTGATTTTCAAGTCTCTTTGCGCGAGCCTCAGCTCTTTCATCGGCTTCTTTGAAATATTTGGCCATTACCTCCTCAGAGACTGCTGCCAGGGCCGCGTGTTCCTCGCCCAACTCCGTGCGTATTTCAGCCATTGTGTTTTGCTGAAGGGTAGTCTTCCGCCTTGTTATTGGCATAGACTTAGCAGATTGCGAAGAGACAAACAGAACTTGAGTACAAGATGAAAGAAGTGCCCATAAAACAGTAATTCTTTAAAGTTCTGGCAAGAGGGTGGACGTCGTGGCTGTCCAACCTGTCCTCACATGCTCCTCCCTCTACCTCCCATTGCCTATGATCTATCCTAAACTGCTGCAACTGCAACAACCGCCACTGATGGCCAGCATTACAGTTGTGGGCAACAGGGTGCTGGCTGCACAGGCTGAAATTGCTGTAGATGTAAACATACAGTCAGAGGCAGAGGAATTGCCAGAAGCAGGGGAAGCAGTAGGTACTGAGCCTGAGGTAGAGCAAGGGGAATTTGCTCAGGAAGGAATACATGCAGAGGCAGAGGGATTTGATGAGGTAGACCTAGGGGAAGATGGTGAGGAAGGACTAGATGCAGAGGCAGAGGGATTTGATGAGGTACAGCTAGGGGAAGACAAGGATGATGACACACACACACACACATTACATGTGTCTTGCCTTAGAAGTTTTTGTAAGTATTTATTAATAACACTTGTTGTTTGTCTGGTCTGCACATGCGCGCATACACACACATTACATGTTTCTTATCTTAAAAGTTTTTGTAAATACTTCTTAATAATACTTATATTTGAATGGACTGCACATGGGCGCACACATACACACAGTTTCTACTTTTCATAACTTTTGTAAATAGTTATTAATAATAGTTATTTGTCTGGAATGCACATGCGCACACACACACACACACACACACACACACACTTTCATAACTTTTGTAAATAGTTTTTAATAATTGTTGTTTGTGTGGACTGTTGTCTTGAGTGTTATTCTGTTAAAAATAAATTGTTTGGTTGTATTAATAGTTCATTTTTTTGACCACCTCTGGACCCACTTTTCACCTACAAAATACACATAATACACATCCATCCATCCATCCATCCATCCATCCATGCATGCCACAAAAACTGTCTGGTTATCTCTAGATCTCAAGAAAATTACCTCGTTATCACGAGAACACGGACAACAACAAAATAATTAATACATGACCGCTTAGGGCTTCAGTACAACGATTAACTGCAGGCTATGTATATAAATACACACGTTTAGTCTCATTTTACACAGACAACAGAATGTCCGAGTGCCCCTGAACGCATCAATCCATCTGGACAGCGTAACAACGCAGCTAATGCCACTTTGTTCGTGACTTTGGAAAGGTGAATACCCTTCCTCTCTGCTCCCTGCTAACGTTTACAACAAATACACTTTTGGTGTTTTTTAAATTTTATGTAAATGGTTGTCTTCGTCATACATAACTAAAACATGAATGGAATTATCTGTGTAGGCATTCTCAAACTTATTGTTGGGCTCTAGCATTAATAGCTAAAGCTAGCATCACTGCTAGAGATGTTGAAATTACAAAACGGTGAATCCTTGTAGTAAGTCACAGCAAACTGACAGCATTGTGTCAGTTCTGGTACGTGTTTCATATGGTACCTGTAAGCTAAAGACCAAAGGTTACCGTAACTAATACAACCTTACACAAACAACATTTATTTAGGGGGGAGCCACTATCGGTAGATCGTCATGTACACACGCTACATATTGATCATGTGATGTTGCTAACATCTAACATAGTTATCCTGTTGTGTAAATCAGGCACTATTTTCTGCCTACAGACAAAACAACATAAATCCAGCCCTACGCTTCGGTTGGTAAATGCAAAGAGTATTATTCATAAGTCTTTGATTTTTATATAATATATTACTATGCCATCCTTGGTCTTTTTCATTTTGTTAAGTAAAAACAAATACTTCAAAAAACAACTGTTGATACAGGATTCTGCAAGGCAATGCTTTATTTAATGTACTGTGCTGTAAAGAGTATTTGATATCCTACAGCCCTAATAGGTTTTACTATCTAAATGTAATCTTGATTTAAACACATTACACATATTGATCATATGATGTTGCTAATATTTAACAGTACTGATCCAGTTGTGTAATGCAGGAACTGTTTTCTGTCTACAGACAAACGACCATACACCCAGCACTGTGCTTTGATTGGTAAGTACAATAAATATTATCATTATTATTGACAAGGATCAGTGACAGGGACTCAAATGCACGACTCGGTACCGAGTCGTGCATTTGAGTCCCTGTCACTGATCCTTGTCAATAATAATGATAATATTTATAGAGATAGATTAAAAAAACTCAAATTTAATGCACAAAGGCAAGGCAAAAACAGGACGAAAACAAAACTCTACAAGAAACTAGGAACACTGGTTGACTAAAGAACTCACAAGGATCACGGCTGGAACACACGACACGACATACAAGACGAACTGGCAAAGACAGACACAAATCACAGGACTTAAATACTCCAGGGAAGGGGGAGACAAAGACACAGGTGAAAACAATCAGGGCGGGCTGCTGCCAATCAGCACATGGGAGAACATGAGGGCAGGGAAGTCAAGACACCTGAAACGAGAGGAAAGGGTAAGTATACAAAATAAAACAGGAAGACCAGAAACAAAAACATAACTTAACCAGGATGAGTCACTACATTATACATGTTTATTTGTTATTCATATATAATATATTACACTACCATCCTTGGCCCTTTTCATTTTGTTCTGGAAAATACCATATATAAATATACCATTCACACAGGATTGACACGAGGCAATGCTTTATTTAATGTACTGTGCTGTAACTCCATGGTGATTGAGAACTAGGGCTGTCAAAATTGCTCCAAAATGACCTTTCGAATACTTATATTTGTGCATTATGTCAATAACAGGAGGACAGGCTAATACAATGAGACATAACTACTTGTATAGGTATTTTTATTTCAGTTTTAACATGTCTTTGAATACATACCTACACATTACAAAATAGGTAAATGAACTAATGGCTTATACCGTAAAACTTTTAAGACCGCAGAGGTCTCTCTCATTCGCCCCCCTCTCTCTCTGTGCGCAGTTGAGTCTCTGCATTTTTGCCGTCTACTGACCAAAATCAGAAGTATTTCCAAACGGGGCTTTATAGCTTGCTTGGAGTCCAAACCACTCTCTGCTGCTGAGTTGGCCTCTGAACTTTCTGCCATTTCATTTTTTCTCTCTGCCATCTGCATGTGTCACGGTTTTTGTCGCGCCTCACTTTCAGCGGTGAGTGACGCTGTGCAAGTGCAACTCCTGTGACCTGTCCCTAACCCGTCATGCAGTGCGCCCACTCGCACAACAGCCGCTTATGTGTTTTTTTAAGAGACACTTAAAAAATGTGTTTATGTGTTTTTGCCAGAGACACTAACTATTTGTTCTTTGCACAGTTTGTGACTGAAATACACTTGGCCACTTCGAGCATGACAATACAGTTACGCAAAGGAAAACCTTTTACCAGAGATGGACGAAAAATAACATCAGGAATGTTGCAAAACAGACACGAAGTTGAAAGACTAGTGAGAAATAAAGATGCAGTCAGATTTATGCAGCCACTCTGAGGTACACCAGCTTATTGGGAGAAAACAACAAGAGATCTTTTTGCTATGATCAGACAACTAGGTACTCCCACATTTTTCTGTATGTTTTCTGCAGCAGAAATGCGTTGGCTGTCATGGCCAAGAAAAAGTGTTAAGTTAATTTATTCAGTGTTGTCTCGTGTCTATGTTGTCTTGTGATTTGTGACCTTACCTTGTGTGTATATATAGTCTGTGTCTCCCTTTGTCCTGTGCCAGTTCGTCTTGTCTTATGTCAGAGAACCAGCGCTTTGTCCATTGTCAGGTCTTGTTGTTTTGATACTCTGTTCAAGAGTGAATTTCTGTTTGTTTCCTTTTTCATAGCCTAGCCTCTCTATAGTGATTTTCTGTTTGTTTATTTTGTTTTTCTTAGTCTAGCCTTAGTTTTGTGACGTTTTAATTTCTGAGATTAGTGTAGAGTTTTTCCTCTGTAAAGAGTGATTTTTATTTTTTGTTTAATAAACCTTTATTTTGAAACTCTGGTCTGGTGTTGTGCATTTGGGTTCGGGTCCATAGTTCGGTCGTGACATTGGCCTGAAGTAATTGAAGCAATCAAATCTCAGCAAGGTGAAGAAGTTAACTTTGATGAGCTTGACTGGGCAACAAAGTGTAACACATTGCGAAGCAATCCTGTGACAACAATTCGCATGTTTGACAAACGCGTTGAAGCCTTGTACAGAGATCTAATCTTGTCTCCAGCACAACCCCTTGGCAAAGTTGTTGACTACTTTTACCGCTTAGAGTTTCAGCACAGAGGAAGCCCACATGTGTGTTTTTTTTTGTTTGTTTGTTTTGTATCTAAACACATTTCAGCTCAGCTACCAGATCCAGAGACACAACCTGACCTGTACAAAAAAGTCACAGAAGTGCAAAAACACAGCAAGAACCACTCAAGTACATGTTTCAAAAGCGCTAGCTCTGGGTGTCATTTCGGATTTCCCAAACCCCCTTGTAGAAAGACAATGATGACAAGACCTATGGATGATGATGATGCTTCACTGTCACTGGAAACAGCAAAGACAAAGCTTACACCACTAAACCACAGAAAAAAATACACTGCTGGACCCCATTTTTATCTCTCAACCACAGCGTTGTCTTCATTCCGGTATCATGAAAACATTACAGTTATCACAATCCTGTGTGTGTGTGTGTGTGTGTGTGTGCGTCTATATGGTATACGAGGACAATTGACTTGACATCTCACCTGGGCTCCGGGGACCTAAGGGTAATATGAGGACTATGCCAAAGTCCTCATAAACAAAAGCGTGTAACTGCATTCCTGAGTGTCTAAATAGCATATATTCTCATTTTCTTTGATAGTCCTCACGTACCACTTGACCTGATTTTGAGTGTATCCCAGTGTATGTGAACAGCGGACCCTATCGCTCGGTCCTGTACTGCAGTTTCATACACATTTCTGATACACATGAGTGAATTTGGCGGGGTCTGTTCTGATTGGCTGGTTAAAGCACGTGGGCGGGGCTAATGAGAAGTCGGCTCGAAGCTCCGCCCACAGCATGCCCAAGCGTGTCTCGTCAAACGCTAAATGTACCGGAGAACAGAAACAGCAGCACGATGGATTTACTGAGGGATTAAACATATACAGGTAAGCATTTATGTGTAAATATAACTGCTTTTTGCTTGAGCAAGTGTTTAATTTGTGCAAGTAAGTAGTAAGTAAGTTTTGGGTGTAAAATTAACACATGGTAATATTAGCTAGCTACGTTTCAGTGGCTAATGCCCTCGTTAAGCCTAAATAGTACACAGGGCATGCCTTATCTTGCTTTTTGCTATAAAGAGGTGGAAAAGAGGACAGACGCAACATTAGTTTACAGTTAAGGGTTGTTTTTTTGGTTGAAAAAACAGTTTATTGATTATTTTTGCTTGATATAAGCTACCTAGGCTAAGTCAACATGTGCCCTCCTCGTTAAGCCTCATTAAGCCTCCGGTACATCGTGCATGCATTACTGCCCCTACAGAGAGGACAGGTGATGGAGAGGAGGCTGTAGAAAGCAGCTAGTTAGCAGCAAATGGATATATTGATAGTTTTTTCTGCACTGTACTAGATTCATTAACAAATTTAACTCCATGTTGTCTTTTTCCACTGCTGTAGTTTTTCTTTTTTTTTCTTTTTTGTCACCCATGTCTGAATCTGGTAACTTTTGTCAAGTGACATCATTTTAAATTTCGGTAGCAAGTTCCACAAGATGAAATTAATTTGTATTAAAAACCAACCAGATTGATCAACTAGAGGAGTATCTGACTGCCTTTTCTCCCAATATTTTGTCTGTCTGTCTGAGCTCATAATGCATAGTTTGCATATGTAATGAAATAATTGGAATTGATAAAACATTAATGAGTAGTGTTCAGCAAAATATGCATGATGCAGTTATAAGAATACAGATGTTAAGCTGTCCAGATGTTGCTTATACATCACTGATTTCCACAGACTTTTGTTTTCTAATCATGCTTGAACAACAGTCATCTTTGTTAATTCAGGCTTGTGACAACTGCCAGTAAAACATGAAAAGGCAAAGACGCATTACACCAAAGAAAGATGCAAAATTGCATGTTGCTACTGGAAGGGACGAAGTGCCTCCAAAATGTTCTGGGGCCACAAATTCCACACCTACGACTGAAGATATTGAAAAGGTATATGTTCATAAGAGATAGTTTCATTAATATCTTGCATTTGTCAACCGTAGGATGTTTTTTCTATTCAGACCTTAAATATTCTTCGCAGTGGTACATTCCTGGTACTTCATATGTATTGTCCCCTTTCTCTGTTCTTTATCTGCTATAGATGACACCTGAGAGAAGCCAGGTTCAGATGGATGTGAGCGAGCAAAATCAGACAACTCCAGTACTCGATCCACTCAACAAAGCTGAAATGGTAAATTAAGTTCAATATACTACTTAATGATGTTACTCGAGGCATAATATTAAAACATCATGTGCCAGCATGTGTAATTACTGTTGTGTGTGTGTGTGTGTGTGTGAGAGCAGTCACCTGAGTGTGATATGGTTTATATGGACAGTGGTATGAAAGGACATTCTCATTGAATACTTTTCTAAGCTTAAGTCAGTGTACAGTAAAGTCTGAGTGTATGTGTGTCAAACAGTGAACCACCAGATTATGTCTTAAGAGGTCCAAAGAGTTTATGGGGTCCTGTCTCATAGTGGCATTAATTTTGGTTTTTAAGAAAATTTGACCAGCTGTATTTGATCTCAATATTAGTTTAATGTGTAAGATAAGATATTAAGTTACATCTGATGGATGGGGACCCAGTTACAAGTAATAAATAGAATTCATAACAAGATGTGATTTAAAATGAATCCTGGCAAATCTAAAACTGTAAATGCATGAAGTCATTCTGTGAAAAAGCTTACAACCACCACTTCAAGGTAGAGTAAAATCATTCTAGCAAGAGGGTTGGCAATAGATAAACAATGAAGTAACAAAATGTTGTATTCATCAGAGTTTAGTTTTCATACTCAACAGACTGTAGTCCTGTGGCCTGTTTAGTGACTAAAGAACTGCTTCAGAGTGGATTTGTTTCCCACAAAACACTCACAGAAACAGATAGTTATGATAATATTTTGTTTTTGTTTTGTTTTGCCTTTTTGCAGGGTCTTGATGAGGAAATGCCTCCAAAATGTTCTGGGGCCACAAATTCTACACCTACGACTGAAGATATTGAAGAGGTATGTTTATAAGAGATATATTTTCATTAATATCTTATATTGATTGTCTTTATCTTACAAAATTATCCAGTGAGGTTAAAAACAAAGTATTCCTCTCAATCTATTTGTCAACCATAGGATGTTTTTTCTATTCAGACCTTAAATATTCTTCGTAGTGGTACATTCCTGGTACTTCATATGTATTGTCCCCTTTCTCTGTTCTTTATCTGCTATAGATGACACCTGAGAGAACCCAGGTTCAGATGGATGTGAGCGAGCAAAATCAGACAACTCCAGTACTCGATCCACTCAACAAAGCTGAAATGGTAAATTAAGTTCAATATACTACTTAATTGTCTTACTGTGTTTGTGTGTGTGTGAGCAGTCACCTGAGTGTGATATGGTTTATATGGACAATGGTATGAAAGGACATTCTCATTGAATACTTTTCTAAGCTTAAGTCAGTGTACAGTAAAGTCTGAGTGTATGTGTGTTAAACAGTGAACCACCAGATTATGTCTTAAGAGGTCCAAAGAGTGTATGGGGTCCTGTCTCAATGTGGGGTTGATAGTTTTATTAGCATTTATTTATTAGCATTAATTTTGGTTTTTAAGAAAATTTGACCAGCTGTATTTGATCTCAATATTAGTTTAATGTGTGAGATAAGATATTAAGTTACATCCAATGGATGGGGACCCAGTTACAAGTAATAAATAGAATTCATAACAAGATGTGATTTAAAATGAATCCTGGCAAATCTAAAACTGTAAATGCATGAAGTCAATATACTGCTTAATGGTGTTACTTGAGGCAAAATTTTAAAACTACCAGCATGTTTCAATGGTGCTGTGGTTGCGCGCAGTCACAGCGAGTGTGACATGGTTAATATGGGCAATGGTATGTAAGGCCATCTTAAGTACAGTGTGTCAGTATACTATCTTGGTGTGAAGAATAAAATTATGACCCCCAGGTTAGGTGGTGATCTTGATCTGCTGCATTTTGGACATCCATGTCCATTGTGTCTGTTTAAATATACTATTCATGATTGCAGCACTAGTACTATAGGTGTGCATGCATAAGTACAATATATTATAGGTATATTGTTTTTACTCCTGACTCCTGTTTTTTTAGACTGTGGTAATGTTTCACCTGTTTGCTCTTGTTCTCTATTTCAGATGACTACTGAGAATAACCAGAATCAGTGCACCAGTCCAAGTCCAATGGATCCAGTTGTCAACTTTGAAAAGGTGAATGTCACATATTGAATTTAAATTGATTTGCTCTCATTACTGAGTAGATATCAACATGTAAATGGGAACTATCTTGCTGCTCAAACTGTCTGGCACAAATAAATGTTACAATTCAAGTTTTCGCCAACAGTGTCAAAAGCATCGCCTTGTGTGCACAACAATATCCTCCTTGGACAAGTGTGTTCAGTGTGAGGGACCTGTATCCTCCTTCAAGTGGCTTGGCTATCAATGCAGAGGTAAGCTATTTAGTGAACTGGTAGTGTGTAAAAGGGCAGTAGGTGGATATATGTTTTGTGGTCTAATGTATGATTAAAGTGTTTTACAATGAGTAAACTTTTATTAGCAGGGGCTTGATTGCAGAATGTGGCATATAGTTCAGATGACTTAAAGATGTTTAATTTTGGCTCATGGACAATGACAGTCATGCTTGAGGTTTTACTGAATTCATCATTGTATTCCATTTGGATGTGCAAACATGTCAATAAGTATCTCTTGAAATGAAATTGAGTGAAAGAGTTCTGTGCATTCCAGATCACTCCAGTGCTGAATAGTGAACAACTTAAATATACCTGTAGTGTTAATATTAATATGCTTAAAATGTGTTACAGTCTGTTCAGGGGTCTGGCATAAGTCCTGCCTCATACGAACTGCAAGTAATGACTTCCAACACCCATCACAAGTGAGTATCCCCTAAATGTTTGTTGAATTTGAACTGTCTATAAAGTATCCATCACCAAGTAATTTGCGTTCTCATTATTTCAGGAACAGTTTTCTGAATGTCCTGCGGATTCAGAACTGGACCAAATTTCAGATGATGATGAGTACATGCCTGACAAGGATTACATACCCAATTCAGAGTCAGAAGATGATGATTCGGATGCCAGCATAAACTTCATGCCGAGTCAGTCGAAAGCTGCACAGCTTCAAGTCAAACCAGTAATACCTGATGTTGGAACATCTTGTGGGTCAGACACAAACATCCCAGCTGGGCCCAGCACATCAAAAGAATGGCCACCTCTTGAAGATCACATTGTTCCTGATACTGCTGAAACATCTAATTCAGCAAATTCTTCAGCAAAAGGCTCATCAAAGGACAAGCCAGAGGAGCAAGATTTAACAAGCCTGACTATGTGTAAAAAAAATTACAGTTTTGTTTGTGGTAAGCCACAAAGCAAAATTTCCCGCCACTTGAAAACACACAAGACCCATGCTGAAATTGTACGTGCATTTTCCCTCCCTGAGAACTCAAAACAGCGCAAGATATTATTAGAAAAAATGAGGAATAAGGGAAATTTCAGACATAATACTTCAGTTTTACAGGGTGGATCTGGACCACTGAAAGTGAAGAGAAAAACAAAGGCTAAAGTAGCATCAGGAAAGTTTATTCACTGTATGTACTGTCAAGGAATGTACATTCGTAAGGAGCTTTGGAGACAGGCACGCAGATGCCCCTGTAAGCCAGAAAGCCAAGATTCGGATAAAGAACCTGGGAGAACCAAAGTACTGGGCTTGGCTGTAGCTCAGGAGTCTGCAGTCTTTCAGCAGATATCAAGTGGAGTGTGGAAGCTCCTAAGTGTCATGAAACAAGATGAGGTTGCATCAGCTGTACGAAATGACCTCTCCATTATTCAGTTTGCCCAGTCACTTTACAACAAACATGGACAAGACCCAACAAGATATGAATATGTGCGACAGAAGCTCCGGGAAGTAGGGCGTTTGTTGTTATGCCTGTGCAGAGAATTCTCAGTACATAACCTAGAGGAGGCTGTTAAACCCGCTAACTTTCAGAGAGTTGTGCAAGCAGTAAAGAAAGTTTCAGGTTTTGATGAAGAAAAACACTCATACCTAACACCAAGCCTTGCACTGAAACTGGGACATACACTACAGAAAATCGCTGACATCATTCATTGTAGGGCACTCATGGCAGAAGATGAAGAACTGATCAAGTCCACTGACATGTTCAAGAAATTGTACACCTCCAAGTGGTCTGAGTTGGTGTCTCACGGTGCCCTGAATACATTGAGCGATGCAAAGTACAACAAACCATCAACATTGCCCTTCACTGAGGATGTTAAGATCCTTCATCAGTACCTTGAGAAAACTGCCCAAAGTGCCTTTTCCAACTTGAAGGAGGAAGCCACCACTCAGAACTATGCTCAACTGGCAAAAGTTACCCTTGCACAAATCATCGTGTTCAACAGAAGACGTGCTGGGGAGGTTTCAAAAATGCGCCTCAAAAGTTTTCATGAGAGAGACAACACAAAGCTCCATGAAGATGTTGCCATGGGTTTGTCAAAGACTGAACAGAGGCTCTGCAATTATTTCAGCCGAATTGAAATCATGGGAAAAAGGGGCAGAAAGGTTGCAGTTCTGCTCACACCAAGTGTCTTGGATGCTCTGTCACTATTTGCCAGTAAAAGAACAGAATGTGGTGTTGATGCCACAAATGTTTTCCTGTTTGCAAGACCTAAATCAATGAGCCACTACAGAGGACAGGATTGTTTGCGTGTTCATGCAAACCTGTGTGGAGCAAAGCACCCTGAGCACCTAAGATCAACACAACTCAGGAAGCAAGTCGCCACACTCTCACAAGTCCTTAATTTAAAAAACAACGAACTTGATCAGGTCGCAGACTTCTTGGGTCACGACATCCGCGTACACCGTGATTTCTACAGATTACCAGTCCCCACAACACAACTGGCCAAGATTTCCAAACTGCTTTTGTCGATGGAGAAAGGGTGTCTTTCCAGCATGCAGGGGAAATCGCTGGATGAGATTGAAATTGAAGGTTTGTATAGAAGTTATCACTTGTAGATATTTTCTGAGAGTGCCCTAAGTTTAGAGAAGTATACAGGAGGACCAGCACTGAAGGAGAGCTATGTACTGCTGTGGATGGGGTCAACAGAAAAACACATTTTAGCCACCTAAAAAATGCACAGTATATGCTATATTAAGAATGTTTTCAATGCTCTACCTTGCTGTAAGAAAGACTTTTTCTTTTGCACTTAGTACAGAACTTCCAACTGTACCATGCACTGTATAATGCAGCAGTTCAGCTATTTGAGTCAGAAAGTTGGAGATCAGACTGAAGTCAAACTTCACATTTCTAAAGATTTCAAAGATGGAGTGTGCCTATGTTTTATTTGGCTGTGCCACTCTAACTCTAATCCAAACAGCTGATCTGTGGCATAATACTGTGCTTTTTTATGTCCAGCTATTCATGTGTTTTACTAATACCATTTCCCAGATGAAATTGCATTAAGTGAAGCTGAAGTCAGTGAAAGTGAATCTGATGAAAGCAGCACAGAGGTCACAGCATCAACATCTGGAACTGTGGAGCCTGTGGATGCTGAATCTACAATCACAGAGAAAGTCCATAACAAGACAGATTTTGATAAGTTACCTCACCTCTTGGTTTCTGTTGATAAAATGTATTTTTCCATGTGGACAAAAAATTTACTTTTGCCGAATTGTGTGTTTAGCAGAAACTTTGTCATCAGTGTCGTCCACAGTAAATGAGACTGCCCCTCCTGCTGAAGGTAAGGAGTGTTTGATTGCACCTTAATGCACTTTAATAACACAAATAAATGCATGCAGCCAGGTATAAAAGAAAAGCAACATAAAAAGACAAGATTTAAAAAGAATAGAATAAAATAAAAGATAAAATGAAGGTGCAATATAATAAAACAAAAGACTCAGAAATTACAGCATTTAAATTTAATTTAATAAAAGGCAGTGGCAAAGAGAAACTGTACCACATCTGTACAAAAAACATATCCCAATTAATAAACTACATGTAAACTGTCACATAAACACTACCCTTAGTGAATTTCATGATCCTTTCCTTTTTCTTTCAGACAGTAGAAGTGTGAAAGGTCTACTCAACACTCTTTGGACCTATTCATATGATTCATGCTGCTTGTCACTGTTACCAGAGACTCCCTTCACCAGTGGAGTACATTAAAATTGCACTGTATTACAATTATTATTAAGTTCGGTGGGTGATTTAAATTACTAAAAAATATTAATTGGCAGTTTACCAATGTGGGGCAGCCTCAGACCTGGGAGGAGGGTTGTGGAGGAAGGCTAGCTGATGTGCTGAAGTGTTGACCCATACTAACAGAGCTCATATTTGGGTTTGACCCATAGGTGTGACCATACAAAAGTACAATAACAGCATACAACTTGACAAGTAGCATGTGGAAGTAAACACGGAGGCCACTGAAGTCAGTGTTTACGGTTTCATTCATAAACTGATTTGCACTGAAAACCAGTGAATTCATTAGCAGATGATAACGAGGATGAAGGAAAAAAAGCAAACACAGACAGGTTAAGTTTTGCTTGTACAGAAGTGTCACCCGAAACCCTTAGGAGGTCTCACTGTCCCTCTGTTGACTGCCCACAACACAGCTGTCTTTCATGTTTGTATTCACAGTGACTTCTGCCAGTGCAGAATTGTGACAAATGTTGATCTAGGGTTATGTAAAGTCACATGAATTTGTTTGTAAAATGCTTATGACACTGTGGAGTGTAATTTCAAATGTGGACCAGTCTAGTTGATGAAGTCACATCAAGTGAGCAACTAACTGTAAACCTAAAGTGAAATTGAAATATCAAGATTTTTTTTTTTTTAAACATCAATATCTTGTCAACTGTGGCATTAGTTGAACTAAAATTTTGATGGCTCAATCTGACTTTTGTTTGTGCACTCTGCTTTCTATATTTTCCAGGGACAGATGCTGGTCAAGAACATGGTTCCAGAAGTGTGCCAAAGAGAGTGTGGTCTAAGGCTGAGGTTGCTGCAGTAATGCGGCATTTCAAGGATCACATAATCAAGGGAAGACTGGCAACCAAAACTGAATGCAGTCACTGTAAGCTGGTAGAAGGCCCTGTGTTGGCACAAAGAAATGTGCAAAATATAAGGGGCTTTGTGAGAAACAGAGGAGTATCTGCAAAGAGGCAGTCACAGAAATAATCTGTAATCACTGTAATCTGTAACATTCAACACACAGTTCAGTTTCTTTTTACATTTTTATTTATTTGTTCATTAATGCTTTATACAGCAAGTTGTATTGCTTAAAGTCATGACTTGTTTTGTGTGACAGACTGTTGTCTAGCTGTTACAGGCTGTGATCTGGCTGTTAGTCAGTGTCCTCACGTAACAGAATGGTGATGTTTCAGCATTAAAAAGTTGAATTAATCATAATAAAATGACTGTCCCACTAATGCTTGGTGTTGTCAGGCTTGTGTATTTATTTTAATTAGAAGTTATTTAAAAGTGACATCATTACCCTTTAAAGTCCCAATAGTGTTTTTTTTGGACCTCATAAACCACAAATTTTTATAAAATTGAATTGTCCGTACAAACCACAATAGCGTTAGGGGACTGTGTATCAAGTTCTGTAGAGTGTATTTGAAACCTAAAGTGACCTAATTTTTTTTCTGATTTTTTGGAGTGTTTCAACCTAACTCCCAGGGCACTAGGACCTTGGGAAAGGGTAGTCCACCTAAACCACCACCGGGCCTGTTTAGAAAAAAAGACCCGCTAAACCATATAAACCTGTATGTGTGTGTGTGTGTGTGTGTGTGTGTGTGTGTGTGTAATGTCCTTTGACAGTTCATGGAAAGTACTCCTAATTTTAAATATAAAAACAATTACAAAGCAATTTGAAATCTAAACTAATATTAACTCTGCTAAATTATCAAAATGTGCAATGATAACACCAAAACTAGTACAACGCAATGTTTACTGATTATGTTAATGCTTACTTACTATACTTACTTACTGTCATGTCTTGATAAATCATGTTTTCAGTTATCCTTTCGTTTCACCTGACTTGTCTTGTCTTTTAGGTCTCCGCCCTCCCTGGTGTGTCATCCCTGTTCCCTGATTACCTGCCTCCCTCAATATGTTTCACCTGTGTCTGATTGTGTTTCCCCTCCCCTTTTCCCTCTGTATTTAATCTCTGTGCTCCCTTTGTTTGTCGCCAGTTCGTCTTGTACAGCGTCCCAGCATTTCCTAGTCTTAGTAGTTTGTCGTGATTACCTGTTTACCGACCTTTAGCCTGTTTTTTGACCCTGATTTTGCACTACGATTTTGTACCTTTGCCTGTTTAAAATACACTTTTTGAACCACTGCCTTGTCTCAGAGTCTGCATTTAGAATCCTTCTGTGTGCCCGCCTGGTACTTACTATAATGATTTCAATTACAAATACAATGGTCAATTATTATCCAGAGTAGGGGTATCTTCTGTGGAGCCTGGCTTCAACACCTTGCCAGGCTGTCTCAGTCTCTCTGAGATTGTTAGGGTGGGAGGGTGGACCAGAGGATACCTTTGTCAAAACGTCATCACTTTAACTTTCTGTATAAAGGTCATGTACATATGCACGCAACATATGATATATTTATGATATTACTATTATTATATTCCATTTTCTTTGGTAATGCATGACAAAAGAACGTTTGTGGACTTGGAAGGTGAAGCAGGTCGACCACTATTCCGAAAATTGGTACCTCAATCCCCAACTCCTCCAGTCTGCATGTCAAAGTGTCCTTGATGATAAAAATACAATACTTTGTTAAAAAATATTTCCCTGAATAATTAAATGATTTACATTACAAATACAATGGTCAATCCCCAGCTCATCCAGTCTGCATGTCAAAGTGTCCTTGATGAAATACATATAATACTTAATTGATACATTTTTCCATTGATAATTAAATGATCACTTCCGGTTAGCGAGGAAATGGAGTAGACGTGTTGCGCGAGTGCTCCCGTGAACATTGAACTTTTTTAAACCACTCAGCCCTCCAACTTTCATGCCAAACGCAATCCCCTTTTCCTTTTTTTTACTTTTTCTTTCTTTCTTTATTTCACCTAAACAAGTTCTGCTACTGTAACCCAGAGGTAACTAGAGTTACTTGTTGTAATCTGTTCAGGTCTGTTTTGTGTACATTGCTCTTTAAGCACAATTACGGCAGGTGCTTTACGGCATCTAGCTGGTTTCCGCCCCAGTGGAAATCGCGGGCTTGAGGGATGTACTGTGACGGCAGATGAACATGTTGCCTCCGTGCTCCTCCGGCAGAGCTTTATTACTGTGATGTTTCCATTATTAGGTGAGCATTAACACTTAATGTGTAATGTTATCAGTGTTATAATGATGTGTTGTGTATATGAAGGTTGAGTTAAACTACAGAATTAATGATCTGTTGACGTAGTGTAATGCGCTACGTATTTTGAAGGTAACTGAATGCTAAACTTGAGCCATGTTGTAAAGCAGAGTGTCATATCATTCTGTAAATGTTTATTTTCTTTCTGCTGTCATGTGACATATAGTTCATAATGTGTGTAAAACTTCGTGACTCGTTATGAGTGGAAATCGCGGGCTTGAGGGATGTACTGTGACGGCAGATGAACATGTTGCCTCCGTGCTCCTCCGGCAGAGCTTTATTACTGTGATGTTTCCATTATTAGACGCGACGGTCGACTTCAAAGAGAGAGACTGCCCAGGTGTCCCGGTGGCCACAGAGGAGGACGTCTTGTGATAATCTCGACCATTCTGCAGGCAAACACACAGACATAGCCCCAAGTCCCCCTTGCACTACACACACACATTTTTTTTTTTGCTGGCCAGCCATTCAATTTTTATTTTTGAAAGGACAATTGAAAGACTATTTTCTTAAACACCTGAGCGGTGATTATTACTATTTTTTTTCTTTTATTTACCTATGGAGTAAATACTCCTAAACTGAAAGACAATTATCTCAAACCGAGCATTCAAGGGTTTTCCTTTCTTGCTACCACAAGGAAGATTTTAAGTTCATTTATTTTTGTATATGTATAATACGAGTGAATGTTCTTATAGGGTTCATTTAAATACCATTGTCTTTTGGTACATTACCACGTACGGTTTGTAAGAGATACAGAGGTGAGGTGTATTTCAGTCCCAGAAATATGTGAATAAATCCTGGGTTGGTAGTAAACTGCTATCAGGACTCTGAGTTATTCTACTGTTTGGTTACACTACCTCTGAAATGGCTGCGAAAGGCGGCAAGTCAAGCAAAAAAGAAGATGCTAGCGCTAGCTTAACCCTAGCAGCTATCACCGAGCTGCTCGAGGAACATCGCGCGGCGTTAGCCACCGAGTTCAAAACATCATTCAGTCAGCTCGACTCGAAACTTGACCAAACGCGGCTTGCAGTGGAGGACCATGGCCAACGTGTTTCGTCCCTCGAACTCGCTACAGAAGACCTCAGTCAACGAGTCGTAGACCTCGAGGGCATTTGCTCGACTCTACGTGACGATAATGCTCGGCTAAAAGCTAAAGTTACCGACCTGGAGAGCCGAAGCAGGAGGCAGAACATACGTATCCTAGGTCTACCGGAGTCCATTGAAAGCGGATCTCCTACCGAGTTCTTCTCGAAGCTGCTGTGCGAGATATTCGGGAATAACACACTGCCCTCACCACCAGAAATCGATAGAGCCCATCGCTCTTTAGCATCCAAGCCGGCCCCCGGACAGCGACCACGGCCAGTCATCCTCCGCCTACACCGTTACCAGATGAAGGATCTTCTCATCAGAGAGGCACGGCGGAGAGGGAAACTTGATTATCACGGCCAGCCGGTTCGCGTTGTGGAGGACTACAGCCCCGAAGTTCTCAGTCAGCGAGCAGAATACAGCGGAGTAATGGCAGAACTTTATAAACTGGGTCTGAAGCCTGCTCTCCTCTACCCTGCCCGGCTCCGCCTCACACTGTCCGGTGGGGAGAGAAAGTGGATCAGCTCCGTGGACGAGGCGCAGAAATACATCGAGACCCTCCGCAAATCTCAGAAGCCGCCAGAATAGGACTGTTGAACAACTCACTACTGCTCGCAGCCCTGCCATTCTGCAGGTTCAGTGCCATTTTAGCTGGCGTAGTTTGTTTACATGGGTGAGCATGTTCATCCACCCGGTTCGTACGTGAGTATCTACTCCCCGCTCCCCTTCATTGACAACTGTTATCGATAATTTGCAAACAAATCCTGTGCTGTTTGGACACCCTGTATTGATAATGTGCTTGAAACTGAATTTTTTCTGATTCTGCTATCACATGCATGCACCATATCTAATTTAACCTGACCTGGCAAGTTCTAAAAATGCCACTGTAATAAGTTTTTCCACTTTATCTGCAGCTCTGTAATGATTTTGGTTAACAATTTTAATACTACATTATTTAGGCCAGGAATATGTATCTGCGTTGTCTCTATTGTTATCATATTTCAGAGCTCAAATCAGGGTGTCAAAGTCCTATTTTGAAAAGGGAATCCCCCCCCCTTTTTTCTTTTTTTTCTCTCTCTTAAATATACGTTGGTTTGGAGGTGCTAAGTCCATGTATGTTCCAGATATAGGAGCAATATTTAGTTTAGTGTGATATGGAAGATTTGTCATTGTATAATGTTGGTTCTGAAGAGCTTGCTGCTTTTTTTTTTTTTCTAGCAGCTGTCTTGGTTGGGGGGATATATCATTGCCAGAAACGTTTTAATATTCCCTTTGAAACTAACACTTTGCATTAGTCACATCCATCTCTTTTCAGTTTTTTGCCTAGGTCACTGTGCTTACATCCTAATTTCCCATGTCAAATGGTATGAGTAGACATCTGAATCCAGCGAGCTGGAACGTTAAGGGCCTAAATCACCCTGTTAAAAGAAGAAAGGTCTTTTCACATCTAAAACAACTTAAAACAGAGATACCCTTTCTACAAGAAACCCATATTCGCAGTTCAGACAATAGCCGTCTACTTTCAGGATGGTCGGGGCAGGGATTCCACTCCTCATTCCAGGCCAAAGCCCGAGGAGTTTCGATCCTTATCAGTCAGGATGTATCATTTGAACTGCATAATGTGATTTCTGACAAATTTGGTCGATATGTGATTATCTCTGGCAAATTGTACAACACACCAGTCGTACTTGTAAATGTTTACGCCCCAAATATAGATGACGTAGCCTTCTTTGAACGAGTGTTCTCCCTACTCCCAGATCTTAACACATATTCTCTTATACTTGGTGGCGACTTTAACTGTTGGCTTGACCCGGTTTTGGACCGATCCTCTATGAACCCCGGCACAGCGAGTAAGTCAGCCCGTTTTATTCAGGCTTTTCTTTCTGACTATGGCGTCTGTGATGTGTGGCGCTCTCTACATCCATGCGATAGAGAATACTCTTTTTTTTTTCACATGTTCATCACACATACTCAAGGATTGACTATTTTTTTATTGATAATAAATTGATTCCCCTAGTTCACTCCTGTGTTTATCAGAGCATCGTCATCTCTGACCATGCTCCTATCGCCCTAACCATGTCCCTTCCTGGCCTGCCACAAGGAGACAGACAATGGCGATTCAATTCAACTTTGCTGTCTGATGATAATTTTGTTAAATTCATGGAGAAGGAAATAGCTTTCTTTCTTACTACTAATATGTCTCCGGACGTATCTAGTCTAATTGTCTGGGATTCCCTCAAGGCTTATATCCGGGGACAGATTATATCTTACACTGCGCAAGTGAGGCGGAAATCCTATAAGGAGCGATCAGATCTTGCCCACCAAATTAAAGAGATCGATAAGCAATACGCTCGGACAAAGTCTCCAGATCTATACAAAAAACGGTTGGAACTAAAGACCAAATTTGACCTGCTTACCACTCATTCAATAGAACAATCTCTCTTAAAAAGTAAAACCAGGTTTTATATATATGGAGACAAATCAGACAAATTATTAGCTAACCAACTTAAAGGCTCCAAGGCTAAACAAAATATCCCCAAGATCCGGTTACCAAACGGCCATATAACTACGGATCACTTACAAATTAATGAAGCATTCTGGGACTTTTATTCCCAGCTATACACCTCAGAATCCCAGACTGTTTGTTATGACATCTTTGATTTTCTAAATGGAATCAGTATTCCCAGTCTCTCACCAGATCTAAGGAAGAAATTAGAGGAACCTATATCCCAGGCAGAAATAGCACTAGCCATTACCTCAATGCAGTCGGGTAAGTGTCCGGGCCCTGACGGCTTCCCAGCAGAATTTTTAAAGAAATTTTCCTTGCTTCTTTCCCCATTACTATGTTCAGTTCTCTCAGAATCCTGCAGACAGGGTTCCCTCCCTCCTTCATTTTCCGAGGCCTGTATTACTCTGATAGCTAAAAAAAGGTAAAGACCCGATGGAATGCGCCTCCTACAGGCCTATCTCCCTCCTAAACACAGACGGTAAAATTTTAGCCAAGGTCCTAGCCCATAGATTGGAGAATACCCTCCCCACAATCATATCCAAAGACCAAACAGGCTTTGTTAAAGGCAGGCAGTCCTACTTTAACAGAAGACGACTGTTCAACATTGTTTACTCTGCCTCTGAAGATGTCCCTGAATGTGTTGTCTCTCTCGATGCAGAGAAAGCATTCGATCGTGTTGAATGGGTCTACCTATTTACTGTGCTGAACAAATTTGGTTTTGGTCCAAACTTTACTTCATGGATTAAACTATTATATTTGCATCCCACAGCCTCAATTCGTACTAACTCCCAACGGTCAAGACCTTTTAGTTTGCATCGTGGAACCCATCAGGGATGTCCCCTCAGTCCCATGCTTTTTGACATGGCTATTGAACCGCTTGCCACAGCACTTCGCTCTTGTAGGGATATATCTGGTGTCTGGAGAGGTCACACGGAGCATAAAGTCTCACTTTATGCTGATGACCTGTTGCTCTTCATCTCTTATCCAACAGCCTCATTGCCCCCTGTTCTGTCGCTGCTTAGTCGGTTCGGTGAACTTTCAGGCTATAAATTAAATCTCAATAAAAGTGAGCTTTTCCCCATCAACAATGAAGCACGTGCATTAGACCTTAGCAGTTTTCCTTTCAAAATTGAGAACAACAAATTTTCCTATTTAGGCATATCCGTGACAAGGAAGCATAAAGATCTTTTCCAGGAGAATCTTATCACATTGTTAAATCAAACTAAACAAATCCTAACACAATGGTCGCCCCTGTCGATGTCGCTTGTGGGTCGCATCAACTCAATCAAAATGACCATACTACCTAAATTTCTGTACCTTTTTCAGGCCTTACCACTCTTTATCCCCGGATCCTTTTTCCAACTTCTCGACTCAGTTATTTCTTCATACTTATGGCGGGGTAAACAACCACGTTTGAACAGGGTTCATCTTCAAAAAACCAAGCCGACAGGGGGTCTGGCCCTTCCAAACTTTCGCTTTTATTACTGGGCTGCTAACTTGCGCTGCCTTGCATTTTGGTCCTCCTGTTATGGCCAGCCTGACTGCCCTGACTGGGTGGCGATGGAGTTACAGTCAAACGACAATTTGTCAATTCTTGCAACTCCTTGGATCCTCACTCCCACTTCCCTCACTTAGACCAATCAGAAACCCAGTGGTTAAACATTCTCTAAAAAATTGGGCCCAATTTAGGAATAATTTTGGTTTTCATAGCTTTTCCCTGCTAAGCCCCATTGCATCAAACTACCTTTTCAAACCATCCTGTCAGGACTCTGCCTTTCAAGAGTGGCACAGGAAAGGGATTGTACGTTTCAAAGATCTGTTCATAGACAACAGTCTGGCATCATTTGAGCAGCTTAGTAGAAAATTCAGCCTCCCTAAGTCAAATTTTTTCAGGTATCTTCAGGCAAGACATTTTGTTCTCTCTCAGACGACCAGATCTGTAACAGCTGCCGATTCGACTATTGTTGACACCGTCCTTTCTATAGATCCACTTAAAAAGAGGCTAATCTCGGTTCTTTATGGCAAGCTGTTGGAGCTTAGGAGTGCCCCCACAGATAAGCTCAAAACTGCATGGGAGGAGGACTTGGGCTTTCCCTTATCAGAGGATACTTGGGTTTCCATACTCAAACTGGTTAATTCAACCTCCCTCTGTGCACGTCATTGTTTAATTCAGTTTAAAGTGGTACACAGGGCTCATATTTCGAAAGCACTGTCCTCCATATACCCGGATATTAGTCCATATTGTGTAAAATGCAAACATGCGGAAGCTTCTCTCATTCACATGTACTGGTCCTGCTCAGGCCTTGGGAAGTATTGGAGGGAGGTTTTTCATACACTTTCTCGGGTGTTGAACGTCAAATTAGAACCAAACCCTTTGACTGCTCTGTTCGGGGTCATGGGAGGGGAGAGGAAGTTAACCACAGCAAAGCAATACACTTTATCCTTTGCCTCCCTTCTGGCTCGACGAGCAATTCTGCTCAGGTGGAAGGATACTTTCCCTCCCACTCATGCGCAATGGCTAGAAGATATCATGTCCTGCCTAAAACTGGAGAAAATTAGACACTCACTTCAGCATTCAAATAATAAGTTTCAGAAGGTGTGGGGCCCCTTCCTAAAAGAATTCCAGACCCTTTTAGAGGCTTGGCCCTTGAGTACAGCTCAGCTATGCTGCTCACCTGTTACACACTCCGTGCTTTTGGTTGAACAGTGATCTTATGTTATGACTAGTAATCTGGCAATGACATGGGAGGGATTATTTTTTACATTGTTCAGTTTTTATTTTATTAAGGACCGAGCAGGACACTGCAAGGTCCTTATTGAAATTGGTCCGTTAGTTATTAAGGACCGAGCCAGGGAACCTGGTATGGTCCTTATTGTATTTGGTCCGTTAGTTTATTTATTATTTCGCTTCCGCCTCTTCGCGGCTTGTTTCGGTGCCTAAGCACGCGCACTTTTCGTGATTTTTATTTGGCACATTCGACAGGTGTGGTGAAAAATTGCACTATTCGACATGCATCACATTCAACTTTGTCATTAACGGAAGACCACTAGGTGGCGCTATTTGTATTCAAATTTCTCAAGGCCCATAACTCCCGCATACTTATGTCACACATTCATAAAACCTCATATCCACGCGTTCGGTGGATGTAGCTGAGTCTCCCTAGATAGGCCACGCCCATTTCCGCCTATAAAATTTTTTTTCCGCTAGGGGGCGATATATGCGAAAAAGACCTTTTTCGGGTTTCTCCGTGCACGTTTGTCCGATTTGCACGAAATTTTGCACGTACAATCTGGAGACCGCTACTGACAAAAACACTAATTTAAAGTATGTTAAAATTTTGCAATATGAGCGCGTTATATCATTAGCACTTCCTGTTCATTTCGCATCAAAACAGGAAGTGGGTTGTTTCGTCACAAAGGTATGCCCGATTCACACCAAATTTGGACCAATAGTTTATCATGTCTTCATTGCGCATTCTGCACAATTTTGCACAATTTCAATCCATTGCCACAAGGTGGCGCTCTTTCAAAGTTAAACGCATCGTATCTCAGCATCACCACGTGCGATTAAAACGTAAATTGGCACGATGCTTGCCCATGGCGCTCTAAGGCTCCCCTGAAAAGGGGAAAGCAATTTGCCGCTAGGTGGCGCTCTGGTGGCGGAAGAACTCATTCTGCAAAAACCGTAATACTTATGAATATGAAATTCACAGGACACGTGTAGACCGGTGCCTGGAGCTCACATACCAAAATTCGTGTTTGTCGCGGTTGTAGCGCCCCCTACAGGATTTTTAAGGAACTGCCCCGGAGCCACGTTTCACCGATTTCTACAAAACTTCGTAGACTCATAGAACGTGCCAAGACGCACAAATAAGCCTCTTGGACCCATGTTCCAAATCCCACAGAAAGCCAGATATTTTAATTTTAATTTTTAATTTTCTGCACTTTTTAAGCACTTTTGAGCTTTAACTCCTCCTACAGGTTTTATCGGATCGGCTTCAAACTTGGTCAGTACGTTCACCCTGTCAACCTCTACTCAAACGGTGCTCTGCGTGACTGTAAGTTGAAGAGCGTGTCCGTACCGTGGCCTCAAAGTCGGACGTTTTGACCAAATGTCAAACTGTTATGTTTAGACTTCACTAACGTGAGCTTAGCTGTGCAGTGACGTCACACTTTCCTTACATGATCCACACATATCACGACACCACATATCACGACGGGTCACGTCATTTATACTGACGGCACATATTACGACAGCACATGTAACGACGGCACATATCACGACGGGACATATTACGACGGCCCGGGACGCGGTTGCACCACACCCCGAATTACGTCAGAGCGAGGTCCGCCTCAACGCTGCTTGCAGCTTTAATTAAGGACCGAGCCAGGGAACCTGGGTCCTTATTGGTACCGAGCCAGGGAACCTGGTAATTAAGGACCGAGCCAGGGAACCTCAAGGTAATTATTGACCGAGCCAGGGAACCTGGTAATTAAGGACCGAGCCAGGGAACCTGGTAAGGTCCTTATTGTTTTTGGTCCGTTTCTTTATTATTCTTCTTTCCATTCTCGCGCTTTACGACACATTTCGACTGCCTCAGCATGGACTTTTCGTGATTTTTACTTGGCACATTCGACATGCCTGGTGAAAAATTTCATATTCTACGTGTTACGTTCAAGTCACTAACTTGCAACACCCCTAGGTGGCGCTGTTTCTACTCAAATTTCCAGCGGCCAATAAGTCCCGCCCCGTTTGTCACACATTCATAAAACACATATCCACGTGTTCGGGGGATGTAGCTGAGTCGCCCTGGATAGGCCACGCCCACTTCCGCCTAAACTTTTTTTTCGCTAGGGGGCGATATATCCGAAAAACACCGTTTTCCCACTCACCCATGCACGTTTCTCCGATTTGCACGAAACTTTACACGTACACTCTGGAGACCCTCCTGGCAAGAACACTAATGTACATTGTGTTGAAATTTTGAAAGACAAACGCGTTATGAAGTTAGCACTTCCTGCCAATTTCGCATGGAAACAGGAAGTGCCGTGTTTCACCACAATGGTATGCCCGATTCACATCAAATTCGGACCAATGGTTTATCATGTCTTCATTGCGCATCCTGCTAAATTTTGCACTGTTTCAACCAACCGCCACACGGTGGCGCTCTTTCAAAGTTAACGGCTTATTTCTCAGCATCAGAATGTGCGATTCCTACGTAACTTCACACGCTGATTACCCATGGTGCCCTGAGCCTCCCCTAAAAAGGGCCACAAAATTCTGCCACTAGGTGGCGCTCTGGTTGAAAAAAACTCATTCTGCGCAAACCATAATACTTATGAATATGAGATTCACAGGACACGTGTAGACTGCTGCCTGGAGCTCACATACCAAATATCGCGTTTCTACAGCGTATAGCGCCCCCTACAGGAACTTTAAGGAACAGCCCCGGAACCACGTTTCACCGATTTTTACCAAACTTGATACGCCCATTGAACATCCCAAGACGCACCAAAAACCCTCTTGAACCCATGGTCCAACTCCCACAGGAAGTCAGATATTGTCAATGTAATTTTTCATTTTTAGCAGTTTTGAGCTTTAACTCCTCCTGAACGATTTCTCGGTTCGGCTTCAAACTTGGTCAGTACACTCATAAGGAGGTCCTCTATCTAAATTGTGCTCTGCGTAACTGTACATCAAAAGGTGTGGCCGTACCATGACCTCAAACTTGGCCGAGTGGCATATTTCCATTTCAAATTTTGGATTTTTAGCACTTTTGACCTTTAACTCCTCCAAGGGCATTTCTCATATCGGCTTCAAACTTGGACAGTACACTCATGAGGAGGTGTTTAATCTAAATTGTGCTCTGCATAACTCTACGTCGAACGGCTTGGCCATACCATAGCCTCAAAGTCGGCCATTTTGACCGAATGTCAAACTCTGCTGTCATTTTAGGGTTCTATTTTAATTAACTCCTCCTACAGCTTTTATCGGATCTGCTTCAACTTTGGCCAATACAGTCATAAGATTGTGCTGAAATTAAATTGTGCTCTGTCTGACTCTACATTTAAGGGCGTGGCGTACCATGGCCTCAAAGTCAACCATTTTGACCGAATTTTATCCTGCCTCCATGTGCTGCTGGCTCCATGTACTGGCCCAATGCTGGCACTTTTGAACTTTAACTCCTGCTACAGGATTTCTCGGATCGGCTTCAAACTTGGTCAGTGCACTCATAAGGGGCTGATGAATCTAAATTGTGCTCTGTGTGACTGTACATCAGAACGCGTGGCCGTACCATAGCCTCAAAGTTCACCGATTTAACCGAATTTTATACTGGTTCCATATGCTACCCAACACTAGCAATTTTTACACTGCTTCCATATACTCCCCCAATGCTGCCAATCACACGCTGCTCTCATTACAACCCAGCAGATGGCGCCATTGCATAACACTTCAACATCTGACTGAAAACTCAGTCTTTTGCAATATCTGACACATGTCACAACATACACTGCTGTCACACACCTTCTATACATGACAGCTTGGGCCTGCACTGACGAGACCTTAGGTGTGCAGTGAAGTCACACTTTAGTTAAATTATCCACACATATCACGACAGCACATGTCACGACGGGACATGTAGCGACGCCACATATCACGACGGCACATGTTACGACGGCCCGGGACGCGGTTGCGACACACCCCGAGTTACGTGGGGGCTCGGTCCGCCTCAACGCTGCTTGCAGCTTTAATTATTAAGGACCGAGCAAGGAACCTGCAAGGTCCTTATTGAAATTGATCCGTTTCTTATTAAGGACCGAGCAGGAACCTGCAAGGTCCTTATTAAGGACCGAGCAGGAACCTGCAAGGTCCTTATTAAGGACCGAGCCAGGGAACCTGGTAAGGTCCTTATTGTTATTGGTCCGTTAGTTTATTTATTATTCTTAACACGTTTTTTTCTGCGCTTTGGGGACTGTTTTGGGTGCCTGAACGTAAACATTGCGTGCTTTTTATTTGGCAAATTTGTCAGTCCTGCCGAAAATTGCGAGATGATATGCATCACATTCAACTTTGCCACTAGGAAGACCACTAGGTGGCGCTATTTGTTGGCAAATTTTCGGAGCCCCATAAGTCCCGCATAATTTGTCACACATTCATAAAACTTATATACACGCGTTCAGTGGATGTAGCTGAGTCGCCCTATATAGGCCACGCCCATTTCCGCCTAGACTTTTTTTTCGCTAGGGGGCGATATATGCAAAAATTACTTTTTCAGGTTTCTCGGTGTACGTTTGTCCGATTTGCATGAAACTTTGCACGTACACTCTGGACACCGCCTTGACAAAAACACTAATGTACAGTATGTTAAAATTTTGTAACATAAGCGCGCTACAATGTTAGCACTTCCTGTTCATTTCGCATGAAAACAGGAAGTGGGGTGTTTCGTCACAATGGTATGACCAATTGCCACCAAATTTTGAACAATGGTTTATCATGTCTTCATTGCACAGCGTGCACAATTTTGCTCAATTCCAAGCCACCACCACAGGGTGGCGCTCTTCCAAAGTTAACGGCTCATATCTCCGCATCGGAACGTGTGATTCTAACGTAACTTGGTACGATGATTCTCCATGGCGCCCTGAGGCTCCGCTAAAAAGGGGTACAAAAACCCACTGCTAGGTGGCGCTCTGGTGGCCGAAAACTGTTTCTGCCCAAACCGTAATACTTAGGAATATGACATTCACAGGACACGTGTAGACTGCTGCCTGGAGCTCACGTACCAAAAAACGCGTTTCTAGTCGTTGTAGCGCCCCCTACAGGAACTTTAAATAACAGCCCCGGAGCCACGTTTCACCGATTTTTACGAAACTTGGTGGGCCCATAGAACATCCCAAGACGCACCAAAAAGCCTCTTGGACCCATGTCCCACTTCCCATAGGAAATTGGATATTTCCATTTCAATTTTGGATTTTTTGCACTTTTGAGCTTTAACTCCTCCTGGACCATTTCTCGCATCGGCTTCAAACTTGGTCAGTGCTTTCATCTTGTCGAGCTCTACCCAAACGGTGCTCTTCGTGACTCTAAGTCAAAAGGCGTGTCCAGGGCGTGGCCTCAAAGTCGGACATTTTGCCCGAATTTTAGACTTCTTCCATAAGCTGCCCAAGTGTGCTAATTTTCATACTGCTTCCATATGCTGACCCAATGCTGGCAATCACACGCTGCTCTAATTACTACCCAGCAGATGGCGCCATTGTATAACAATTCAACATCTTGGTGACAGCTCAATGTTTTGCTGCGTCTGAAACGTGTGCCATCATACACTCCTCTCACACAGCTTCTGGACATGACGGCTTGGGACTGCGGTGACGTGGGCTTGGGACGGCCCGGGACGCGGTTGCACCACGGCCCGAGTGGCGTGGGGGCTCGGTCCGCCCCAACGCTGCTTGCAGCTTTAATTAAGGACCGAGCCAGGGAACCTGGTAAGGTCCTTATTGTATTTGGTCCGTTAGTTTATTATTATTATTATTACGCTTCCGGGACTTTGCGCCCATTTTCGACTGCCTCAGCATGGACATTGCGCACTTTTTATTTGCCACATTCGACGTGCCTGGTGAAAAATTAAATATTCTACGCGTCGCATTCAAGTCACTGACTAAGAAGACCACTAGGTGGCGCTATATGTGTTCAAATTTTCAGGGGCCACTAACTCCCGCATACATTGTCGCACATTCATAAAACACATATCCACGCGTTCGGGGGATGTAGCTGAGTCGCCCTATATAGGCCACGCCCATTTCCGCCTATAATTTTTTTTCGCTAGAGGGCGATATGTGCGAAAATGACTTTTTCGGGTTTCTCTGTACACATTTGTCCGATTTGCACGAAATTTTCCACGTACAATCTGGAGACCGCCCTGACAAAAACACTAATTTAAAGTATGTTAAAATTTTGCAATATGAGCGCGTTATATCATTAGCACTTCCTGTTCATTTCGCGTCAAAACAGGAAGTGGGGTGTTTAGTCACAAAAGTATGCTCGATTCACACCAAATTTGGAACAATAGTTAATCATGTCTTCATTGCGCATTCTGCACAATTTTGCACAATTTCAAGCCATTGCCACAAGGTGGCGCTCTTTCAAAGTTAACCGCTTATATCTCCACATCGCAACGTGCGATTAAAACATAAATTGATACCATGCATGCCCATGGCGCTCTGAGGATCTCCTAAAAAGGGTTAAAAAAATTCGCCGCTAGGTGGCGCTCTGGTGGCCGAAAACTCATTCTGCACAAACCGTAATACTTATTAATATGAAATTCGCAGGACACGTGTAGACTGGTACCTGGACCTCACGTACCAAAAATCGCGTTTGTCGCGGTTCTAGCGCCCCCTACAGGAATTTTAAAGAACAGCCCCGGCGCCACGTTTGCCCAATATGTACAAAACTTGGTAGGCTCATAGAACGTGCCAAGGCGCACAAAAAAACCTCTTGGACCCATGTCCCAAATCCCACAGGAAGTTGGAAATTTACATTTTTATTTTTCATATTTCGCACTTTTGAATATTAACTCCTACTAGGGAATTTATCAGATCTGCTTCAAACTTGCTCAGTACACTCATGACATGGTGCTGAATCAAAAATGTGCTCTGTGTCAGTGTACGTCGAAGGGCGTGTCCGTACCGTGGCCCCAAAGTTGCCCACTTTGCACAGATGTCAAACTGTCATGTCATTTTCAGGTTCTATTTTAATTAACTCCTCCTACAGGTTTTATCAGATCTGCTTCAAACTTGCTCAGTACACTCATGACATGGTGCTGAATCAAAAATGTGCTCTGTGTGAGTGTACGTCGAAGGGCATGTCTGTTGCATGCCCTCAAACTTGGCCCATTTTAATATGGCTCCATATGCTGGCCCAATGCTGGGAATCACGTGCTGGTATAATAAGTGTCCACCAGATGGTGCCAAATCCCAACAGACCCACACAATATTTAAAGCAATTCCTGTCCTACAAACATGCACATTAGGTCACCACATTCTATCTTTTCATACAAACTTGCACACATTTCAGCTAATCTCACACTTTGCTTTCAGATCCTACAAATTGATACAATATTTTGTGCATCTGGGTGATAGTCTTATCTGTGACACATGTAGGAGCATTATCATTTGCAGGTGTGGCATTTACTGTACCTGCACTAAGAGCAGAGTTGGAAGAGGATCAGGCTGAGTTTAACCAGGAGGATCATCATGACAAATAAGTGCATTTCGACATGCACACGCCATTCAACATACAGTCACAAATACACAACTTGTAATCAGCAACATTAAATGTCCACCTTTCGCAGTAAAGGCTCTCTCTATTAAAGCTGAGTTTTATGAAGTGTCTGAAACTTGTCACAACGTAGAGTGCTCTCACAGCTTCTGGAGATGAGGGCTTGGGAGTGAAGTAACGTGGGCTTCGGACTAGGGTGACGTGAGACTTTCGTGACGTGGTCTGCACATGTTACGACGAAGCGTGTTACGACGGCGCATGTTACGACGGCGCATGTTACGACAGCGCATGTCACGACGGCGCGTGTTCCGACGACCGGTTCCGGCGGATGCACCACAACCCGAGTGGCGTGGGGGCTCGGTCCGCCTCAACGCTGCTCGCAGCTTTAATTGTAATTAAGGACCGAGCCAGGGAACCTGGTAAGGTCCTTATTGTAATTGGTCCATTAGTTTATTAAGGACCGAGCCAGGGAACCTGGTAAGGTCCTTATTGTTTTTGGTCCGTTAGTTTATTAAGGACCGAGCCAGGGAACCTGGTAAGGTCCTTATTGTATTTGGTCCGTTAGTTTATTTATTATTATTTCGTTTCTGCGCTTCGCGGCTTGTTTCGGATGCCTAAACGCGCACATTTCGTGATTTTTATTTGGCAAATTCGCCAGGTGTGGTAAAAATTGCACGACGACATGCATCACATTCAACTTTGTCATTAGGAAGACCACTAGGTGGCGCTATTTGTATGCAAATTTCGCAAGGCCCATAACTCCCGCATACTATGTCACACATTCATAAACCTCATATCCACGCGTTCGGTGGATGTAGCTGAGTCTCCCTAGATAGGCCACGCCCATTTCCGCCTATAATTTTTTTTCGCTAGAGGGCGATATGTGCGAAAATGACTTTTTCGGGTTTCTCCGTGCACGTTTGTCCGATTTGCACGAAATCTTCAACGTACAATCTGGACATGCCCCTGACAAAAACACTAATTTAAAGTATGTTAAAATTTTGCTATATGAGCGCGTTATAGCATTAGCACTTCCTGTTCATTTCGCGCCAAAACAGGAAGTGGGGTGTTTTGTCCCAAAAGTGTGCCCGATTCACACCAAATTTGGAACAATAGTTTATCATGTCTTCATTGCGCATTCTGCACAATTTTGCACAATTTCAATCCATTGCCACAAGGTGGCGCTCTTTCAAAGTTAAACGCTTGTATCTCCGCATCACCACGTGCGATTAAAACGTAAATTGGTACGATGCATGCCCATGGCGCTCTAAGGCTCCCCTGAAAAGGGGGAAAGAAATTTGCCGCTAGGTGGCGCTCTGGTGGCGGAAAACTCATTCTGCAAAAACCGTAATAGTTATGAATATGAAATTCACAGGACACGTGTAGACCGGTGCCTGGAGCTCACATACCAAAAATCGTGTTTGTCGCGGTTGTAGCGCCCCCTACAGGATTTTTAAGGAACTGCCCCGGAGCCACATTTCACCGATTTCTACAAAAATTCGTAGACTCATAGAACGTGCCAAGACGCACAAATAAGCCTCTTGGACCCATGTTCCAAATCCCACAGAAAGCCAGATATTTTAATTTTAATTTTTCATTTTCAGCACTTTTTAAGCACTTTTGAGCTTTAACTCCTCCTACAGGTTTTATCGGATCGGCTTCAAACTTGGTCAGTACGTTCACCCTGTCAACCTCTACTCAAACGGTGCTCTGCGTGACTGTAAGTTGAAAAACGTGTCCGTACCGTGGCCTCAAAGTCGGACGTTTTGACCAAATGTCAAACTGTTATGTCATTTTAGGCTTCTATTTGAATTAACTCCTCCTACAGGTTTTATCGCATCGGCTTCAAACTTGGTCAGTACGTTCACCCTGTCGACCTCTACTCAAACGGTGCTCTGCGTGACTGTAAGTTGAAGTGCGTGTCCGTACCGTGGCCTCAAAGTCGGACGTTTTGATCAAATGTCAAACTGTGATGTCATTTTAGGCTTCTATTTGAATTAACTCCTCCTCCAGGTTTTATCAAATCCGCCTCAAATTTACTGAGTACAGTCATAACATGCTGCTGAATCACAACCGTTCTCTTCATGACTCTACGTCGAACGCCGTGTCCGTACTGTGGCCTCAAACTTGCCCCATTTTACTATAGCTCCATATGCTGGCCCAATGCTAGGAATCACGTGCTGGTCTAATAAGTGTCCACCAGATGGTGCCAAATCCCAAAAGACCCATACAATATTTACAGCAATTCCTGTCCTACAAACATACACATTAGATCACCACATGCTATCTTTTCATACAAACTTGCACACATTTCAGCTAATCTCACACTTTGCTTTCAGATCCTACAAATTGATACAATATATGTTCGTTTTGGGCATCTGGGTGATAGTGTTATCTCTGACACTTTTCTGAAGTGTTCTTTGGGTTAGGTATACTAGTGTCATTATAACACACTCATGTGCATCACATCTATCACATGGATTGTATTTGAACATGAGGTTTAGCTGAACGGTCAGATAGTGATATAGGAGCATTATCATTTGCAGGTGTGCCATTTACTGTACCTGCAGTAATAGCAGAGTTGGAAGAGGATGAGGCTGAGTTTAACCAGGAGGATCATCATGAGTGGAGTGACGTGGGGTTGGGAGCGGGCTGACGTGACACTTTCGTGACGTGGTCTGCGCGTTTTACGACGGCACGTGTTACGACGGCGTGGGACGCGGTTGCAGCCACGGCCCGAGTTACGTAGGGGCTCGGTCCGCCTCAACGCTGCTCGCAGCTTTAATTAAGGACCGAGCCAGGGAACCTGGTAAGGTCCTTATTGTATTTGGTCCGTTAGTTATTATTACGTTTCATCACGACTTTCCGTCAAATTTTGACTGCCTGAACGTAAACATTACGTGAATTTTATTTGGCAAATTCATCGGGCCTGGTGAAAAATTACATATTCTATGCGTCACATTCAGGTCAGCAACTAGGAAGACCATTAGGTGGCGCTATATTTAGGCAAATTTCCAGAGGCCCATAAGTCCCGCATAGTTTGTCCCACATTCATAAACCTTATATCCACGCGTTCGGTGGATGTAGCTGAGTCTCCCTAGATAGGCCACGCCCATTTCCGCCTAGACTTTTTTTCCACTAGGGGGCGATATATGCGAAAAACACCGTTTCCCCACTCACCCATGCCCGTTTGTCTGATTTGCACGAAACTTTGCACGTACACTATGGAGACCGTACTGACAAAAACACTAATGTACAGTATGTTGAAATTTTCAACAATAAGCGCGTTGTGATGTTAGCACTTCCTGCTGATTTCGGGGCAAAACAGGAAGTGGGGTGTTTCGTCACAATGATATGGCCGATTCACACCAGATTTGGAACAATGGTTTATCGTGTCTTCATTGCACAACGTGCACAATTTTGCTCAATTCCAAGCCACCACCACAGGGTGGCGCTCTTTCAAAGTTAACGGCTCATATCTCCGCATCGGAACGTGTGATTCTAACGTAACTTGGCTACGATAATTCCCCATGGCGCCCTGAGGCTACCCTAAAAAGGGGTACAAAAACCCGCCGCTAGGTGGCGCTCTGGTGGCCGAAAACTCTTTCTGCCCAAACCGTAATACTTAGGAATATGACATTCACAGGACACGTGTAGACTGCTACCTGGAGCTCACGTACCAAATAACGCGTTTCTAGTCGTTGTAGCGCCCCCTACAGGAACTTTAAATAACAGCCCCGGAGCCACGTTTCACCGATTTTTACGAAACTTGGTGGGCCCATAGAACATCCCAAGACGCACCAAAAAGCCTCTTGGACCCATGTCCCACTTTCCACAGGAAGTTGGATATTTCCATTTCAATTTTGGATTTTTAGCACTTTTGAGCTTTAACTCCTCCTGAACCATTTGTCGCATCGGGTTCAAACTTGGTCAGTTCTTACATCTTGTCGAGCTCTACTCAAACGGTGCTCTTTGTGACTCTAAGTCAAAAGGCGTGTCCAGGGCGTGGCCTCAAAGTCGGACATTTTGTCCGAATTTTACACTGCTTCCATAAGCTGCCCAAGTGTGCTAATTTTTCTACTGCTTCCATATGCTGACCCAATGCTGGCAATCACACGCTAGTCTCATTACATCCCACCACATGGCGCCATTTCATTACAATTCAGCATCTCTGTAAAAACTCAATCTTTTGCAGTATCTGACACATGTGACAACATACACTGCTTTCACACACCTTCTGTACATGACAACTTGGGACTACACTGACGAGACCTTGGGTGGGCATTGACGTCACACTTTAGTTACATGATCCACACATGTCACGACAGCACATATCACGACGGCACGTGTGACGACGGCACATGTTACGACGGCCCAGGACGCGGTTACAACACGACCCGAGTGGCGTGGGGGCTCGGTCCGCCCCAACGCTGCTTGCAGCTTTAATTATTATTATTATTATTATTGCGCTTCCACCTCTTCACGGCTTGTTTTGAGTGCCTGAATGTGCACTTTCCGTGATTTTTATTTGGCACATTTGTCTAGTCTCGTGAAAAATTAATTATTCTATGTATCACATTCAACTGTGCCAATGGGAAGACCACTAGGTGGCGCTATATTTTTGCCAATTTTCAGAGGCCCATAAGTTCCACATACTTTGTCGCACAGTCATAAAACTCATATCCACGCGTTCAGTGGATGTAGCTGAGTGTCCCTAGGTAGGCCACGCCCATTTCCGCCTAAACTTTTTTTCCGCTAGAGGGCGCTATATGCAAAAATTACTTTTTCGGGTTTCTCCGTGCCCATTTGTCCGATTTGCGTGAAACTTTGCACGTACACTCTGGAGACCGCACTGACAAAGACACACATGTACAGTATGTTGAAATTTTGAAAGATGAGCGCGTTATGACATCAGCACTTCCTGCCGATTTCGCATGAAAACAGGAAGTGGGGTGTTTCGTCACAATGCTATGCCCGATTCACACCAAATTTGGAACATTACTTCATCATGTCTTCATTGCACAGCGTGCACAATTTTGCTTACTTCCACGCCACCACCACAGGGTGGCGCTCTTTCAAAGTTAACGGCTCATATCTCCGCATCGGAACGTGTGGTTCTAACGTAACTTGGTACGATGATTCCCCATGGCGCCCTGAGCCTCCCCTAAAAAGGGGTACAAAAACCCGCCGCTAGGTGGCGCTCTGCTGGCCAAAAACTCTTTCTGCCCAAACCGTAATACTTAGGAATATGACATTCACAGGACACGTGTAGACTACTGCCTGGAGCTCACGTACCAAAAAACACATTTCTAGCCGTTGTAGCGCCCCCCTACAGGAACTTTAAATAACAGCCCCGGAGCCACGTTTCACCGGTTTTTACGAAACTTGGTGGGCACATAGAACATCCCAAGACTCACCAAAAAGCCTCTTGGACCCATGTCCCAATTCCCACAGAAACCCCAATATTTTTATTTGAAATTGTCATTTTTTCCACTTTTTGCCCACTTTTAAGGATTAACTCCTCCTGGACCACTTCTCGCATCGGGTTCAAACTTGGTCACTTCTTACATCTTGTCGAGCTCTACCCAAACGCTGCTCTTCGTGACTCTAAGTCAAAAGGCGTGTCCAGGGCGTGGCCTCAAAGTCGGACATTTTGCCCGAATTTTAGACTTCTTCCATAAGCTGCCCAAGTGTGCTAATTTTCATACTGCTTCCATATGCTGACCCAATGCTGGCAATCACACGCTGCTCTAATTACTGCCCAGCAGATGGCGCCATTGTATAACAATTCAACATCTTGGTGACAGCTCAATGTTTTGCTGCGTCTGAAACGTGTGCCATCATACACTCCTCTCACACAGCTTCTGGACATGACGGCTTGGGACTGCGGTGACGTGGGCTTGGGACGGCCCAGGACGCGGTTGCACCACGGCCCGAGTGGCGTGGGGGCTCGGTCCGCCCCAACGCTGCTTGTTAAGGACCGAGCAGGAACCTGCAAGGTCCTTATTGAAATTGGTCCGTTAGTTATTATTAAGGACCGAGCAGGAACCTGCAAGGTCCTTATTGTATTTGGTCCGTTAGTTATTATTCTTCTTCTTCTTCTTCTTCTTTTTCTTTTTCATTCAATGTTTGCGCCATATTTCGACTGCCTCAGCATGGACTTTATGTGATTTTGACTTGGCACATTCGACATGCGTGTTGAAAAATTTCATATTCTACGACTTACGCCCATGTCACTAACTGCCAACACCCCTAGGTGGCGCTATGTTTACGCACATTTCCAGACGCCAATAACTCCCGCCCCGTATGTCGCACATTCATAAAACACATATCCACGCGTTCAGTGGATGTAGCTCAGTCACCCTAGGTAGGCCACGCCCACTTCCGCCTAAACTTTTTTTTCGCTAGGGGGCGATATATGCAAAACACACCGTTTGCCCACTCACCCATGCACGTTTGTCCGATTTGCACGAAACTTTGCACGCACACTCTGGAGACCCTACTGACAAACTCACTAATATACAGTCTGTCGAAATTTTCAAAGATGGCCGCGTTACGAAGTTAGCACTTCCTCCCAATTTCACATTAAAACAGGAAGTGCCTTGTTTCGTCACAATCGTATGCTCGATTCGCACCAAATTCGGACCACTGATTTATCATGTCTTCATTGCGCATCCTGCACAATTTTGCACAATTTCAACCAACCGCCACACGGTGGCGCTCTTCCAAAGTTAACACCTCATATCTCAGCATCGGGAAGTGCCATTCAAACGTAACTTTGCACGATTGTTTCCCATGGCGCCCTGAGCCTCCCCTAAAAAGGGGGAAAAAATTCCGCCGCTAGGTGGCGCTCTACTCCTCAAAAACTGATTCTGGACACACCGTAATACTTATGAATATGAAATTCACAGGACACGTGTAGACTGCTGCCTGGAGCTCACATACCAAAACTCGCGTTTCTACCGCGTATAGCGCCCCCTACAGGAACTTTAAAGAACAGCCCCGGAGCAACGTTTCACCAATTTTTACGAAACTTGGTGGGCCCATAATACATGCCAAGACGCACCAAAAAGCCTCTTGTACCCATGTCCCAAGTCCCACAGGAAGTCAGATATTTTCATTTCAATTTTGGATTTTTTGCACTTTTCAGCTTTAACTCCTCCTGGACGATTTCTCGGATCGCCTTCAAACTTGGTCAGTACACTCATGAGGAGGTGCTCAATCTAAATTGTGCTCTGCGTAATTGTACGTCGAAGGGCGTGGCCATACCATCGCCTCAAACTTCACCGATTTTACCGAATTTTATACTGGTTCCATATGCTGCCCAACACTGGCAATTTTTACACTGCTTCCATATGCTCCCCCAATGCTGCCAATCACGACCTGCTCTCATTACAGCCCAGCAGATGGCGCCATTGCATAACAATTCAGCATCTGGATTAAACCTCAGTCTTTTCCACTGTCTGAAACGTGTCACAACATACACTGCTATCACACACCTTCTGGACATGACAACTTTGGACTTCACTGACGTGAGCTTAGCTGTGCAGTGACGTCACACTTTCCTTACATGATCCACACATATCACGACACCACATATCACGACGGCACGTATAACGACGGCACATATTACGACAGCACATGTAACGACGGCACATATCACGACGGGACATATTACGACGGCCCGGGACGCGGTTGCGACACACCCCGAGTTACGTCAGAGCGAGGTCCGCCTCAACGCTGCTTGCAGCTTTAATTAAGGACCGAGCCAGGGAACCTGGTAAGGTCCTTATTGTATTTGGTCCGTTAGTTATTATTACGTTTCATCACGACTTTCCGTCAAATTTTGACTGCCTGAACGTAAACATTACGTGAATTTTATTTGGCAAATTCATCGGGCCTGGTGAAAAATTACATATTCTATGCGTCACATTCAGGTCAGCAACTAGGAAGACCATTAGGTGGCGCTATATTTAGGCAAATTTCCAGAGGCCCATAAGTCCCGCATAGTTTGTCCCACATTCATAAACCTTATATCCACGCGTTCGGTGGATGTAGCTGAGTCTCCCTAGATAGGCCACGCCCATTTCCGCCTAGACTTTTTTTCCACTAGGGGGCGATATATGCGAAAAACACCGTTTCCCCACTCACCCATGCCCGTTTGTCTGATTTGCACGAAACTTTGCACGTACACTATGGAGACCGTACTGACAAAAACACTAATGTACAGTATGTTGAAATTTTCAACAATAAGCGCGTTGTGATGTTAGCACTTCCTGCTGATTTCGGGGCAAAACAGGAAGTGGGGTGTTTCGTCACAATGATATGGCCGATTCACACCAGATTTGGAACAATGGTTTATCGTGTCTTCATTGCACAACGTGCACAATTTTGCTCAATTCCAAGCCACCACCACAGGGTGGCGCTCTTTCAAAGTTAACGGCTCATATCTCCGCATCGGAACGTGTGATTCTAACGTAACTTGCTACGATAATTCCCCATGGCGCCCTGAGGCTACCCTAAAAAGGGGTACAAAAACCCGCCGCTAGGTGGCGCTCTGGTGGCCGAAAACTCTTTCTGCCCAAACCGTAATACTTAGGAATATGACATTCACAGGACACGTGTAGACTGCTACCTGGAGCTCACGTACCAAATAACGCGTTTCTAGTCGTTGTAGCGCCCCCTACAGGAACTTTAAATAACAGCCCCGGAGCCACGTTTCACCGATTTTTACGAAACTTGGTGGGCCCATAGAACATCCCAAGACGCACCAAAAAACCTCTTGGACCCATGTCCCACTTTCCACAGGAAGTTGGATATTTCCATTTCAATTTTGGATTTTTAGCACTTTTGAGCTTTAACTCCTCCTGAACCATTTGTCGCATCGGGTTCAAACTTGGTCAGTTCTTACATCTTGTCGAGCTCTACTCAAACGGTGCTCTTTGTGACTCTAAGTCAAAAGGCGTGTCCAGGGCGTGGCCTCAAAGTCGGACATTTTGTCCGAATTTTACACTGCTTCCATAAGCTGCCCAAGTGTGCTAATTTTTCTACTGCTTCCATATGCTGACCCAATGCTGGCAATCACACGCTAGTCTCATTACATCCCACCACATGGCGCCATTTCATTACAATTCAGCATCTCTGTAAAAACTCAATCTTTTGCAGTATCTGACACATGTGACAACATACACTGCTTTCACACACCTTCTGTACATGACAACTTGGGACTACACTGACGAGACCTTGGGTGGGCATTGACGTCACACTTTAGTTACATGATCCACACATGTCACGACAGCACATATCACGACGGCACGTGTGACGACGGCACATGTTACGACGGCCCAGGACGCGGTTACAACACGACCCGAGTGGCGTGGGGGCTCGGTCCGCCCCAACGCTGCTTGCAGCTTTAATTAAGGACCGAGCCAGGGAACCTGGTAAGGTCCTTATTGATATTGGTCCGTTTATTTATTATTACGCTTGGGATCTTTGGGGACTGTTTCGGGTGCCTGAACGCGCACATTTCATGATTTTTATTTGGCAAATTTGTCGGGGCTGGTGAAAATTGCACGACGACATGCATCACATTCAACTTTGCCATTAGGAAGACCACTAGGTGGCGCTATTTATAGGCAAATTTCGCAAGGCTCATAAGTCCCGCATACTTTGTCGCACATTCATAAACCTCATATCCACGCGTTCGGTGGATGTAGCTGACTCTCACTATATAGGCCACGCCCATTTCCGCCTATAATTTTTTTCCGCTAGAGGGCGATATGTGCGAAAATGACATTTTCGGGTTTCTCCGTGCACGTTTCTTCGATTTGCACGAAATTTTCCACGTACAATCTGGAGACCGCCCTGACAAAAACACTAATTTAAAGTATGTTAAAATTATGAAAGATAAGCGTGTTACAACGTTAGCACTTCCTGCTGATTTCGCGTCTAAACAGGAAGTGGGGTGTTTCATCACAAAAGTATGCCCAATTCACACCAAATTTGGAACAATAGTTTATCATGTCTTCATTGCGCATTGTACACAATTTTGCACAATTTCAGGCCACCGCCACATGGTGGCGCTCTTTCAAAGTTAAACGCCTATATCTCCGCATCACCACGTGCGATTAAAACGTAAATTGGTACGATGCATGCCCATGGCGCTCTGAGGCTCACCTAAAAAGTGGAAAAAATTTCGCCGCTAGGTGGCGCTCTGCTGCCTTGGTGGCTCATTGTGCGGAAACCGTAATAGTTATGAATATGAAATTCACAGGACACGTGTAGACCGGTGCCTGGAGCTCACATACCAAAAATCGTGTTTGTCGCGGTTGTAGCGCCCCCTACAGGATTTTTAAGGAACTGCCCCGGAGCCACATTTGCCCAATATGTACGAAACTTGGTAGGCTCATAGGACGTCCCAAGACGCACAAAAAAGCCTCTTGGACCCATGTCACAAATCCCACAGGAAGTCATATATTTACATTTTTTAATTTTCATATTTCGCACTTTTGAGGATTAACTCCTACTAGGGAATTTATCAGATCTGCTTCAAACTTGCTCAGTACACTCATAACTTGGTGCTGAATCAAAAATGTGCTCTGTGTGACTGTACGTCGAAGGGCGTGTCCGTACCGTGGCCCCAAAGTTGCCCACTTTGCACAAATATCAAACTGTCATGTCATTTTCAGGTTCTATTTTAATTAACTCCTCCTACAGGTTTTATCTGATCTACTTCAAAATTGGTCACTACACTCATAACATGGTGCTGAATCAAAAATGTGCTCTGTGTGACTGTACGTCGAAGGCCGTGTCCGTACCATGGCCCCAAAGTTGCCCACTTTGCACAGATGGCAAACTGTCATGTCATTTTCAGGTTCTATTTTAATTAACTCCTCCTACAGGTTTTATCTGATCTGCTTCAAACTTGCTCAGTACAGTCATAACATGGTGCTGAATCAAAAATGTGCTCTGCGTGACTGTACGTCAAAGGCCGTGTCTGTTCCGTGCCCTCAAAGTTGCCCACTTTGAACAAATGTCAAACTGTGATGTCATTTTAGGGTTCTATTTTAATTAACTCCTCCTACAGGTTTTATCTGATCTGCTTCAAACTTGGTCAGTACAGTCATAACATGGTGCTGAATCAAAAATGTGCTCTGCGTGACTGTACGTCGAACAGTGTGTCCGTAGCATGCCCTCAAACTTGGCCCATTTTAATATGGCTCCATATGCTGGCCCAATGCTGGGAATCACGTGCTAATCTAATAAGTGTCCACCAGATGGTGCCAAATCCCAACAGACCCATACAATATTTAAAGCAATTCCTGTCCTACAAACATACACATTAGATCACCACATGCTATCTTTTCATACAAACTTGCACACATTTCAGCTAATCTCACACTTTGCTTTCAGATCCCACAAATTGATACAATATATGTTAGTTTTGTGCATCTGGGTGATAGTGTTATCTGTGACACTTTTCTAAAGTGTTCTTTAGTTTAGGTGTAGTAGTGTCATTATAACACACTCATGTGCAACAGGTATATCACATGAATTGTATTTGAACATGAGTTTAGCTGAACGGCCAGACAGTGATGTAGGAGCATTATCATTTGCAGTTGTGCCATTTACTGTACCTGCAGTAAGAGCAGAGTTGGAAGAGGATCAGGCTGAATTTAACCAGGAGGATCATCATGCCATTCAACATACAGTCACAAATACACAACTTGTAATCAGCAACATTAAATGTCCACCTTTCGCAGTGAAGGCTCTCTCTATGAAAGCTGAGTCTTATGAAGTGTCTGAAACGTGTCACAACGTAGAGTGCTCTCACAGCTCCTGGAGATGAGGGCTTGGGAGTGGAGTGACGTGGGCTTCGGACTGGGGTGACGTGAGACTTTCGTGACGTGGTCAGCACATGTTACAACGGCACGTGTTACGACGGCACGTGTTACGACGGCGTTGGACGCGGTTGCGACACGCCCCGAGTTACGTGGGGGCTCGGTCCGCCTCAACGCTGCTCGCAGCTTTAATTTATTATTGCGCTTCCGCCTCTTTACGCCACATTTCGACTGCCTCAGCATGGACATTATGTGATTTTGACTTGGCACATTCGACATGCGTGTTGAAAAATTTTATATTCTAGGCGTTACTTTCAAGTCACTAACTGGCAACACCCCTAGGTGGCGCTATATGTCGTCAAATTTTCAGGGCCGAATAACTCCCGCCCCGTTTGTCGCACATTCATAAAACACATATCCACGCGTTCGGGGTATGTAACTGAGTCTCCCTAGGTAGGCCACGCCCACTTCCGCCTAAACTTTTTTTTCGCTAGGGGGCGATATATACAAAACACACCGTTTGCCCACTCACCCATGCACGTTTGTCCGATTTGCACGAAACTTTGCACGCACACTCTGGAGACCCTACTGACAAACTCACTAATGTACAGTCTGTCGAAATTTTCAAAGATGGCCGCGTTATGAAGTTAGCGCTTCCTGCCAATTTCACATGAAAACAGGAAGTGGGTTGTTTCGTCACAATGGTATGCCTGATTCACACCAAATTCGGACCACTGATTTATCATGTCTTCATTGCGCATCCTGCACAATTTTGCACAATTTCAACCAACCGCCACACGGTGGCGCTCTTCCAAAGTTAACGCCTCATATCTCAGCATCGGGAAGTGCGATTCAAACGTAACTTGGCACGATGCTTGCCCATGGCGCCCTGAGCCTCCCCTAAAAGGGGGGAAAAAATTCCGCCGCTAGGTGGCGCTCTGCTCCTCAAAAACTGATTCTGGACACACCGTAATACTTATGGATATGAAATTCACAGGACACGTGTAGACTGCTCCCTGCAGCTCACGTACCAAAACTCGCCTTTCTACTGCGTATAGCGCCCCCTACAGGAACTTTAAACAACAGCCCCGGAACAACGTTTCACCGATTTTTACGAAACTTGCTGGGCCCATGATACGTGCCAAGACGCACCAAAAACCCTCTTGGACCCATGGTCCAACTCCCACAGGAAGTCAGATATTGTCAATGTAATTTTTCATTTTTAGCACTTTTGAGCTTTAACTCCTCCTGAACGATTTCTCGGTTCGGCTTCAAACTTGGTCAGTACACTCATACGGAGGTCCTCTATCTAAATTGTGCTCTGTGTAACTGTACATCGAAAGGTGTGGCCGTACCATGACCTCAAACTTGGACGAATCGCATTTTTCCATTTCAAATTTTGGATTTTTAGCACTTTTGAGCTTTAACTCCTCCAAGGGCATTTCTCATATCGGCTTCAAACTTGGTCAGTACACTCATGAGGAGGTGTTTAATCTAAATTGTGCTCTGCATGACTCTACGTCGAACGGCTTGGCCATACCATAGCCTCAAAGTCGGCCATTTTGACCGAATGTCAAACTCTGCTGTCATTTTAGGGTTCTATTTTAATTAACTCCTCCTACAGCTTTTATTGGATCTGCTTCAACTTTGGTCAATACAGTCATAAGATTGTGCTGAAATTAAATTGTGCTCTGTGTGACTCTACATTTAAGGGCGTGGCCGTACCATGGCCTCAAAGTCGGCCATTTTGACCGAATTTTATCCTGCCTCCATGTGCTGCTGGCTCCATGTGCTGGCCCAATGCTGGCACTTTTGAACTTTAACTCCTGCTACAGTATTTCTCGGATCGGCTTCAAACTTGGTCAGTACACTCATAAGGGGGTGATGAATCTAAATTGTGCTCTGTGTGACTGTACATCAGAACGCGTGGCCGTACCATAGCCTCAAACTCGGCCGTTTTCACCGAATTTTATGCTGCCTCCATATACTGCTGGCTCCATGTACTGGCACAATGCTGGCAATCACACACTGCTATCACACAACTTCTGAACATGACAGCTTGGGTCTGGACTGATGTCACCTTGGGAGTGCAGTGACGTCACAGTTTAGTTACGTCATCCACACGTGTTTCACAACGGCACGTGTTACGACGGCACATGTTACGACGGCACATGTTAACGACGGCACGTGTTACGACGGCACGTGTTACGACGGCACGATTTAACGACGGCACGTGTTACGACGGCCCGGGAGGCGGTTGCGACACGCCCCGAGTTACGTGGGGGCTCGGTCCGCCTCAACGCTGCTTGCAGCTTTAATTAAGGACCGAGCAGGAACCTGCAAGGTCCTTATTGAAATTGGTCCGTTTCTTCTTATTATTAAGGACCGAGCCAGGGAACCTGGTAATTAAGGACCGAGCCAGGGAACCTGGTAATTAAGGACCGAGCCAGGGAACCTGGTAAGGTCCTTATTGAAATTGGTCCGTTAGTTTATTATTCTTTTCCTTCCCCCTCTTTGCGCCATATTTCGACTGCCTCAGCAGGGACATTATGTGATTTTTACTTGGCACATTCGACATGCGTGTTGAAAAATTTCATATTCTAGGCGTTACGTTCAAGTCACTAACTGCCAACACCCCTAGGTGGCGCTATATGTGGTCAAATTTTCAGGGGCGACTAACTCCCGCCCCGTTTGTCGCACATTCATAAAACACATATCCACGCGTTCACTGAATGGAGCTGAGTCTCCCTAGATAGGCCACGCCCACTTCCGCCTAAACTTTTTTTCCGCTAGAGGGCGATATATGCGAAAAACACCGTTTTCACACTCACCCATGCACGTTTGTCCGATTTCCACCAAACTTTGCACGTACACTCTGGAGACCCTACTGACAAAGTCACTAATATACAGTCTGTTGAAATTTTGAAAGACAAGCGCGTTATGACGTTAGCACTTCCTGCCAATTTCGCATGGGAACAGGAAGTGCCGTGTTTCACCACAATGGTATGCCCGATTCACATCAAATTCGGACCAATGGTTTATCATGTCTTCATTGCGCATCCTGCAAAATTTTGCACTGTTTCAACCAACCACCACACGGTGGCGCTCTTTCAAAGTTAACGGCTTATTTCTCAGCATCAGAATGTGCGATTCCTACGTAACTTGACACGCTGATTACCCATGGTGCCCTGAGCCTCCCCTAAAAAGGGGCACAAAATTCTGCCACTAGGTGGCGCTCTGGTTGAAAAAAACTCATTCTGCGCAAACCATAATACTTATAAATATGAGATTCACAGGACACGTGTACACTGCTGCCTGAAGCTCACATACCAAATATCGCGTTTCTACAGCGTATAGCGCCCCCTACAGGAACTTTAAGGAACAGCCCCGGAACCACGTTTCACCGATTTTTACCAAACTTCATACGCCCATTGAACATCCCAAGACGCACCAAAAACCCTCTTGTACCCATTGTCCAACTCCCACAGGAAGTCAGATATTGTCAATATAATTTTTCATTTTTAGCACTTTTAAGCTTTAACTCCTCCTGAACGATTTCTCGGTTCGGCTTCAAACTTGGTCAGTACACTCATACGGAGGTCCTCTATCTAAATTGTGCTCTGCGTAACTGTACATCAAAAGGCGTGCCCGTACCATGACCTCAAAATTGGACGAATCGCATATTTCCCTTTCAATTTTTGGATTTTTAGCACTTTTGAGCTTTAACTCCTCCTACAGCATTTCTCCGATCGGCTTCAAACTTGGTCAATACACTCATGAGGGGGTGCTTAATCTAAATTGTGCTCTGTGTAATTCTACGTCAAACGGCGTGCCCATACCATGGCCTCAAAGTCGGCCGTTTTAACCGAATGTCAAACTATAATGTCATTTTAGGGTTCTATTTTAATTAACTCCTCCTACAGCTTTTATCGGATCTGCTTCAAATTTGGTCAATACACTCATGAGATTGTGCTCAATTTAAATTGTGCTCTGCGTGACTCTACATTGAAGGGCGTGGCCATACCATCTCCTCAAAGTCGGCCGTTTTGACCGAATTTTATGCTGCCTCCATATGCTGCTAGCTCCATGTGCTGCCCCAATGCTGCCAATCACACACTACTCTACTTACACCCCAACACATGGCGCCACCTACGACGGCACGTGTTACGACCACACATGTTACGACGGGACATGTTACGACGGCACGTGTTACGACGGCACGTGTTACGACGGCCCGGGACGCGGTTGCGACACACCCCGAGTTACGTGGGGGCTCGGTCCGCCTCAACGCTGCTTGCAGCTTTAATTAAGGACCGAGCCAGGGAACCTGGTAAGGTCCTTATTGTATTTGGTCCGTTTCTTTATTATTACGCTTCCGCCTCTTCGCGGCTTGTTTCGGGTGCCTGAACGCGCACATTTCGTGATTTTTATTTGGCAAATTCGCCAGGTATGGTGAAAATTGCACGACGACATGCATCACATTCAACTTTGCCATTAGGAAGACCACTAGGTGGCGCTATTTGTATGCAAATTTCGCAAGGCCCATAACTCCCGCATAGTTTGTCGCACATTCATAAACCTTATATCCACGCGTTCGGTGAATTGAGCTGAGTCGCCCTATATAGGCCACGCCCATTTCCGCCTATAATTTTTTTTCGCTAGAGGGCGATATGTGCGAAAATGACTTTTTCGGGTTTCTCCGTGCACGTTTGTCCGATTTGCACGAAATTTTCAACGTACAATCTGGAGATGCCCCTGACAAAAACACTAATTTAAAGTATGTTAAAATTTTGCAATATGAGCGCGTTATAGCATTAGCACTTCCTGTTCATTTCGCGTCAAAACAGGAAGTGGGGTGTTTTGTCACAAAAGTATGCCCGATTCACACCAAATTTGGAACAATAGTTTATCATGTCTTCATTGCGCATTCTGCACAATTTTGCACAATTTCAGGCCATTGCCACAAGGTGGCGCTCTTTCAAAGTTAACCGCTCATATCTCCGCATCGCCACGTGCGATTAAAACGTAAATTGGTACGATGATTGCCCATGGCGCTCTGAGGCTCCCCTAAAAAAGGGAAAAAAAATTTGCCGCTAGGTGGCGCTCTGGTGGTTTAAAACTCATTCTGCGCAAACCGTAATAGTTATGAACGTCACATTCACAGGACACGTGTAGACTGGTGCCTGGAGCTCACATACCAAAAATCGCGTTTTTCGCGGTTGTAGCGCCCCCTACAGGATTTTTAAGGAACTGCCCCGGAGCCACGTTTGGCCGATATGTACGAAACTTGGTAGGCTCATAGAACGTCCCAAGACGCACAAAAAAGCCTCTTGGACCCATGTCCCAAATCCCACAGGAAGTCGGATATTTACATTTTTAATTTTTAATTTTTAGCACTTTTGAGGATTAACTCCTCCTAGGGAATTTCTCGCATCTGCTTCAAACTTGGTCAGTACACTCATAAGGAGGTGCTGAATCTAAATTGTGCTCTACGTGACTCTACGTCGAAGGGCGTGGCCGTGCCATGGCCTCAAAGTCGGCCATTTTGACCAAATGTCAAACTGTGATGTCATTTTAGGGTTCTATTTTAATTAACTCCTCCTACAGTTTTTATCGGCTCTGCTTCAAATTTGGTCAGTGAACTCATAACATGGTGCTGAATCAAAAATGTGCTCTGCGTGACTGTACGTCGAAGGGCATGTCCGTACCGTGGCCTTAAAGTTGCCCACTTTGCACAAATGTCAAACTGTGATGTCATTTTAGGGTTCTATTTGAATTAACTTCTCCTACAGGTTATATCAGATCTGCTTCAAACTTGGTCAGTACACTCATAAGATGATGCTGAATTTAAATTGTGCTCTGTGTGACTGTACGTCGAACAGTGTGTCCGTAGCATGCCCTCAAACTTGGCCCATTTTAATATGGCTCCATATGCTGGCCCAATGCTGGGAATCACGTGCTGGTCTAATAAGTGTCCACCAGATGGTGCCAAATCCCAACAGACCCACACAATATTTAAAGCAATTCCTGTCCTACAAACATACACATTAGATAACCACATGCTATCTTTTCATACAAACTTGCACACATTTCAGCTAATCTCACACTTTGCTTTCAGATCCCACAAATTGATACAATATATGTTAGTTTTGTGCATCTGGGTGATAGTGTTATCTGTGACACTTTTCTAAAGTGTTCCTTAGTTTAGGTATAGTAGTGTCATTATAACACACTCATGTGCAACAGGTATATCACATGGATTGTATTTGAACATGAGTTTAGCTGAACGGCCAGATAGTGATGTAGGAGCATTATCATTTGCAGGTGTGGCATTTACTGTACCTGCAGTAACAGCAGAGTTGGGGGGTAGGTAATTTACAGGAGGATCATCATGACAAATAAGTACATTTCAGCATGCACACGCCATTCAACATACAGTCACAAATACACAACTTGTAATCAGCAACATTAAATGTCCACCTTTCGCAGTGAAGGCTCTCTCTATGAAAGCTGAGTCTTATGAAGTGTCTGAAACATGTCACAACGTAGAGTGCTCTCACAGCTCCTGGAGATGAGGGCTTGGGAGTGGAGTGACGTGGGCTTCGGACTGGGGTGACGTGAGACTTTCGTGACGTGGTCTGCGCGTTTTACGACGGCACGTGTTACGACGGCGTGGGACGCGGTTGCAGCCACGGCCCGAGTTACGTAGGGGCTCGGTCCGCCTCAACGCTGCTCGCAGCTTTAATTAAGGACCGAGCCAGGGAACCTGGTAAGGTCCTTATTGTATTTGGTCCGTTAGTTTATTATTAAGGACCGAGCCAGGGAACCTGGTAAGGTCCTTATTGTATTTGGTCCGTTAGTTTATTTATTATTTCGCTTCCGCCTCTTCGCGGCTTGTTTCGGGTGCCTAAACGCGCACATTTCGTGATTTTTATTTGGCAAATTCGCCAGGTGTGGTGAAAATTGCACGACGACATGCATCACATTCAACTCTGTCATTAGGAAGACCACTAGGTGGCGCTATTTGTATGCAAATTTCGCAAGGCCCATAACTCCCGCATACTATGTCACACATTCATAAACCTCATATCCACGCGTTCGGTGGATGTAGCTGAGTCTCCCTAGATAGGCCACGCCCATTTCCGCCTATAATTTTTTTTCGCTAGAGGGCGATATGTGCGAAAATGACTTTTTCGGGTTTCTCCGTGCACGTTTGTCCGATTTGCACGAAATTTTCTACGTACAATCTGGAGACCGCCCTGACAAAAACACTAATTTAAAGTATGTTAAAATTTTGCAATATGAGCGCGTTATATCATTAGCACTTCCTGTTCATTTCGCGTCAATACAGGAAGTGGGGTGTTTTGTCACAAAAGTATGCCCGATTCACACCAAATTTGGAACAATAGTTTATCATGTCTTCATTGCGAATTGTGCACAATTTTGCACAATTTCAGGCCACCGCCACATGGTGGCGCTCTTTCAAAGTTACCCGCTTATATCTCCGCATCGCTACGTGTGATTAAAACGTAAATTGGTACGATGCATACCCATGGCGCCCTGAGGCTCCCCTAAAAAGGCGGAAAAAAATCGCCGCTAGGTGGCGCTCTGGTGGCCAGGACCCACATTCTGCACAAACCGTAATAATTATGAATATGAAATTCACAGGACACGTGTAGACTGCTGCCTGGAGCTCACGTACCAAAAAACGGGTTTCTAGTGGTTGTAGCGCCCCCTACAGGAACTTTAAAGAACAGCCCCAGATCCACGTTTCGCCCATTTTTACGAAACTTGGTAGGCTCATATAACTTGCCAAGACGCAAAAAAAAGCCTCTTGGACCCATGTCCCAAATCCCACAGGAACTCAGACATTTTCATTTTCATTTTTCATTTTTGGCACTTTTTTTCCACTTTTGAACTTTAACTCCTCCTACAGGATTTCTCGAATCGGCTTCAAACTTGGTCAGTGCTTTCATCTTGTCGAACTCTATTCAAACGGTGCTCTTCGTGAGTCTAAGTCGAATGGCGTGTCAAGGGCGTGGCCTCAAAGTTGGCCAATTTCCACAAATGTCAAACTTTTTACCACTTTTGAGCTTTAACTCCTCCTACAGGATTTCTCTGGTCGGCTTCAAACTTGGTCAGTACTTTCATCTTGTCGAGCTCTATTCAAACGGTGCTCTTCGTGAGTCTAAGTCGAATGGCGTATCAAGGGCGTGGCCTCAAAGTTGGCAAATTTCCACAAATGTCAAACTTTTTAGCACTTTTGAGCTTTAACTCCTCCTACAGGATTTCTCTGGTCGGCTTCAAACTTGGTCAGTGCTTTCATCTTGTCCACCTCTACTCAAACGGTGCTCTTCGTATTTGTACATCGAAAGGCGTGTCCAGGGCGTAACCTCAAATTCGACCGTTTTCACCAAATGTCAAACTTTTTAGCACGTTTGAGCTTTAACTCCTCCTACAGTATTTCTCGGGTCGGCTTCAAACTTGGTCAGTGCTTTCATCTTGTCGACCTATACTCAAACAGTGCTCTTCGTGACTGTACGTCAAACGGCGTGTACATACCGTGGCCTCAAAGTCAGACGCTTTCACCAAATGTCAAACTCATGATGTCAATTTAAGGTTCTATTTTCATTAACTCCTCCTACAGCTTTTATCAAATCCGCTTCAAATTTGCTGTGTACAGTCATAACATGCTGCTGAATTAAAACGGTGCTCTTCGTGACTGTACGTCGAACACTGTGTCCGTAGCGTGCCCTCAAAGTTGGCCCATTTCAGTATAGCTCCAAATGCTGGCCCAATGCTGGCAATCACGTGCTGGTCTAATAAGTGTCCACCAGATGGTGCCAAATCCCAACAGACCAATACAATGTTTAACACAAATCCTGTCCTACAAACATACACATGCTATCTTTTGATATAAACTTGCACACATTTCAGCTAATCTCACACTTTTCTTTCAGATCCTACACATTCATACAATATATGTTAGTTATGTGCATCGGGGTGATATTGTTATCTGTGACACTTTGGGTTAGGTATAGTAGTCTCATTATAACACACTCATGTGCAACAGGTATATCACATGGATTGTGTTTGAACATGAGGTTTAGCTGAACGGTCAGATAGAGATGTAGGAGTATTATCATTTGCAGGTCTGCCATTTACTGTACCTGCAGTGAGAGCAGAGTTGGAAGAGAATGAGGCTGAGTTTAACCAGGAGGATCATCATGAGTGGACTGACGTGGGGTTGGGAGCGGGCTGACGTGACACTTTCGTGACGTGGTCTGCGCGTTTTCCGACGGCACGTGTTACGACGGCGTGGGACGCGGTTGCAGCCACGGCCCGAGTTACGTAGGGGCTCGGTCCGCCTCAACGCTGCTCGCAGCTTTAATTAAGGACCGAGCCAGGGAACCTGGTAAGGTCCTTATTGATATTGGTCCGTTTATTTATTATTACGCTTGGGATCTTTGGGGACTGTTTCAGGTGGCTGAACGCGCACATTTCGTGATTTTTATTTGGCAAATTTGTCGGGGCTGGTGAAAATTGCACGACGACATGTATCACATTCAACTTTGCCATTAGGAAGACCACTAGGTGGCGCTATTTATAGGCAAATTTCGCAAGGCTCATAAGTCCCGCATACTTTGTCGCACATTCATAAACCTCATATCCACGCGTTCGGTGGATGTAGCTGAGTCTCACTATATAGGCCACGCCCATTTCCGCCTATAATTTTTTTCCACTAGAGGGCGATATGTGCGAAAATGACATTTTCGGGTTTCTCCGTGCACGTTTCTCCGATTTGCACGAAAATTTTCCACGTACAATCTGGAGACCGCCCTGACAAAAACACTAATTTAAAGTATGTTAAAATTTTGCAATATGAGCGCGTTATATCATTAGCACTTCCTGTTCATTTCGCGTCAAAACAGGAAGTGGGGTGTTTTGTCACAAAAGTATGCCCGATTCACACCAAATTTGGAACAATAGTTTATCATGTCTTCATTGCGCATTCTGCACAATTTTGCACAATTTCAATCCATTGGCACAAGGTGGCGCTCTTTCAAAGTTAAACGCTTATATCTCCACATCGCCACGTGCGATTAAAACGTAAATTGGTACGATGCATGCCCATGGCGCTCTGAGGCTCCCCTTATAAGGGCAAAAAATTTCGCCGCTAGGTGGCGCTATGCTGCCTTGGTGGCTCATTGTTCGGAAACCGTAATAGTTATGAACGTCACATTCACAGGACACGTGTAGACCTGTGCCTGGAGCTCACATACCAAAAATCGCGTTTTTCGCGGTTGTAGCGCCCCCTACAGGATTTTTAAGGAACTGCCCCGGAGCCACGTTTGGCCGATATGTACGAAACTTGGTAGGCTCATAGAACGTACCAAGGCGCACAAAAAAGCCTCTTGGACCCATGTCCCAAATCCCACAGGAAGTCGGATATTTACATTTTTAATTTTTAATTTTTCGCACTTTTGAGAATTAACTCCTCATAGGGAATTTCTCGCATCTCCTTCAAACTTGGTCAGTACACTCATAAGGAGGTGCTGAATCTAAATTGTGCTCTACGTGACTCTACGTCGAAGGGCGTGGCCGTGCCGTGGCCTCAAAGTCGGCCATTTTGACCAAATGTCAAACTGTGATGTCATTTTAGGGTTCTATTTTAATTAACTCCTCCTACAGTTTTTATCGGCTCTGCTTCAAATTTGGTCAGTGAACTCATGCCATAGTGCTGAATCTAAATTGTGCTCTGCGTGACTCTACGTCAAAGGGCGTGGTTGTGCCGTGGCCTCAAAGTCGGCCATTTTGACCAAATGTCAAACTGTGATGTCATTTTAGGGTTCTATTTTAATTAACTCCTCCTACAGTTTTTATCGGCTCTGCTTCAAATTTGGTCAGTGAACTCATAACATGGTGCTGAATCAAAAATGTGCTCTGCATGACTGTACGTCAAACGGTATGTCCGTACCGTGGCCTTAAAGTTGCCCACTTTGCACAAATGTCAAACTGTGATGTCATTTTAGGGTTCTATTTGAATTAACTTCTCCTACAGGTTATATCAGATCTGCTTCAAACTTGGTCAGTACACTCATAAGATGATGCTGAATTTAAATTGTGCTCTGTGTGACTGTACGTCGAACAGTGTGTCCGTAGCATGCCCTCAAACTTGGCCCATTTTAATATGGCTCCATATGCTGGCCCAATGCTGGGAATCACGTGCTGGTCTAATAAGTGTCCACCAGATGGTGCCAAATCCCAACAGACCCACACAATATTTAAAGCAATTCCTCTCCTACAAACATACACATTACATAACCACATGCTATCTTTTCATACAAACTTGCACACATTTCAGCTAATCTCACACTTTGCTTTCAGATCCCACAAATTGATACAATATATGTTACTTTTGTGCATCTGGGTGATAGTGTTATCTGTTACACTTTTTTATAGTGTTCTTTGGGTTAGGTATGGTACTGTCATTATAACACGCTCATGTAACGCAACAGGTATATCACATGGATTGTATTTGAACATGAGGTTTATCTGAACAATCAGATAGTGATGTAGGAGCATTATCATTTGCAGGTGTGGCATTTACTGTACCTGCAGTAACAGCAGAGTTGGAAGGGGTTCAGGCTGAATTTAACCAGGAGGATCATCATGACAAATAAATGCATTTCGACATGCACACGCCATTCAACATACAGTCACAAATACACAACTTGTAATCAGCAACATTAAATGTCCACCTTTCGCAGTGAAGGCTCTCTCTATGAAAGGTGAGTCTTATGAAGTGTCTGAAACTTGTCACAACGTAGAGTGCTCTCACAGCTTCTGGAGATGAGGGCTTGGGAGTGGAGTGACGTGGGCTTTGGACTAGGGTGACGTGAGACTTTCGTGACGTGGTCTGCACGTGTTACGACGAAGCGTGTTACGACGGCGCATGTTACGACGGCGCATGTTACGACAGCGCGTGTCACGACGGCGCGTGTTCCGACGACCGGTTCCGGCGGATGCACCACGGCCCGAGTGGCGTGGGGGCTCGGTCCGCCTCAACGCTGCTCGCAGCTTTAATTAAGGACCGAGCAGGAACCTGCAAGGTCCTTATTGTAATTGGTCCGTTAGTTTATTATTATTAAGGACCGAGCCAGGGAACCTGGTAAGGTCCTTATTGTATTTGGTCCGTTTATTATTACACTTCTGCGCTTTGCGCTCATTTTCGACTGCCTCAGCATGGACATTACGTGATTTTTATTTGGCACATTCGACGTGCCTGGTGAAAAATTCGATATTCTACTCGTCGCATTCAAATCCGCCACTAGGAAGACCACTAGGTGGCGCTATTTCTATAACTCCCGCACCGTTTGTCGCACATTCATAAACCTCATATCCACGCGTTCGGGGGATGTAGCTGAGTCTCACTATATAGGCCACGCCCATTTCCGCCTATAATTTTTTTCCACTAGAGGGCGATATGTGCGAAAATGACTTTTTCGGGTTTCTCGGTGCACGTTTGTCCGATTTGCACGAAACTTTGCACGTACACTCTGGAGACCGCACTGACAAAAACACTAATTTACAGTATGTTGAAATTTTGAAAGATAAGCGCGTTATGACATTAGCACGTGACGTTGGCTCGCGCTCTGGTGATGGAAAACTCATTCTGCGCAAAACCGTAATACTTATGAATATGAAATTCACAGGACACCTGTAGACTGGTGCCTGGACCTCACGTACCAAAAATCACGTTGCTAATGGTTGTAGCGCCCCCTACAAGAACTTTATGGAAGTGAACCGGCGCCACGTTCCGATTTTTCCGCCGTTTCGCCGATTTTTCCGCCGATATATACGAAACTTGGTAGGCTCATAGAACGTGCCAAGACGCACAAAAAAGCCTCTTGGACACATTTCCCAAATCCCACAGGTAGTGAAATATTTACATATATTTTCGTTTTCACTTTTTACATTTTTAGCACTTTTGAGCTTTAACTCCTCCTAGACGATTTCTCGGATCGGCTTCAAACTTGGTAACTACATTCATCTTGTCGAGCTCTTTTCAAACGGTGCTCTTCGTGACTGTACGTCGAAGGGCGTGTCCGTGGCGTGGCCTCAAAGTCGGCCGTTTTGACCAAATGTCAAACTGTGATGTCATTTTAGGCTTCTATTTGGATTAACTCCTCCTAGACGATTTCTGGGATCAGCTTCAAACTTGCTAACTACATTCATCTTGTCGAGCTCTTTTCAAACGGTGCTCTTCGTGACTGTACGTCGAAGGGCATGTCCAGGCCATGGCCTCAAAGTCGGCCAATTTGCACAAATGTCAAACTTTTTTACACTTTTCAGCTTTAACTCCTCCTACAGGATTTCTCAGTTCGTCTTCAAACTTGGTCAGTGCTTACATCTTGTCGACCTCTACTCAAACGGTGCTCCTCGTGTCTGTACGTCGAAGGGCGTGTACATACCGTGGTCTCAAAGTCAGCCGTTTTGACCAAATGTCAAACTGTGATGTCATTTTAGGCTTCTATTTGGATTAACTCCTCCTACAGGTTTTATCGGATCGGCTTCAAACTTGGTAACTACATTCATCTTGTGGAGCTCTTTTCAAACGGTGCTCTTTGTGACTGTAGGTCAAAGGACGTGTCCAAGGCGTGGCCTCAAAGTTGGTCAATTTGCACAAATGTCAAACTTTTTAGCACTTTTGAGCTTTAACTCCTCCTAGAGGATCTCTCGGGTCGGCTTCAAACTTGGTAACTACATTCATCTTGTTGACCTCTTCTCAAACCGTGCTCTTCGTGACTGTACGTCGAAGTGCATATCCGTGGCGTGGCCTCAAAGTCGGCACATTTCACTATGGCTCCATATGCTGGCCCAATGCTGGAAATCACGCGCAACTCTCATTACTGCCCAGCAGATGGTGCCAAATCCCAACAGGCCCATACAATTTTGCCACAAATCCTGTCCTACAAACATGCACATTATGTCACCACATGCCATCTTTTCATACAAACTTGCACACATTTCAGCTGATCTCACACATTTTGCTTTCTGATCCTACACATTCATACAATATATGTTAGTTTTGCGCATCTGGGTGATAATGTTATCTAGGAGCATTATCAATTGCAGGTGTGGCGTTTACTGTACCTACAGTTAGAGCAGAGTTGGAAGAGGATCAGACTGAGTTTAACCAGGAGGATCATCATGACAAATGAGTTCACTTCAGCATGCAGAGGCCATTCAACATACAGTCACAAATACACAACTTGTAATCAGCAACATTAAATTTCCACCTTTCGCAGTGAAGGCTCTCTCTATGAAAGCTGAGTCTTATGAAGTGTCTGAAACTTGTCACAACGTACAGTGCTCTCACAGCTTCTGGACATGAGGGCTTGGGAGTGGAGTGACGTCGGCTTCGGACTGCGGTGACGTGACAGTTTCGTGACGTGGTCTGCACGTGTTATGATGGCGCGTGTTACGACGGCGCATGTTACGACGGCGCGTGTTACGACGGCACGTGTTCCGACGACCGGTTCCGGCGGTTGCGCCACGGCCCGAGTGGCGTGGGGGCTCGGTCCGCCTCAACGCTGCTCGCAGCTTTAATTAAGGACCGAGCCAGGGAACCTGGTAAGGTCCTTATTGTATTTGGTCCGTTAGTTATTATTACGTTTCATCACGACTTTCCGTCAAATTTTGACTGCCTGAACGTAAACATTACGTGAATTTTATTTGGCAAATTCATCGGGCCTGGTGAAAAATTACATATTCTATGCGTCACATTCAGGTCAGCAACTAGGAAGACCATTAGGTGGCGCTATATTTAGGCAAATTTCCAGAGGCCCATAAGTCCCGCATAGTTTGTCCCACATTCATAAACCTTATATCCACGCGTTCGGTGGATGTAGCTGAGTCTCCCTAGATAGGCCACGCCCATTTCCGCCTAGACTTTTTTTCCACTAGGGGGCGATATATGCGAAAAACACCGTTTCCCCACTCACCCATGCCCGTTTGTCTGATTTGCACGAAACTTTGCACGTACACTATGGAGACCGTACTGACAAAAACACTAATGTACAGTATGTTGAAATTTTCAACAATAAGCGCGTTGTGATGTTAGCACTTCCTGCTGATTTCGGGGCAAAACAGGAAGTGGGGTGTTTCGTCACAATGATATGGCCGATTCACACCAGATTTGGAACAATGGTTTATCGTGTCTTCATTGCACAACGTGCACAATTTTGCTCAATTCCAAGCCACCACCACAGGGTGGCGCTCTTTCAAAGTTAACGGCTCATATCTCCGCATCGGAACGTGTGATTCTAACGTAACTTGCTACGATAATTCCCCATGGCGCCCTGAGGCTACCCTAAAAAGGGGTACAAAAACCCGCCGCTAGGTGGCGCTCTGGTGGCCGAAAACTCTTTCTGCCCAAACCGTAATACTTAGGAATATGACATTCACAGGACACGTGTAGACTGCTGCCTGGAGCTCACGTACCAAATAACGCGTTTCTAGTCGTTGTAGCGCCCCCTACAGGAACTTTAAATAACAGCCCCGGAGCCACGTTTCACCGATTTTTACGAAACTTGGTGGGCCCATAGAACATCCCAAGACGCACCAAAAAGCCTCTTGGACCCATGTCCCACTTCCCACAGGAAGTTGGATATTTCCATTTCAATTTTGGATTTTTAGCACTTTTGAGCTTTAACTCCTCCTGAACCATTTGTCGCATCGGGTTCAAACTTGGTCAGTTCTTACATCTTGTCGAGCTCTACTCAAACGGTGCTCTTTGTGACTCTAAGTCAAAAGGCGTGTCCAGGGCGTGGCCTCAAAGTCGGACATTTTGTCCGAATTTTACACTGCTTCCATAAGCTGCCCAAGTGTGCTAATTTTTCTACTGCTTCCATATGCTGACCCAATGCTGGCAATCACACGCTAGTCTCATTACATCCCACCACATGGCGCCATTTCATTACAATTCAGCATCTCTGTAAAAACTCAATCTTTTGCAGTATCTGACACATGTGACAACATACACTGCTTTCACACACCTTCTGTACATGACAACTTGGGACTACACTGACGAGACCTTGGGTGGGCATTGACGTCACACTTTAGTTACATGATCCACACATGTCACGACAGCACATATCACGACGGCACGTGTGACGACGGCACATGTTACGACGGCCCAGGACGCGGTTACAACACGACCCGAGTGGCGTGGGGGCTCGGTCCGCCCCAACGCTGCTTGCAGCTTTAATTAAGGACCGAGCCAGGGAACCTGGTAAGGTCCTTATTGTATTTGGTCCGTTTATTATTACACTTCTGCGCTTTGCGCTCATTTTCGACTGCCTCAGCATGGACATTACGTGATTTTTATTTGGCACATTCGACGTGCCTGGTGAAAAATTCGATATTCTACTCGTCGCATTCAAATCCGCCACTAGGAAGACCACTAGGTGGCGCTATTTCTATAACTCCCGCACCGTTTGTCGCACATTCATAAACCTCATATCCACGCGTTCGGGGGATGTAGCTGAGTCTCACTATATAGGCCACGCCCATTTCCGCCTATAATTTTTTTCCACTAGAGGGCGATATGTGCGAAAATGACTTTTTCGGGTTTCTCGGTGCACGTTTGTCCGATTTGCACGAAAATTTGCACGTACACTCTGGAGACCGCACTGACAAAAACACTAATTTACAGTATGTTGAAATTTTGAAAGATAAGCGCGTTATGACATTAGCACGTGACGTTAGCTCGCGCTCTGGTGATGGAAAACTCATTCTGCGCAAACTGTAATACTTATGAATATGAAATTCACAGGACACCTGTAGACTGGTGCCTGGACCTCACGTACCAAAAATCACGTTGCTAATGGTTGTAGCGCCCCCTACAAGAACTTTATGGAAGTGAACCGGCGCCACGTTTCGCCGATTTTTCCGCCGTTTCGCCGATTTTTCCGTCGATATATACGAAACTTGGTAGGCTCATAGAACGTACCAAGACGCACAAAAAAGCCTCTTGGACACATTTCCCAAATCCCACAGGTAGTGAAATATTTACATATATTTTCGTTTTCACTTTTTACATTTTTAGCACTTTTGAGCTTTAACTCCTCCGAGTGGATTTCTCGGATCGGCTTCAAACTTGGTCAGTAATTTCACCCTGTCGCGCTCTGCTCAAACGGTGCTCTGCGTGACTGTAACTCAAAAGGCGTGTCCAGGGCGTGGCCTCAAAGTCGGCCAATTTGCACAAATGTCAAACTTTTTTACACTTTTGAGCTTTAACTCCTCCTACAGGATTTCTCAGTTCGTCTTCAAACTTGGTCAGTGCTTACATCTTGTCGACCTCTACTCAAACGGTGCTCCTCGTGTCTGTACGTCGAAGGGCGTGTACATACCGTGGTCTCAAAGTCAGCCGTTTTGACCAAATGTCAAACTGTGATGTCATTTTAGGCTTCTATTTGGATTAACTCCTCCTACAGGTTTTATCGGATCGGCTTCAAACTTGGTAACTACATTCATCTTGTGGAGCTCTTTTCAAACGGTGCTCTTTGTGACTGTAGGTCAAAGGACGTGTCCAAGGCGTGGCCTCAAAGTTGGTCAATTTGCACAAATGTCAAACTTTTTAGCACTTTTGAGCTTTAACTCCTCCTAGAGGATCTCTCGGGTCGGCTTCAAACTTGGTAACTACATTCATCTTGTTGACCTCTTCTCAAACCGTGCTCTTCGTGACTGTACGTCGAAGTGCATATCCATGGCGTGGCCTCAAAGTCGGCACATTTCACTATGGCTCCATATGCTGGCCCAATGCTGGAAATCACGCGCAACTCTCATTACTGCCCAGCAGATGGTGCCAAATCCCAACAGGCCCATACAATTTTTCCACAAATCCTGTCCTACAAACATGCACATTATGTCACCACATGCCATCTTTTCATACAAACTTGCACACATTTCAGCTAATCTCACACATTTTGCTTTCTGATCCTACACATTCATACAATATATGTTAGTTTTGCGCATCTGGGTGATAATGTTATCTAGGAGCATTATCAATTGCAGGTGTGGCGTTTACTGTACCTGCAGTTAGAGCAGAGTTGGAAGAGGATCAGACTGAGTTTAACCAGGAGGATCATCATGACAAATGAGTTCACTTCAGCATGCAGAGGCCATTCAACATACAGTCACAAATACACAACTTGTAATCAGCAACATTAAATTTCCACCTTTCGCAGTGAAGGCTCTCTCTATGAAAGCTGAGTCTTATGAAGTGTCTGAAACTTGTCACAACGTAGAGTGCTCTCACAGCTTCTGGACATGAGGGCTTGGGAGTGGAGTGACGTGGGCTTCGGACTGCGGTGACGTGACACTTTCGTGACGTGGTCTGCACGTGTTATGATGGCGCGTGTTACGACGGCGCATGTTACGACGGCGCGTGTTACGACGGCGCGTGTTACGACGGCATGGCACGCGATTGCGCCAAGACCCGAGTGGCGTGGGGGCTCGGTCCGCCTCAACGCTGCTCGCAGCTTTAATTATTATTATTATTACGTTTCATCACGACTTCGCGGCTTGTTTTGAGTTCCTAAACGTGCACTTTCCGTCATTTTTATTTGCCAAATTTATCAGGTCTGGTGAAAAATTATATATTCTATGCATCACATTCAACTGTGCCACTGGGAAGACCAGTAGGTGGCGCTATATTTAGGCCAATTTCCAGAGGACCATAAGTCCCGCATACTTTGTCGCACATTCATAAACCTTATGTCCACGCGTTCAGTGGATGTAGCTGAGTCACCCTAGATAGGCCACGCCCATTTCCGCCTAGACTTTTTTTCCGCTAGGTGGCGATATTTGCAAAAATGACTTTTCCGGGTTTCTACGTGCACGTTTATCCGATTCGCACCAAATTTGGCACGTACACTCTACACACCCTACTGACAAAAACACTCATGTACATTGTGTTGAAATTTTGAAAGATAACCGTGTTATGACGTCAGCACTTCCTGCTGATTTCACGCCAAAACAGGAAGTGGGGTGTTTCGTCACAATGGTATGGCCGATTCACACCAGATTTGGAACAATGGTTTATCGTGTCTTCATTGCACAACGTGCACAATTTTGCTCAATTCCAAGCCACCACCACAGGGTGGCGCTCTTTCAAAGTTAAGGGCTCATATCTCCGCATCGGAACGTGTGATTCTAACGTAACTTGGTACGATGATTCCCCATGGCGCCCTGAGGCTCCCCTAAAAAGGGGTACAAGAACCCGCTGCTAGGTGGCGCTCTGCTGGCCAAAAACTATTTCTGGCCAAACCGTAACACTTAGGAATATGACATTCACAGGACACGTGTAGACTGCTGCCTGGAGCTCACGTACCAAAAGGCGCGTTTCTAGTCATTTTAGCGCCCCCTACAGGAACTTTAAATAACAGCCCCGGAGCCACGTTTCACCGATTTTTACGAAACTTGGTGGGCCAATAGAACATCCCAAGACTCACCAAAAAGCCTCTTGGACCCATGTCCCAATTCCCACAGAAAGCCCAATATTTTTCTTTGAAATTGGCGTTTCTTGCACTTTTTGCCCACTTTTAAGGATTAACTCATCCTGGACCATTTCTCGGGTCGGCTTCAAACTTGGTCAGTTCTTACATCTTGTCACCCTCTACTCAAACGGTGCTCTTCGTGACTCTACGTCGAAAGGCGTGTCCAGGGCGTGACCTCAAAGTCTGACATTTTGCCCGCATTTTACACTGCTTCCATAACCTGCCCAAGTGTGCTAATTTTTCTACTGCTTCCATATGCTGACCCAATGCTGGCAATCACACACTAGTCTCATTGCAGCCCAGCAGATGGCGCCATTGCATAACAATTCAACATCTTGGTGACAGCTAAATCTTTTACTGCGTCTGCAACGTGTGACATCGTACACTGCTCTCACACAGCTTCTGGACATGACGGCTTGGGACTCCACTGACGAGGGCTTGGGTCGGCAGTGACGTCACACTTTACTTACATAATCCACACATGTCACGACAGCACCTGTCACGACGGGACGTGTGGCGACGGCACATATCACGACAGCACATGTTACGACGGCCCGGGACGCGGTTGCGACACACCCCGAGTTACGTCAGAGCGAGGTCCGCCCCAACGCTGCTCGCAGCTTTAATTATTATTATTTCTCATAGAACTTTACGACACATTTCGACTGCCTCGGCATGGACTTTACGTGTTTTTGACTTGGCACATTCGACATGCGTGTTGAAAAATTTCATATTCTACGACTTACGCCCATGTCACTAACTGCCAACACCCCTAGGTGGCGCTATGTTTACGCACATTTCCAGACGCCAATAACTCCCGCCCCGTATGTCGCACATTCATAAAACACATATCCACGCGTTCAGTGGATGTAGCTGAGTCACCCTGGATAGGCCACGCCCACTTCCGCCTAAACTTTTTTTTCGCTAGGGGGCGATATATGCAAAACACACCGTTTGCCCACTCACCCATGCACGTTTGTCCGATTTGCACGAAACTTTGCACGCACACTCTGGAGACCCTACTGACAAACTCACTAATGTACAGTCTGTCGAAATTTTCAAAGATGGCCGCGTTATGAAGTTAGCACTTCCTGCCGATTTCGCATTAAAACAGGAAGTGCCTTGTTTCGTCACAATCGTATGCCCGATTCGCACCAAATTCGGACCACTGATTTATCATGTCTTCATTGCGCATCCTGCACAATTTTGCACAATTTCAACCAACCGCCACACGGTGGCGCTCTTCCAAACTTAACGCCTCATATCTCAGCATCGGGAAGTGCAATTCAAACGTAACTTGGCACGCTGATTGCCCATGGTGCCCTGAGCCTCCCCTAAAAAGGGCCACAAAATTCGGTCACTAGGTGGCGCTCTCACACAAAAAAACTCATTCTGCGCAAACCGTAATACTTATGAATATGAGATTCACAGCACACGTGTAGACTGCTGTCTAGAGCTCACGTACCAAATATTGCGTTTCTACCGCGTGTAGCGCCCCCTACAGGAACTTTAAAGAACAGCCCCGGAACAACGTTTCACCGATTTTTACGAAACTTGGTGGGCCCATAATACGTGCCAAGACGCACCAAAAAGCCTCTTGGACCCATGTCCCAAATCCCACAGGAAGTCAGATATTTTCATTTCAATTTTGGATTTTTTGCACTTTTGAGCTTTAACTCCTCCTGGACGATTTCTCGGATCGCCTTCAAACTTGCTCAGTACACTCATGAGGAGGTGCTCAATCTAAATTGTGCTCTGCGTAATTGTACGTCGAAGGGCGTGGCCATACCATCGCCTCAAAGTTCACCGTTTTAACCGAATTTTATACTGCTTCCATATACTGCCCAACACTGGCAATTTTTACACTGCTTCCATATGCTCCCCCAATGCTGCCAATCACGACGCTGCTCTCATTACAGCCCAGCAGATGGCGCCATTGCATAACAATTCAACATCTGACTTAAAACTCAGTCTTTTCCACTGTCTGAAACGTGTCACAACATACACTGCTATCACACACCTTCTTGGACATGACAACTTTGGACTTCACTGACGTGAGCTTAGCTGTGCAGTGACGTCACACTTTCCTTACATGATCCACACATATCACGACACCACATATCACGACATGTCACAACATACACTGCTTCCTTCTATACATAATTGGGACTCACTGACGAGGGCTTGGTGGGCACATTTACTTACTGTGACAGCACATGTACGAAGCGACGGCACATATCACGACGGCACATATTACGACGGCCCGGGACGCGGTTGCGACACACCCCGAGTTACGTCAGAGCGAGGTCCGCCTCAACGCTGCTTGCAGCTTTAATTAAGGACCGAGCCAGGGAACCTGGTAAGGTCCTTATTGTTTTTGGTCCGTTAGTTTATTTATTATTTATTTATTATTATTATTATTATTATTGCTTTCCACCTCTTGGCGACTTGTTTTGAGTGCCTGAATGTGCACTTTCCGTGATTTTTATATCCCAAATTTGTCTGGTCTCGTGAAAAATTACATATTCTATGTATCACATTCAACTGTGCCAATGGGAAGACCACTAGGTGGCGCTATATTTTTGCCAATTTCCAGAGGCCCATAAGTTCCACGTACTTTGTCGCACAGTCATAAAACTCATATCCACGCGTTCAGTGGATGTAGCTGAGTCTCCCTAGGTAGGCCACGCCCATTTCCGCCTAAACTTTTTTTCCGCTAGAGGGCGCTATATGCAAAAATTACTTTTTCGGGTTTCTCCGTGCCCATTTGTCCGATTTGCATGAAACTTTGCACGTACACTCTGGAGACCGCACTGACAAAGACACTAATGTACAGTATGTTGAAATTTTGAAAGATGAGCGCGTTATGACATTAGCACTTCCTGCCGATTTCGCATGAAAACAGGAAGTGGGGTGTTTCGTCACAATGCTATGCCCGATTCACACCAAATTTGGAACAATGCTTTATCATGTCTTCATTGCACAGCGTGCACAATTTTGCTCAATTCCACGCCATCACCACAGGGTGGCGCTCTTTCAAAGTTAACGGCTCATATCTCCGCATCGGAACGTGTGGTTCTAACGTAACTTGGTACGATGATTCCCCATGGCGCCCTGAGCCTCCCCTAAAAAGGGGTACAAAAACCCGCCGCTAGGTGGCGCTCTGCTGGCCAAAAACTCTTTCTGCCCAAACCGTAATACTTAGGAATATGACATTCACAGGACACGTGTAGACTACTGCCTGGAGCTCACGTACCAAAAAACACGTTTCTAGCCGTTGTAGCGCCCCCTACAGGAACTTTAAATAACAGCCCCGGAGCCACGTTTCACCGGTTTTTACGAAACTTGGTGGGCACATAGAACATCCCAAGACTCACCAAAAAGCCTCTTGGACCCATGTCCCAATTCCCACAGAAACCCCAATATTTTTATTTGAAATTGTCATTTTTTCCACTTTTTGCCCACTTTTAAGGATTAACTCCTCCTGGACCACTTCTCGCATCGGGTTCAAACTTGGTCAGTTCTTACATCTTGTCGAGCTCTACCCAAACGGTGCTCTTCGTGACTCTAAGTCAAAAGGCGTGTCCAGGGCGTGGCCTCAAAGTCGGACATTTTGCCCGAATTTTAGACTTCTTCCATAAGCTGCCCAAGTGTGCTAATTTTCATACTGCTTCCATATGCTGACCCAATGCTGGCAATCACACGCTGCTCTAATTACTGCCCAGCAGATGGCGCCATTGTATAACAATTCAACATCTTGGTGACAGCTCAATGTTTTGCTGCGTCTGAAACGTGTGCCATCATACACTCCTCTCACACAGCTTCTGGACATGACGGCTTGGGACTGCGGTGACGTGGGCTTGGGACGGCCCGGGACGCGGTTGCACCACGGCCCGAGTGGCGTGGGGGCTCGGTCCGCCCCAACGCTGCTTGCAGCTTTAATTATTATTATTATTCTTAGTCGTCTTCTCCCTCTTTACGTCACATTTCGACTGCCTCAGCATGGACATTATGGAATTTTTACTTGGCACATTCGACATGCGTGTTGAAAAATTTCATATTCTACGACTTACGCCCATGTCACTAACTGCCAACACCCCTAGGTGGCGCTATGTTTACGCACATTTTCAGGGACGAATAACTCCCGCCCCGAATGTCGCACATTCATAAAACACATATCCACGCGTTCAGGGGATGTAGCTGAGTCACCCTGGATAGGCCACGCCCACTTCCGCCTAAACTTTTTTTTCGCTAGGGGGCGATATATGCAAAACACACCGTTTGCCCACTCACCCATGCACGTTTGTCCGATTTGCACGAAACTTTGCACGCACACTCTGGAGACCCTACTGACAAACTCACTAATATACAGTCTGTCGAAATTTTCAAAGATGGCCGCGTTATGAAGTTAGCACTTCCTGCCAATTTCACATGACAACAGGAAGTGGCTTGTTTCGTCACAATGGTATGCCCGATTCACACCAAATTCGGACCACTGATTAATCATGTCTTCATTGCGCATCCTGCACAATTTTGCACAATTTCAACCAACCGCCACACGGTGGCGCTCTTCCAAAGTTAACGCCTCATATCTCAGCATCGGGAAGTGCGATTCAAACGTAACTTGGCACGCTGATTGCCCATGGTGCCCTGAGCCTCCCCTAAAAAGGGCCACAAAATTCGGTCACTAGGTGGCGCTCTCACACAAAAAAACTCATTCTGCGCAAACCGTAATACTTATGAATATGACATTCACAGCACACGTGTAGACTGCTCCCTAGAGCTCACGTACCAAAACTCGCGTTTCTACTGCGTGTAGCGCCCCCTACAGGAACTTTAAAGAACAGCCCCGGAACAACGTTTCACCGATTTTTACGAAACTTGGTGGGCCCATAATACGTGCCAAGACGCACCAAAAAGCCTCTTGGACCCATGTCCCAAATCCCACAGGAAGTCAGATATTTTCATTTCAATTTTGGATTTTTTGCACTTTTGAGCTTTAACTCCTCCTGGACGATTTCTCGGATCGCCTTCAAACTTGCTCAGTACACTCATGAGGAGGTGCTCAATCTAAATTGTGCTCTGCGTAATTGTACGTCGAAGGGCGTGGCCATACCATCGCCTCAAACTTCACCGATTTAACCGAATTTTATACTGGTTCCATATGCTGCCCAACACTGGCAATTTTTACACTGCTTCCATATGCTCCCCCAATGCTGCCAATCACGACCTGCTCTCATTACAGCCCAGCAGATGGCGCCATTGCATAACAATTCAGCATCTGGATTAAAGCTCAGTCTTTTCCACTGTCTGAAACGTGTCACAACATACACTGCTATCACACACCTTCTGGACATGACAACTTTGGACTTCACTGACGTGAGCTTAGCTGTGCAGTGACGTCACACTTTCCTTACATGATCCACACATATCACGACACCACATATCACGACGGCACGTATAACGACGGCACATATTACGACAGCACATGTAACGACGGCACATATCACGACGGGACATATTACGACGGCCCGGGACGCGGTTGCGACACACCCCGAGTTACGTCAGAGCGAGGTCCGCCTCAACGCTGCTTGCAGCTTTAATTAAGGACCGAGCCAGGGAACCTGGTAAGGTCCTTATTGTATTTGGTCCGTTAGTTATTATTATTATTTCGTTTCTGCGCTTTGGGGACTGTTTACGGTGCCTGAACGTAAACATTGCGTGATTTTTATTTGGCAAATTCGTAAAGTCTCGCGAAAATTGCGAGACGATGTGCATCACATTCAACTTTGCCACTGGGAAGACCACTAGGTGGCGCTATATTTAGGCCAATTTCCAGAGCCCCATGAATCCCGCATACTTTGTCGCACATTCATAAACCTTATATCCACGCGTTCAGTGGATGTAGCTGAGTCCCCCTAGATAGGCCACGCCCATTTCCGCCTAGACTTTTTTTCCACTAGGGGGCGATATATGCAAAAAACACCTTTTCCCACGCTCCCCCATGCACGTTTGTCCGATTTGCACGAAACTTTGCACGTACACTCTACAGACCCTACTGACAAAAACACTAATGTACATTGTGTTGACATTTTGCAAGATAACCGGGTTATGACGTCAGCACTTCCTGCTGATTTCGCGCCAAAACAGGAAGTGGGGTGTTTCGTCACAATGGTATGACCGATTCACACCAGATTTGGAACAATGGTTTATCGTGTCTTCATTGCACAACGTGCACAATTTTGCTCAATTCCAAGCCACCACCACAGGGTGGCGCTCTTTCAAAGTTAAGGGCTCATATCTCCGCATCGAAACGTGTGATTCTAACGTAACTTGGTACGATGATTTCCCATGGCGCCCTGAGGCTCCCCTAAAAAGGGGTACAAAAACCCGCCGCTAGGTGGCGCTCTGCTGGCCAAAAACTCTTTCTGCCCAAACCGTAATACTTAGGAATATGACATTCACAGGACACGTGTAGACTGCTGCCTGGAGCTCACGTACCAAAAAACGCGTTTCTAGTCGTTGTAGCGCCCCCTACAGGAACTTTAAACAACAGCCCCGGAGCCACGTTTCACCGATTTTTACGAAACTTGGTGGGCACATAGAACATCCCAAGACTCACCAAAAACCCTCTTGGACCCATGTCCCAATTCCCACAGAAAGCCAGATATTTTTAGTTTAAATTGTCATTTTTGGCACTTTTTCAGCACTTTTGAGGATTAACTCCTCCTGGACCATTTCTCGGGTCGGCTTCAAACTTGGTCAGTGCACTTAGCTTGTCGACCTCTACTCAAACGGTGCTCTTCGTGACTCTAAGTCGAAAGGCGTGTCCAGGGCGTGGCCTCAAAGTCGGCCATTTTGCAAAAATGTCAAACTTTTTTGCACTTTTGAGCACTTTTGAGGATTAACCTCCTAGACCATTTTTGGGTTCAAACTTGGTCAGTGCTTCCATAACCTGCCCAAGTGTGCTAATTTTTCTACTGCTTCCATATGCTCACCCAATGCTGGCAATCACACGCTAGTCTCATTACAGCCCAGCAGATGGAGCCATTGCATAACAATTCAACACCCAAGTCAAACCTTAGTCTTTTGCACTGTCTGAAATGTGTGACAACATACAGTGCTCTCCCACAGCTTCTAGACATGAGGGCTTGGGAGTGCAGTGACGAGGGCTTGGGAGCGGGCTGACATGAGACTTCCATGACATGGTCTGCACATGTCACAACAGCACGTCTCACGACAGCACGTGTCACAACGGCACGGGTTCCGACGGCGCCGGACACGGTTGGACCACGGCCCGAGTGGCGTGGGGGCTCGGTCCGCCCCAACGCTGCTTGCAGCTTTAATTATTATTATTATTCTTAGTCTTTTCACGACTTTACGTCACATTTCGACTGCCTCAGCATGGACATTATGTGATTTTTACTTGGCACATTCGACATGCGTGTTGAAAAATTTCATATTCTACGACTTACGCCCATGTCACTAACTGCCAACACCCCTAGGTGGCGCTATGTTTACGCACATTTCCAGACGCCAATAACTCCCGCCCCGTATGTCGCACATTCATAAAACACATATCCACGCGTTCAGTGGATGTAGCTCAGTCACCCTGGATAGGCCACGCCCACTTCCGCCTAAACTTTTTTTTCGCTAGGGGGCGATATATGCAAAACACACCGTTTGCCCACTCACCCATGCACGTTTGTCCGATTTGCACGAAACTTTGCACGCACACTCTGGAGACCCTACTGACAAACTCACTAATATACAGTCTGTCGAAATTTTCAAAGATGGCCGCGTTATGAAGTTAGCACTTCCTGCCAATTTCGCATGAAAACAGGAAGTGGCTTGTTTCGTCACAATGGTATGCCCGATTCACACCAAATTCGGACCAATGGTTTATCATGTCTTCATTGCGCATCCTGCACAATTTTGCACAATTTCAACCAACCGCCACACGGTGGCGCTCTTCCAAAGTTAACGCCTCATATCTCAGCATCGGGAAGTGCGATTCAAACGTAACTTGGCACGCTGATTGCCCATGGTGCCCTGAGCCTCCCCTAAAAAGGGCCACAAAATTCGGTCACTAGGTGGCGCTCTCACACAAAAAAACTCATTCTGCGCAAACCGTAATACTTATGAATATGACATTCACAGCACACGTGTAGACTGCTGTCTAGAGCTCACGTACCAAATATCGCGTTTCTACCGCGTATAGCGCCCCCTACAGGAACTTTAACAAACAGCCCCGGAACAACGTTTGACCGATTTTTACCAAACTTGGTGGGCTCATAATACGTGCCCAGACGCACCAAAAAGCCTCTTGGACCCATGTCCCAAATCCCACAGGAAATCAGATTTGTTCATTTCAATTTTGGATTTTTTGCACTTTTGAGCTTTAACTCCTCCTGAACGATTTCTCGGATCGCCTTCAAACTTGGTCAGTACACTCATGAGGACGTGCTCAATCTAAATTGTGCTCTGCGTAATTGTACGTCGAAGGGCGTGGCCATACCATCGCCTCAAACTTCACCAATTTAACCGAATTTTATACTGGTTCCATATGCTGCCCAACACTGGCAATTTTTACACTGCTTCCATGTGCTCCCCCAATGCTGCCAATCACGACCTGCTCTCATTACAGCCCAGCAGATGGCGCCATTGCATAACAATTCAGCATCTGGATTAAAGCTCAGTCTTTTCCACTGTCTGAAACGTGTCACAACATACACTGCTATCACACACCTTCTGGACATGACAACTTTGGACTTCACTGACGTGAGCTTAGCTGTGCAGTGACGTCACACTTTCCTTACATGATCCACACATATCACGACACCACATATCACGACGGCACGTATAACGACGGCACATATTACGACAGCACATGTAACGACGGCACATATCACGACGGGACATATTACGACGGCCCGGGACGCGGTTGCGACACACCCCGAGTTACGTCAGAGCGAGGTCCGCCTCAACGCTGCTTGCAGCTTTAATTAAGGACCGAGCCAGGGAACCTGGTAAGGTCCTTATTGTTATTGGTCCGTTAGTTTATTTATTATTCTTAACACGTTTTTTTCTGCGCTTTGGGGACTGTTTTGGGTGCCTGAACGTAAACATTGCGTGCTTTTTATTTGGCAAATTTGTCAGTCCTGCCGAAAATTGCGAGATGATATGCATCACATTCAACTTTGCCACTAGGAAGACCACTAGGTGGCGCTATTTGTTGGCAAATTTTCGGAGCCCCATAAGTCCCGCATAATTTGTCACACATTCATAAAACTTATATACACGCGTTCAGTGGATGTAGCTGAGTCGCCCTATATAGGCCACGCCCATTTCCGCCTAGACTTTTTTTTCGCTAGGGGGCGATATATGCAAAAATTACTTTTTCGGGTTTCTCCGTGCACGTTTGTCCGATTTGCATGAAACTTTGCACGTACACTCTGGACACCGCACTGACAAAAACACTAATGTACAGTATGTTAAAATTTTGAAAGATAAGCGCGTTATGACGTTAGCACTTCCTGTTCGATTTCGCATGAAAACAGGAAGTGGGGTGTTTCGTCACAATGGTATGCCCGATTGCCACCAAATTTGGAACAATGGTTTATCATGTCTTCATTGCACAGCGTGCACAATTTTGCTCAATTCCAAGCCACCACCACAGGGTGGCGCTCTTTCAAAGTTAACGGCTCATATCTCCGCATCGGAACGTGTGATTCTAACGTAACTTGGTACGATGATTCCCCATGGCGCACTGAGGCTCCCCTAAAAAGGGGTACAAAAACCCACTGCTAGGTGGCGCTCTGGTGGCCAAAAACTGTTTCTGCCCAAACCGTAATACTTAGGAATATGACATTCACAGGACACGTGTAGACTGCTGCCTGGAGCTCACGTACCAAAAAACGCGTTTCTAGTCGTTGTAGCGCCCCCTACAGGAACTTTAAATAACAGCCCCGGAGCCACGTTTCACCGATTTTTACGAAACTTGGTGGGCCCATAGAACATCCCAAGACTCACCAAAAAGCCTCTTGCACCCATGTCCCAATTCCCACAGGACCAATTGGATATTTCCATTTCATTTTTTGGATTTTTTGCACTTTTGAGCTTTAACTCCTCCTGGACCATTTCTCGCATCGGCTTCAAACTTGGTCAGTGCTTTCATCTTGTCGAGCTCTACCCAAACGGTGCTCTTCGTGACTCTAAGTCAAAAGGCGTGTCCAGGGCGTGGCCTCAAAGTCGGACATTTTGCCCGAATTTTAGACTTCTTCCATAAGCTGCCCAAGTGTGCTAATTTTCATACTGCTTCCATATGCTGACCCAATGCTGGCAATCACACGCTGCTCTAATTACTGCCCAGCAGATGGCGCCATTGTATAACAATTCAACATCTTGGTGACAGCTCAATGTTTTGCTGCGTCTGAAACGTGTGCCATCATACACTCCTCTCACACAGCTTCTGGACATGACGGCTTGGGACTGCGGTGACGTGGGCTTGGGACGGCCCGGGACGCGGTTGCACCACGGCCCGAGTGGCGTGGGGGCTCGGTCCGCCCCAACGCTGCTTGCAGCTTTAATTAAGGACCGAGCCAGGGAACCTGGTAAGGTCCTTATTGTATTTGGTCCGTTAGTTTATTAAGGACCGAGCCAGGGAACCTGGTAAGGTCCTTATTGTATTTGGTCCGTTTATTATTATTACGCCTCACGGCTTGTCGTCACATTTCGACTGCCTCAGCATGGACATTGCGTGATTTTTATTTGGCACATTCGACATGCGTGTTGAAAAATTTCATATTCTACGTGTCATATTCAAATTTGCCATTAGGAAGACCACTAGGTGGCGCTATTTGTATGCAAATTTCGCAAGGCCCATAACTCCCGCATAGTTTGTCGCACATTCATAAACTTCATATCCACGCGTTCGGTGGATGTAGCTGAGTCTCACTATATAGGCCACGCCCATTTCCGCCTATAATTTTTTTCCGCTAGAGGGCGATATGTGCGAAAATGACTTTTCCGGGTTTCTCCGTGCACGTTTGTCCGATTTGCACGAAATTTTCAACGTACAATCTGGAGACTGCCCTGACAAAAACACTAATTTAAAGTATGTTAAAATTTTGCAATATGAGCGCGATATATCATTAGCACTTCCTGTTCATTTCGCGTCAAAACAGGAAGTGGGGTGTTTTGGCACAAAAGTATGCCCGATTCACACCAAATTTGGAACAATAGTTTATCATGTCTTCATTGCGCATTGTGCACAATTTTGCACAATTTCAGGCCACCGCCACATGGTGGCGCTCTTTCAAAGTTAAACGCTTATATCTCTGCATCGCCACGTGCGATTAAAACGTAAATTGGTACGATGCATGCCCATGGCACCCTGAGATTCCCCTAATAAGGGCACAAAAAATCGCCGCTAGGTGGCGCTATGCTGCCTTGGTGGCTCATTGTTCGGAAACCGTAATAGTTATGAACGTCACATTCACAGGACACGTGTAGACCAGTGCCTGGAGCTCACATACCAAAAATCGCGTTTTTCGCAGTTGTAGCGCCCCCTACAGGATTTTTAAGGAACTGCCCCGGAGCCACGTTTGGCCGATATGTACGAAACTTGGTAGGCTCATAGGATTTCCCAAGACGCACAAAAAAGCCTCTTGGACCCATGTCACAAATCCCACAGGAAGTCATATATTTACATTTTTTAATTTTCATATTTCGCACTTTTAAGGATTAACTCCTCCTAGGGAATTTATCAGATCTGCTTCAAACTTGCTCAGTACACTCATAACATGGTGCTGAATCAAAAATGTGCTCTGCGTGACTGTACGTCAAACGGTATGTCCGTAGCGCAACCTCAAAGTTGGCCACTTTGAACAAATGTCAAACTGTCATGTCATTTTCTGGTTCTATTTTAATTAACTCCTCCTACAGTTTTTGTCAGATCTGTTTCAAATTTGGTCAGTGAAGTCATAACATGGTGCTAAATCAAAAATGTGCTCTGCGTGAGTGTACGCCAAACGGTATGTCCATACCACGGCCTCAAAGTTGCCCACTTTGCACAGATGGCAAACTGTCATGTCATTTTCAGGTTCTATTTTAATTAACTCCTCCTACAGGTTTTATCTGATCTGCTTCAAACTTACTCAGTACAGTCATAACATGGTGCTGAATCATAAATGTGCTCTGCGTGACTGTACGTCAAAGGCTGTGTCTGTTCCGTGCCCGCAAAGTTGCCCACTTTGAACAAATGTCAAACTGTAATGTCATTTTAGGGTTCTATTTTAATTAACTCCTCCTACAGATTTTATCTGATCTGCTTCAAACTTGGTCAGTACACTCATAACATGGTGCTGAATCAAAAATGTGCTCTGCGTGACTGTACGTCGAACAGTGTGTCCGTAGCATGCCCTCAAACTTGGCCCATTTTAATATGGCTCCATATGCTGGCCCAATGCTGGGAATCACGTGCTAATCTAATAAGTGTCCACCAGATGGTGCCAAATCCCAACAGACCCATACAATATTTAAAGCAATTCCTGTCCTACAAACATACACATTAGATCACCACATGCTATCTTTTCATACAAACTTGCACAAATTTCAGCTAATCTCACACTTTGCTTTCAGATCCCACAAATTGATACAATATATGTTAGTTTTGTGCATCTGGGTGATAGTGTTATCTGTGACACTTTTCTAAAGTGTTCTTTAGTTTAGGTGTAGTAGTGTCATTATAACACACTCATGTGCAACAGGTATATCACATGAATTGTATTTGAACATGAGTTTAGCTGAACGGCCACACAGTGATGTAGGAGCATTGTCATTTGCAGTTGTGGCATTTACTGTACCTGCAGTAAGAGCAGAGTTGGAAGAGGATCAGGCTGAATTTAACCAGGAGGATCATCATGCCATTCAACATACAGTCACAAATACACAACTTGTAATCAGCAACATTAAATGTCCACCTTTCGCAGTGAAGGCTCTCTCTATGAAAGCTGAGTCTTATGAAGTGTCTGAAACGTGTCACAACGTAGAGTGCTCTCACAGCTTCTGGAGATGAGGGCTTGGGAGTGGAGTGACGTGGGCTTTGGACTGGGGTGACGTGAGACTTTCGTGACGTGGTATGCACGTGTTACGACGGCGCGTGTTACGACGGCGCATGTTACGACGGCGCATGTCACGACGGCACGTGTTCCGACGACCGGTTCCGGCAGTTGCGCCACGCCCCGAGTTACGTCAGAGCGAGGTCCGCCTCAACGCTGCTTGCAGCTTTAATTAAGGACCGAGCAGGGAACCTGGTAAGGTCCTTATTGTTTTTGGTCCGTTTCTTATTATTCTTCTTTCCATTCTGCGCTTTACGACACATTTCGACTGCCTCAGCATGGACTTTTCGTGATTTTTACTTGGCACATTCGACATGCCTGGTGAAAAATTTCATATTCTACGCGTTACGTTCAAGTCACTAACTTGCAACACCCCTAGGTGGCGCTGTTTCTACGCAAATTTCCAGGGGCCAATAAGTCCCGCCCCGTTTGTCACACATTCATAAAACACATATCCACGCGTTCGGGGGATGTAGCTGAGTCGCCCTGGATAGGCCACGCCCACTTCCGCCTAAACTTTTTTTTCGCTAGGGGGCGATATATCCGAAAAACACCGTTTTCCCACTCACCCATGCACGTTTCTCCGATTTGCACGAAACTTTACACGTACACTCTGGAGACCCTCCTGGCAAGAACACTAATGTACATTGTGTTGAAATTTTGAAAGACAAACGCGTTATGAAGTTAGCACTTCCTGCCAATTTCGCATGGAAACAGGAAGTGCCGTGTTTCACCACAATGGTATGCCCGATTCACATCAAATTCGGACCAATGGTTTATCATGTCTTCATTGCGCATCCTGCTAAATTTTGCACTGTTTCAACCAACCGCCACACGGTGGCGCTCTTTCAAAGTTAACGGCTTATATCTCAGCATCAGAATGTGCGATTCCAACGTAACTTGACACGCTGATTGCCCATGGTGCCCTGAGCCTCCCCTAAAAAGGGGCACAAAATTCTGCCACTAGGTGGCGCTCTGGTTGAAAAAAACTCATTCTGCGCAAACCATAATACTTATGAATATGAGATTCACAGGACACGTGTAGACTGCTGCCTGGAGCTCACATACCAAATATCGCGTTTCTACAGCGTATAGCGCCCCCTACAGGAACTTTAAGGAACAGCCCCGGAACCACGTTTCACCGATTTTTACCAAACTTGATACGCCCATTGAACATCCCAAGACGCACCAAAAACCCTCTTGGACCCATGGTCCAACTCCCACAGGAAGTCAGATATTGTCAATGTAATTTTTCATTTTTAGCAGTTTTGAGCTTTAACTCCTCCTGAACGATTTCTCGGTTCGGCTTCAAACTTGGTCAGTACACTCATAAGGAGGTCCTCTATCTAAATTGTGCTCTGCGTAACTGTACATCAAAAGGTGTGGCCGTACCATGACCTCAAACTTGGCCGAGTGGCATATTTCCATTTCAAATTTTGGATTTTTAGCACTTTTGACCTTTAACTCCTCCAAGGGCATTTCTCATATCGGCTTCAAACTTGGACAGTACACTCATGAGGAGGTGTTTAATCTAAATTGTGCTCTGCATAACTCTACGTCGAACGGCTTGGCCATACCATAGCCTCAAAGTCGGCCATTTTGACCGAATGTCAAACTCTGCTGTCATTTTAGGGTTCTATTTTAATTAACTCCTCCTACAGCTTTTATCGGATCTGCTTCAACTTTGGCCAATACAGTCATAAGATTGTGCTGAAATTAAATTGTGCTCTGTCTGACTCTACATTTAAGGGCGTGGCCGTACCATGGCCTCAAAGTCAACCATTTTGACCGAATTTTATCCTGCCTCCATGTGCTGCTGGCTCCATGTACTGGCCCAATGCTGGCACTTTTGAACTTTAACTCCTGCTACAGGATTTCTCGGATCGGCTTCAAACTTGGTCAGTGCACTCATAAGGGGCTGATGAATCTAAATTGTGCTCTGTGTGACTGTACATCAGAACGCGTGGCCGTACCATAGCCTCAAAGTTCACCGATTTAACCGAATTTTATACTGGTTCCATATGCTACCCAACACTAGCAATTTTTACACTGCTTCCATATACTCCCCCAATGCTGCCAATCACACGCTGCTCTCATTACAACCCAGCAGATGGCGCCATTGCATAACACTTCAACATCTGACTGAAAACTCAGTCTTTTGCAATATCTGACACATGTCACAACATACACTGCTGTCACACACCTTCTATACATGACAGCTTGGGCCTGCACTGACGAGACCTTAGGTGTGCAGTGAAGTCACACTTTAGTTAAATTATCCACACATATCACGACAGCACATGTCACGACGGGACATGTAGCGACGCCACATATCACGACGGCACATGTTACGACGGCCCGGGACGCGGTTGCGACACACCCCGAGTTACGTGGGGGCTCGGTCCGCCTCAACGCTGCTTGCAGCTTTAATTAAGGACCGAGCCAGGGAACCTGGTAAGGTCCTTATTGTATTTGGTCCGTTAGTTTATTATTAAGTTCTTAGGCCTTGGGATCTTATTATATTGGCCCTTTATTTATCTATTGCCACGCATGGCTTACGTGATTTTTATTTGGCACATTCGTCGGTGCCTGCCTGAACGCAAATTTCGTGATTTTTATTTGGCAAATTTGTCGGGCTGGTGAAAATTGCACGACGACATGCATCACATTCAACTTTGCACCATTAGGAAGACCACTAGGTGGCGCTATTTATAGGCAAATTTCACAAGGCTCATAAGTCCCGCATACTTTGTCGCACATTCATAAACCTCATATCCACGCGTTCGGTGGATGTAGCTGAGTCTCACTATATAGGCCACGCCCATTTCCGCCTATAATTTTTTTCCGCTAGAGGGCGATATGTGCAAAAATGACTTTTTCGGGTTTCTCCGTGCACGTTTGTCCGATTTGCACGAAATTTTCCACGTACACTCTGGAGACCGCCCTGACAAAAACACTAATTGTAAAGTATGTTAAAATTTTGCAAGATAAGCGTGTTATGACGTTAGCACTTCCTGCTGATTTCGCCTCAAAACAGGAAGTGGGGTGTTTCGTCACAAAAGTATGCCCGATTCACACCAAATTTGGAACAATAGTTTATCATGTCTTCATTGCGCATTGTACACAATTTTGCACAATTTCAGGCCACCGCCACATGGTGGCGCTCTTTCAAAGTTAAACGCCTATATCTCCGCATCACCACGTGCGATTAAAACGTAAATTGGTACACTGCATGCCCATGGCGCTCCTGAGGCTCCCCTAAAAAGGGGAAAAAAATTCCGCCGCTAGGTGGCGCTCTGGTGGCCTGAAAACTCATTCTGCGCAAACCGTAATACTTATGAATATGAAATTCACAGGACACGTGTAGACTGCTGCCTGGAGCTCACATACCAAAAATCGCGTTTGCCGCGGTTGTAGCGCCCCCTACAGGATTTTTAAAGAACAGCCCCGGAGCCACATTTGGCCAATATGTACGAAACTTGGTAGGCTCATAGAACGTCCCAAGACGCACAAAAAAGCCTCTTGGACCCATGTCCCAAATCCCACAGGAAGTCGGATATTTACATTTTTTAATTTTCATATTTGGCACTTTTGAGGATTAACTCCTCCTAGGGAATTTATCAGATCTCCTTCAAACTTGCTCAGTACACTCATAACTTGGTGCTGAATCAAAATGTGCTCTGTGTGATGTGGTGTCCGTCCGTGGCCCAGTTGCCTTTGCAAATCACTTTGTTTTTGTTCTTTTTATTAACTCCTCCGGTTTTATCTATCTGCTTAAAATTGGTCCTACACTCTAACATGGTGCTGAATCAAAAATGTGCTCTGTGTGACTGTACGTCGAAGGCCGTGTCCGTACCATGGCCCCAAAGTTGCCCACTTTGCCCAAATGTCAAACTGTCATGTCATTTTCAGGATCTATTGTTAATTAACTCCTCCTACAGGTTTTATCTGATCTGCTTCAAACTTGCTCAGTACAGTCTTAACATGGTGCTGAATCAAAAATGTGCTCTGCGTGACTGTACGTCGAATGGCGTGTCCGTACCGTGCCCTCAAAGTTGCCCACTTTGAACAAATGTCAAACTGTGATGTCATTTTCAGGTTCTATTTTAATTAACTCCTCCTACAGCTTTTATCTGATCTGCTTCAAACTTGGTCAGTACAGTCATAACATGGTGCTGAATCAAAAATGTGCTCTTTGTGACTGTACGTCGAACAGGCGTGTCCGTATTGTGCCCTCAAACTTGCCCCATTTTAATATGGCTCCATATGCTGGCCCAATGCTGGGAATCACATGCTGGTCTAATAAGTGTCCACCAGATGGTGCCAAATCCCAACAGACCCATACAATATTTAACACAAATCCTGTCCTACAAACATACACATTATGTCACCACATTCTATCTTTTCATACAAACTTGCACACATTTCAGCTAATCTCACACTTTGCTTTCAGATCATACAAATTGATGCAATATATGTTAGTTTTGTGCATCTGGGTGATAGTGTTATCTGTGACACTTTTCTGAAGTGTTCTTTGGGTTAGGTATAGTACTGTCATTATAACACACTCATGTGCAACAGGTATATCACATGGATTGTATTTGAACATGAGGTTTAGCTGAACAATCAGATAGTAATCTAGGAGCATTATCATTTGCAGGTGTGGCACTTACTGTACCTGCAGTAAGAGCAGAGTTGGAAGAGGATCAGGCTGAGTTTAACCAGGAGGATCATCATGACAAATAAGTGCATTTCAGCATGCACACGCCATTCAACATACAGTCACAAATACACAACTTGTAATCAGCAACATTAAATGTCCACCTTTCGCAGTAAAGTGTCTCTCTATGAAAGCTGAGTCTTATGAAGTGTCTGAAACTTGTCACAACGTAGAGTGCTCTCCCACAGCTTCTGGAGATGAGGGCTTGGGAGTGGAGTGACGTGGGCTTCGGACTGGGGTGACGTGAGACTTTCGTGACGTGGTCTGCACGTGTTACGACGGCACATGTTACGACGGCGCATGTTACGACGGCGCATGTTACGACGGCGCGTGTTACGACGGCACGTGTTCCGACGACCGGTTACGGCGGTTGCACCACGGCCCGAGTGGCGTGGGGGCTCGGTCCGCCTCAACGCTGCGCTTTTCTCGCAAGGTCCTTTTTATTATTAAGGACCGAGCCAGGGAACCTGGTAAGGTCCTTATTGATATTGGTCCGTTAGTTTATTTATTTATTATTCTTACGCTTGGGATCTTTGGGGCCTTTTTCGGCTGCCACAGCATGGACATTTCGTGATTTTTATTTGGCACATTTGTCGTGCCTGGTGAAAAATTGCCGATATTCGACATGCATCACATTCAACTTCACTCATTAGGAAGACCACTAGGTGGCGCTATTTTTAGGCAAATTTTCGAAGGCCCATAAGTCCCGCATACTTTGTCGCACATTCATAAACCTCATATCCACGCGTTCGGTGGATGTAGCTGACTCTCCCTATATAGGCCACGCCCATTTCCGCCTAGAATTTTTTTTCGCTAGAGGGCGATATGTGCGAAAATTGACTTTTTCGGGTTTCTCCGTGCACGTTTGTCCGATTTGCACGAAATTTTCCACGTACAATCTGGAGACCGCCCTGACAAAAACACTAATTTAAAGTATGTTAAAATTTTGCAAGATAAGCGTGTTATGACGTTAGCACTTCCTGCTGATTTCGCGTCAAAACAGGAAGTGGGGTGTTTCATCACAAAAGTATGCCCGATTCACACCAAATTTGGAACAATAGTTTATCATGTCTTCATTGCGCATTGTACACAATTTTGCACAATTTCAGGCCACCGCCACATGGTGGCGCTCTTTCAAAGTTAAACGCCTATATCTCCGCATCACCACGTGCGATTAAAACGTAAATTGGTACGATGCATGCCCATGGCGCTCTGAGGCTCCCCTAAAAAGGGGAAAAAATTTCGCCGCTAGGTGGCGCTCTGCTGCCTTGGAGGCTCATTCTGCGCAAACCGTAATAGTTATGAATATGAAATTCACAGGACACGTGTAGACTGGTGCCTGGAGCTCACATACCAAAAATCGTGTTTGTCGCGGTTGTAGCGCCCCCTACAGGATTTTTAAGGAACAGCCCCGGAGCCACATTTGGCCGATATGTACGAAACTTGGTAGGCTCATAGAACGTCCCAAGACGCACAAAAAAGCCTCTTGGACCCATGTCCCAAATCCCACAGGAAGTCAGATATTTACATTTTTTAATTTTCATTTTTAGCACTTTTGAGGATTAACTCCTACTAGGGAATTTATCGGATCTGCTTCAAACTTGCTCAGTACACTCATAACTTGGTGCTGAATCAAAAATGTGCTCTGTGTGACTGTACGTCGAAGGGCGTGTCCGTACCGTGGCCCCAAAGTTGCCCACTTTGCCCAAATGTCAAACTGTCATGTCATTTTCAGGTTCTGTTTTAATTAACTCCTCCTACAGGTTTTATCTGATCTGCTTCAAAATTGGTCACTAAACTCATAACATGGTGCTGAATCAAAAATGTGCTCTGTGTGACTGTACGTCGAAGGGCGTGTCCGTACCGTGGCCTCAAAGTTGCCCACTTTGCACAGATGGCAAACTGTCATGTCATTTTCAGGTTCTATTTTAATTAACTCCTCCTACAGGTTTTATCTGATCTGCTTCAAACTTGCTCAGTACAGTCATAACATGGTGCTGAATCAAAAATGTGCTCTGCGTGACTGTACGTCAAAGGCCGTGTCTGTTCCGTGCCCTCAAAGTTGCCCACTTTGAACAAATGTCAAACTGTGATGTCATTTTTAGGGTTCTATTTTAATTAACTCCTCCTACAGGTTTTATCTGATCTGCTTCAAACTTGGTCAGTACAGTCATAACATGGTGCTGAATCAAAAATGTGCTCTGCGTGACTGTACGTCGAACAGTGTGTCCGTAGCATGCCCTCAAACTTGGCCCATTTTAATATGGCTCCATATGCTGGCCCAATGCTGGGAATCACGTGCTAATCCTAATAAGTGTCCACCAGATGGTGCCAAATCCCAACAGACCCATACAATATTTAACACAAATCCTGTCCTACAAACATACACATTAGGTCACCACATGCCATCTTTTCATACAAACTTGCACACATTTCAGGTAATCTCACACTTTGCTTTCAGATCCCACAAATTGATACAATATATGTTAGTTTTGTGCATCTGGGTGATAGTGTTATCTGTGACACTTTTCTAAAGTGTTCTTTAGTTTAGGTATAGTAGTGTCATTATAACACACTCATGTGCAACAGGTATATCACATGGATTGTATTTGAACATGAGGTTTAGCTGAACGGCTCAGATAGTGATGTAGGAGCATTATCATTTGCAGTTGTGCCATTTACTGTACCTGCAGTAAGAGCAGAGTTGGAAGAGGATCAGGCTGAATTTAACCAGGAGGATCATCATGCCATTCAACATACAGTCACAAATACACAACTTATCAGCGTAATCAGCAACATTAAATGTCCACCTTTCGCAGTGAAGGCTCTCTCTATGAAAGGTGAGTCTTATGAAGTGTCTGAAACTTGTCACAACGTAGAGTGCTCTCACAGCTTCTGGAGATGAGGGCTTGGGAGTGGAGTGACGTGGGCTTTGGACTAGGGTGACGTGAGACTTTCGTGACGTGGTCTGCACGTGTTACGACGAAGCGTGTTACGACGGCGCATGTTACGACGGCGCATGTTACGACAGCGCGTGTCACGACGGCGCGTGTTCCGACGACCGGTTCCGGCGGATGCACCACGGCCCGAGTGGCGTGGGGGCTCGGTCCGCCTCAACGCTGCTCGCAGCTTTAATTATTATTATTATGGTCCGGGACTTTGCTGCCCCTTTTCGACTGCCTCAGCATGGACATTGCGTCATTTTTATTTGCCACATTCGACGTGCCTGGTGAAAAATTAAATATTCTACGCGTCGCATTCAAGTCACTGACTAAGAAGACCACTAGGTGGCGCTATATGTGTTCAAATTTTCAGGGGCCACTAACTCCCGCATACATTGTCGCACATTCATAAAACACATATCCACGCGTTCGGGGGATGTAGCTGAGTCGCCCTATATAGGCCACGCCCATTTCCGCCTATAATTATTTTTCGCTAGAGGGCGATATGTGCGAAAATGACTTTTTCGGGTTTCTCTGTACACATTTGTCCGATTTGCACGAAATTTTCCACGTACAATCTGGAGACCGCCCTGACAAAAACACTAATTTAAAGTATGTTAAAATTTTGCAATATGACGCGCGTTATATCATTAGCACTTCCTGTTCATTTCGCGTCAAAACAGGAAGTGGGGTGTTTAGTCACAAAAGTATGCTCGATTCACACCAAATTTGGAACAATAGTTAATCATGTCTTCATTGCGCATTCTGCACAATTTTGCACAATTTCAAGCCATTGCCACAAGGTGGCGCTCTTTCAAAGTTAACCGCTTATATCTCCACATCGCAACGTGCGATTAAAACATAAATTGATACCATGCATGCCCATGGCGCTCTGAGGATCTCCTAAAAAGGGTTAAAAAAATTCGCCGCTAGGTGGCGCTCTGGTGGCCGAAAACTCATTCTGCACAAACCGTAATACTTATTAATATGAAATTCGCAGGACACGTGTAGACTGGTACCTGGACCTCACGTACCAAAAATCGCGTTTGTCGCGGTTCTAGCGCCCCCTACAGGAATTTTAAAGAACAGCCCCGGCGCCACGTTTGCCCGATATGTACAAAACTTGGTAGGCTCATAGAACGTGCCAAGGCGCACAAAAAAACCTCTTGGACCCATGTCCCAAATCCCACAGGAAGTTGGAAATTTACATTTTTATTTTTCATATTTCGCACTTTTTGAATATTAACTCCTACTAGGGAATTTATCAGATCTGCTTCAAACTTGCTCAGTACACTCATGACATGGTGCTGAATCAAAAATGTGCTCTGTGTCAGTGTACGTCGAAGGGCGTGTCTGTACCGTGGCCCCAAAGTTGCCCACTTTGCACAGATGTCAAACTGTCATGTCATTTTCAGGTTCTATTTTAATTAACTCCTCCTACAGGTTTTATCAGATCTGCTTCAAACTTGCTCAGTACACTCATGACATGGTGCTGAATCAAAAATGTGCTCTGTGTGAGTGTACGTCGAAGGGCATGTCTGTTGCATGCCCTCAAACTTGGCCCATTTTAATATGGCTCCATATGCTGGCCCAATGCTGGGAATCACGTGCTGGTATAATAAGTGTCCACCAGATGGTGCCAAATCCCAACAGACCCACACAATATTTAAAGCAATTCCTGTCCTACAAACATGCACATTAGGTCACCACATTCTATCTTTTCATACAAACTTGCACACATTTCAGCTAATCTCACACTTTGCTTTCAGATCCTACAAATTGATACAATATTTTGTGCATCTGGGTGACAGTCTTATCTGTGACACATGTAGGAGCATTATCATTTGCAGGTGTGGCATTTACTGTACCTGCACTAAGAGCAGAGTTGGAAGAGGATCAGGCTGAGTTTAACCAGGAGGATCATCATGACAAATAAGTGCATTTCAACATGCACACGCCATTCAACATACAGTCACAAATACACAACTTGTAATAAGCAACATTAAATGTCCACCTTTCGCAGTAAAGGCTCTCTCTATTAAAGCTGAGTTTTATGAAGTGTCTGAAACTTGTCACAACGTAGAGTGCTCTCACAGCTTCTGGAGATGAGGGCTTGGGAGTGAAGTAACATGGGCTTCGGACTAGGGTGACGTGAGACTTTCGTGACGTGGTCTGCACACGTTACGACGAAGCGTGTTACGACGGCGCATATTACGACGGCGCATGTTACGACAGCGCGTGTCACGACGGCGCGTGTTCCGACGACCGGTTCCGGCGGATGCACCACGGCCCGAGTGGCGTGGGGGCTCGGTCCGCCTCAACGCTGCTCGCAGCTTTAATTAAGGACCGAGCAAGGAACCTGCAAGGTCCTTATTGAAATTGATCCGTTTCTTATTAAGGACCGAGCCAGGGAACCTGGTAAGGTCCTTATTGATATTGGTCCGTTTATTTATTATTACGCTTGGGATCTTTGGGGACTGTTTCGGGTGCCTGAACGCGCACATTTCGTGATTTTTATTTGGCAAATTTGTCGGGGCTGGTGAAAATTGCACGACGACATGCATCACATTCAACTTTGTCATTAGGAAGACCACTAGGTGGCGCTATTTATAGGCAAATTTCGCAAGGCTCATAAGTCCCGCATACTTTGTCGCACATTCATAAACCTCATATCCACGCGTTCAGTGGATGTAGCTGAGTCTCACTATATAGGCCACGCCCATTTCCGCCTATAATTTTTTTCCGCTAGAGGGCGATATGTGCGAAAATGACTTTTTCGGGTTTCTCCGTGAACGTTTCTCCGATTTGCACGAAATTTTCCACGTACAATCTGGAGACCGCCCTGAGAAAAACACTAATTTAAAGTATGTTAAAATTATTAAAGATAAGCGCGTTACAACGTTAGCACTTCCTGCTGATTTCGCGTCTAAACAGGAAGTGGGGTGTTTCGTCACAAAAGTATGCCCAATTCACACCAAATTTGGAACAATAGTTTATCATGTCTTCATTGCGCATTGTACACAATTTTGCACAATTTCAGGCCACCGCCACATGGTGGCGCTCTTTCAAAGTTAAACGCCTATATCTCCGCATCACCACGTGCGATTAAAACGTAAATTGGTACGATGCATGCCCATGGCGCTCTGAGGCTCACCTAAAAAGGGGAAAAAATTTCGCCGCTAGGTGGCGCTCTGCTGCCTTGGTGGCTCATTGTGCGGAAACCGTAATAGTTATGAATATGAAATTCACAGGACACGTGTAGACCGGTGCCTGGAGCTCACATACCAAAAATCGTATTTGTCGCGGTTGTAGCGCCCCCTACAGGATTTTTAAGGAACTGCCCCGGAGCCACGTTTGGCCAATATGTACGAAACTTGGTAGGCTCATAGGACGTCCCAAGACGCACAAAAAAGCCTCTTAGACCCATGTCACAAATCCCACAGGAAGTCATATATTTACATTTTTTAATTTTCATATTTCGCACTTTTGAGGATTAACTCCTACTAGGGAATTTATCAGATCTGCTTCAAACTTGCTCAGTACACTCATAACTTGGTGCTGAATCAAAAATGTGCTCTGTGTGAGTGTACGTTGAAGGGCGTGTCCGTACCGTGGCCCCAAAGTTGCCCACTTTGCACAAATGTCAAACTGTCATGTCATTTTCAGGTTCTATTTTAATTAACTCCTCCTACAGGTTTTATCTGATCTGCTTCAAAATTGGTCACTACACTCATAACATGGTGCTGAATCAAAAATGTGCTCTGTGTGACTGTACGTCGAAGGGCGTGTCCGTACCATGGCCCCAAAGTTGCCCACTTTGCACAAATGGCAAACTGTCATGTCATTTTCAGGTTCTATTTTAATTAACTCCTCCTACAGGTTTTATCTGATCTGCTTCAAACTTGCTCAGTACAGTCATAACATGGTGCTGAATCAAAAATGTGCTCTGCGTGAATGTACGTCGAAGGCCGTGTCTGTTCCGTGCCCTCAAAGTTGCCCACTTTGAACAAATGTCAAACTGTGATGTCATTTTAGGGTTCTATTTTCATTAACTCCTCCTACAGGTTTTATCTGATCTGCTTCAAACTTGATCAGTACAGTCATAACATGGTGCTGAATCAAAAATGTGCTCTGCGTGACTCTACGTCGAACAGTGTGTCCGTAGCATGCCCTCAAACTTGGCCCATTTTAATATGGCTCCATATGCTGGCCCAATGCTGGGAATCACGTGCTGGTCTAATAAGTGTCCACCAGATGGTGCCAAATCCCAAAAGACCCATACAATATTTAAAGCAATTCCTGTCCTACAAACATACACATTAGATCACCACATGCTATCTTTTCATACAAACTTGCACACATTTCAGCTAATCTCATACTTTGCTTTCAGATCCCACAAATTGATACAATATATGTTACTTTTGTGCATCTGGGTGATAGTGTTATCTGTGACACTTTTCTAAAGTGTTCCTTAGTTTAAGTATAGTACTGTCATTATAACACACTCATGTGCAACAGGTATATCACATGGATTGTATTTGAACATGAGTTTAGCTGAACGGCCAGATAGTGATGTAGGAGCATTATCATTTGCAGTTGTGCCATTTACTGTACCTGCAGTAAGAGCAGAGTTGGAAGAGGATCAGGCTGAATTTAACCAGGAGGATCATCATGCCATTCAACATACAGTCACAAATACACAACTTATCAGCGTAATCAGCAACATTAAATGTCCACCTTTTGCAGTGAAGGCTCTCTCTATGAAAGCTGAGTCTTATGAAGTGTCTGAAACGTGTCACAACGTAGAGTGCTCTCACAGCTCCTGGAGATGAGGGCTTGGGAGTGGAGTGACGTGGGCTTCGGACTGGGGTGACGTGAGACTTTCGTGACGTGGTCAGCACATGTTACAACGGCACGTGTTACTACGGCACGTGTTACGACGGCCCAGGACGCGGTTGCAACACGGCCCGAATCGAGTGGGGGCTCGGTCCGCCTCAACGCTGCTCGCAGCTTTAATTAAGGACCGAGCCAGGGAACCTGGTAAGGTCCTTATTGTATTTGGTCCGTTAGTTTATTATTATTATTATTACGCTTCCGGGACTTTGCGCCCATTTTCGACTGCCTCAGCATGGACATTGCGCACTTTTTATTTGCCACATTCGACGTGCCTGGTGAAAAATTAAATATTCTACGCGTCGCATTCAAGTCACTGACTAAGAAGACCACTAGGTGGCGCTATATGTGTTCAAATTTTCAGGGGCCACTAACTCCCGCATACATTGTCGCACATTCATAAAACACATATCCACGCGTTCGGGGGATGTAGCTGAGTCGCCCTATATAGGCCACGCCCATTTCCGCCTATAATTATTTTTCGCTAGAGGGCGATATGTGCGAAAATGACTTTTTCGGGTTTCTCTGTACACATTTGTCCGATTTGCACGAAATTTTCCACGTACAATCTGGAGACCGCCCTGACAAAAACACTAATTTAAAGTATGTTAAAATTTTGCAATATGAGCGCGTTATATCATTAGCACTTCCTGTTCATTTCGCGTCAAAACAGGAAGTGGGGTGTTTAGTCACAAAAGTATGCTCGATTCACACCAAATTTGGAACAATAGTTAATCATGTCTTCATTGCGCATTCTGCACAATTTTGCACAATTTCAAGCCATTGCCACAAGGTGGCGCTCTTTCAAAGTTAACCGCTTATATCTCCACATCGCAACGTGCGATTAAAACATAAATTGATACCATGCATGCCCATGGCGCTCTGAGGATCTCCTAAAAAGGGTTAAAAAAATTCGCCGCTAGGTGGCGCTCTGGTGGCCGAAAACTCATTCTGCACAAACCGTAATACTTATTAATATGAAATTCGCAGGACACGTGTAGACTGGTACCTGGACCTCACGTACCAAAAATCGCGTTTGTCGCGGTTCTAGCGCCCCCTACAGGAATTTTAAAGAACAGCCCCGGCGCCACGTTTGCCCAATATGTA